>OX461808.1:29541136-30151324 GCA_949802685.1 Dicyrtomina minuta
AATCGCCTGACGGCATTTTCGCCTGAAACATTTTTTATTAATATTTACAAGTCTGCATTGAAATTGCCACTACTTACTCTTTCACGGCCACCTCCCCTTAATGTTAAGGCTATTAATTGATTGTTAAGATTTTCCGGCAAGAACTGCCTAACGTTCCTGTATTTGTATAAATATATTTATACAAATATATATATATATAAATATATTTATACAAATATATATATATATAAATATATATAAATATATATGTATATATATTTTATTATATATATTATTACTGTATTTATTTTTACCTATTTACATAATTTCGTTATTGTTATATTGAATACATTAAATACATAATGAAAACTTGTGTTACTTGTGTTAGTTGTGTGTATGCGCATTCAAATTGGAAAAATGAATAAAAACCCTAATACTAATACTAATACTAAAAACTGTCATTCTGCTACCCTTCTCTAAATAAAATTATCAATTCTCAACATCTTCACTAGACTAACTTACATCATAACATAACCCAACATACATACATCGCCGCAAGTTCTCTGATACTCTATATTAGTTGATTTATTCATTTCTCGTCGATTTATATTCATTGCACTTCAAATAAAAAAAATTATTTTGGACATCAATTACCGAAGTTGGACATCACTTACCGAAGTTGGACATCACTTACCGAAATGGACATCACTTACCGGCCTGGCCATCACTTATCAAAGAACAGCCGTCACAATATCTCAGCACAGGTACATACATACACTTACTGTTTTTCAGTTAACGACACATACATCAGTAAACAAATTACAGATATCCAGCATTGAAGTATACATGTCGGGTTAGAGTAAGAGTAAGACGTCGATTTCACTGCCAACTTATCCATGATTAACTTATCTACGGGTAAGTTATCTATGGGTAAACTGCGATTTCACACAGTTTTATCGATAGGTATCTTGAAGATATCTATAGGTAAACTGTTGATAGATATCGTCATTTCACTACTAAACTATCCGTGGATATCTTTTGTGGCGCTGAAGTTTAAATAAAAGGTTAAATTTTTAATTATATATATATTATATATATATATATTATTAATTAATTATTAAATTATTTAGAAGTATGTCGTGAGTAGGTTTTTATTTTTAATATGTTTGACTCGATTAAAAATGGATATGAATTTAAAATTAGGAACAATTGCTACTATGTGTTCCCAAGTTGTCTTAATTAATCGGCAACGGGAAATTCAGTATTCTCGGTTAATAACTCTGCTAACTTAGTATTTTAAAAAGCATTATAGGTAATTTATTCAGACAACTTTAATTATAGCTGAACAATAAAAAAAATACATACGTAGTGTTTGTACATTATATGGTGCAAAATACTCAAGTTTCTAATTATAATATTATAGCAGGAAAAAGGCCTGGTTTTTGATGTGCGCAACAAATTTTTAGCTCCCAACATGGTCCAAGTACGATTTAAAAATAAATATTGTGTAGAAAGGTCAACTTTTGATTACATTGTTATTGGAATACAGCAGCATATTGAAACAAAAGCTGCTTAATTTTTCTGTACTCCTTTTATAAGGAGTTCCACTTTGAAAATTGATCAGACCATTCTCTGCTTTTAAATAAACTAATCAGCTCATTAATTTCATTGCAGGACCAGTTGTTTCTTCTGTTATTTCTAGATTCAGTTTCCATTTTCAACAACGTTTTTATTAAATGTTGAATCATTTGACTAAATATAACGAACTGAATCAAATATAAAAGTATATTCCTTGGGTGAGAATAATAGATGCACGTGAAGGAAATGAAATGTCAATTCAAAGCTCTACCCAAAAAACAATATGTTAAATTATTAAGACCCAACCCAATACACAAAATGTAATAAATCACTACTCTGCCAAAGAAAGCAAAACAATTGATCAATAATTTAAAAAAATTAATTAATAAATTATTATTAATTAATTTAAATTATTTATGAAATTTGTGCCAAAACTCAAGAAAATCTAGAAAAAATCTTAACTTATATATCTATAGATAGAGCAATTTCACTTGCACTTTATCCATAGACTAGAGATATCTATCAAACTTACCCATGGATAACTTTTACCCATAGATCAGTCTGGCACTTTGAGTTAAATTTAAACGTGTGGCGATTAAATTTAAACGCCTGCAGAGGCATTCAAATTTGAACGTGCCACGTTCATTTTTGAATGTGCAGAAATTCGTCTTATAGTGAAGCAATAGGCATGATTTCTAGTCGTTCAAAAATAATCGTGTTGCGATCAAAAATGAACTACTAAATCGCGCGCGCGATGTTCCGAGCAACCTGACCGCCAAATTTCAAACGTGACAAGAAAATTTGTAGTTGGAATAGATAGCGCATAAAATTTGGCCCATTTTACAAGTGTACCCGTTCTTGTCCGAAGTGTCTTAGGGACCGAAATCCGACTGAAAACATAAGGTAGATTTTCACTGTTGTTTGTAATAATACATATAAAGGGGTGTTCCACTTATTGTAACTTGTGAAAGTTTGAGTACCTACCTACTTGAAAAACTAGTTGTTTGCCTTTAAAAGTGTTTAAAAAGGTGCATTTTACCAAGCATTGATTTTCTTATAATGATTCATATTTACTTGACATTGGATAGTGAAGAGATGTTAACGCTAACATCGATGACCTAATGAACGATGATATGAGTGAACATGCAGAATTGATAGATGATTTGTACGTGCCACAAAACAGTTCATTATCTATAGTACTGTACAAAGAAAATGGCAGATTTCTTAAAAGCTAATGAAGTACTCAGTATGCAAGTCGATTGCGATGTGTAAATAATTTGTATTTGATATTTTCTGAAATTATGTATCACAAAATTACCAATTTACTATATGCAAGTTATAAGACTTTACCAATAATATATAGATGCCTAAAACCTTTTTCATATGAATCCAGCGCTGGATATACATAAGACAAGTCAGAACCTACGTAAATTAATAGAAGTGAATGATGACAAGTGAGATAAATTATTTGCGACTAACAGTGAATGCAAAAACCTTTTAAAAGTTTAATATTCATATTATGCTAAATCAAGTCTATGTAAAATGATACTGATTATTAACGTTTTCCAACAGCAAACATTATTTGTGACACCTGTTCATTTGCAAATCCGTCTATATTTTTAATAACACTGCAAACTAATAAATAAATGCCGTCTATCTTGGGTGTTTCTATAAGTAGATCTTCATCAGTTTCCATTTCATTACTTTGGGCTTGACCTAATTGGGGGCCCCAAGTAAATTTATTCTAACATATACATAAGGCATGAGTCGCATGAGGATTGAACAAACTAAGGTATGTGGTCATTGCTTACGAGATAGTTGATTTTCTAGAGCACAATGTTTGATTTTCGACGTAAACTTGGGCCTGTTTGTTTAATCTTGGTTTGTTCGCTGTATAGTTCATCAGACAAATAATGAAAACTAAAATAGCACTTTTGGCTTGGCATCGTATCACGACCACAATATGCTATAAGTTGATTTTAATAGTTAAGACAGTAACTTATTATATATTCAATTTTTTAACCAGCTACCGTGCTTGCCGTACTATACTTAGGTAGTAAAGTTTTAAAAATCCCGTAAACAAACTCTTGCAATGATATCGTGAATACTTTAAAACTGGATTCAGTATGCAATTTTGATTGAAATTCAATATTCTAATTCCCAATCATGGATGCCGACAAGGAAATAATTCAATTATTAATAATATTTATGAAAAAATCTCAAAAATACACACATCAAACATATCTCACACACAAGTCATATTTTCATCGTTTTTGTTGTCAAGCGGTTGGTCGTGCTTAATATTAATATAGTCGGCGCCGACAGTTTTGCTTTGTAAGGGACAATCCGTTCGATGATGTTCTGGATGGTTGTATTGCTTGTATGCCTTATCAAGTTTCTTCTAACTTTTGTTTCCGTTTTCTATTTTTACTAAAATAAAATTTTTTAACTTTTTATCAGACTGAAAACCAATGAGCACGAACAACCTAAAGCACAAGCTGACGAGAAATGAAATGAGATGAAAATCGTCAAATCAAACAGAAGGCAGAATGCACCTACTTTGAAATGTTCGAATTGAAATTTGAGTTAAGCGGTTCAGCAAGGATGTTGTATTTTAGAGATGGCTGTGTTATTTGCATACAAAACGTAAAGGGAATAAAGGGATCAGACGGAAGTCATACGATCAAAATTAGATGCGGCAGGTTCAAATTTAAACGTGTTGCGATTAAATTTGATTGTTTAGGGTCGTTTAAATTTAATCGCCACACGTTTAAATTTAACTCAAAGTGCCAGACTGTAGATAGGGACTTATCCACGGGATAGCCGCGATTTCATTCACTATCGATGGATAACTTACCTATAGATAAAGTTATCCATGGGTAAAGTTGGCAGTGAAATCGAAGTCTAAGCTAGTCATGAACAAATTACCAATAAATAAAAATTTCTTAAGGCGGATTATAAATTGTAAAAAACCTTGACTTGCGATTAGCAGTTGCAAGCTCACCAATTTTGAGTTTGAAACTTTCTACGTTTAGATCAGTAAACCTCAGCTCAACAGGCAAATCATTCAAGACCTGTGTATATCAACGCAGGTATTAGTCTAGATATTAGGTCTGCATATATCCTTACATAGGATTTTACTAGTATGCATGCAGGGATCGTCCATAAATGACGTCATACAAATTTTACTATTTTAGGGATTCCCATTGTCATAAGTTATAAGTATAACAATTCGGTTGACATATATCCTTACATAGGATTTTACAAGTATGCATGCAGGGGTCTTCGATAAATGACGTCATACAAATTTTTACTATTTTAGGGATCCCCACTGTCATAAGTTTAGGAATTCGGTTAACATAATATATTATCCTTAACATAGGATTTTACTAGTATGCATGCAGGGATCGTCCATGAATGACGTCATAAAAATTTATACTATTTTAGGGATCCCCACTGTCATGAGTTTAGAAATTCGGTTGACATATATCCTTAACATAGGATTTTACTAGTATGCATGCAGGGATCGTCCATAAACGACGTTATACAAATTTTACTATTTTTGGGGTCCTCACTGTCAACAGTTCAGAAATTAGGTTGAAATATATCCTTAACATAGGATTTTACTAGTATGCATGCAGGGATCGTCCATAAATGACGTTATACAAATTTTACTATTTTTGGGGTCCTCACTGTCAACAGTTCAGAAATTAGGTTGACATATATCTTTAACATAGGATTTTACTAGTATGCATGCAGGGATCGTCCAAAAATGACTTCATACAAATTTTACTTTTTTAGGGATCCCCACTGTCATAGGTTTAGAAATTAGGTTGACATATATCCTCAGCATAATATTTTACTAGTGTGCATGCAGGGTTTGTCTATAAAGAGCGTCATACAAATTTTACCGTTTTAGAAATTCACATGCCTTTAGTTCTAAAATTAAGTTAACTTATATACTTAACATTGAATTTTCAAGCTTACATACGGGGATCGTCCGTAAATGACGTCATTCAAATTTTACTATTTTAGAGATCCCTACTGTAATTAGTTCAGAAATTAGGTGGACGTATGACCTCAACATATGATTTTTCTTGTATTCATAGGGAAATCGTTCATACATGCGTATGAAATATTATTGGCGTTGTTTAAATATTATTATTTCAAGTATCCCGCCTGTCTTTAGTTTTAAAATGAGGTAAACGGGTACCCATATTATGGAATGCCTCCATTATTCATACTGGGATCTTACATAAAGGACGTCATCTAAATATCCCTATTTTGGGATTCCGCTCTGCATTTTTTCAAAAATTAGGCAAACAGATACTTTGAACGCAGGGGTGTTACAAGAATACATACACGGATCGTTTATAAATGACTTTATCTAAGTATTATTATTTAAATAATCCCCCAGTTATTTGTTGCGACTTTATCAAATTAGAAATTCAAGTAGAAGCTAAAGTGGAGTTAGGCGCTGTCGTAGTTTCAGCGTTGTCACAATAGGGTTCTACTCCTTTATTAAAGCAATTATTCGCTGTAAGCTCAGCATCTACTTCGGGCCCCCGGTCGACAAATCTGGCGCGAAGCGCCGGATTTTTTCTAAAGCTATGCATTTACCGAGTCTCCACTCAATATGGTTTACTCTAAAATAAACTCAGCGCACAGTAAAATGCAGTGTCGTGATGGGTGTCTTGTCTTCACTTCCTCAGGCGGCTATTGCTATATTGTTACAATCTACCGTATGTTTTATAATAATGAACGGGTCTGTAATACAGTACTGTTCTGTAGTACGTACCCGGGTCTGTAATAGTACGTACTCGAACCTGGGTCTGTAATAGTACGTACTCGAACCTGGGTCTGTAATAGGACGCGGGTCTGCGAGGTCTCGTTTTGTATAATACGCAGGGCCGGCGTGACGAGTGGTTCAGGTGGTCCACTAAACCAGGGCCGGGCTCCATTAGGGGCCCGGCTCAGGCTAACCAAAAAACAGTGCAAAAACGTATAAAAAATAAAAACTGAGGGCCAAAACTAGGAGCTAGACCAGGGCCGGGCTACATGTAGCGCCGGGCCTGATAATACGCGAGTATATTTAACACAGTATTAAATGGCAGTACGCGGGTCTCTAATAGTACGCGGTTCTGTAATTGTACGCGGATCTAAGAGGCCTAAATTTAAATATTACGCGGGCCGTATTATTATAGAATATATGGTAATTTACATTATATAATCACTAAACTTTCTAGAAGAATATCACATCAATAAAATTTTTAGAATTTAGTTGTTAGAATGTAAGTAGTTTAAACTATTATTGTTAAGCTAACGCTATCAATTCGTAAGCTTTGTCAGCTGGAGTTTGTTTGCATGTCTTTGATGTGTGGTAACTCATTGGTTTTCAGTAATTAATACTAATAGTTCCTATCGCTTTTTAGATGCTGATCATCTATTGAAATGGTTTTGTACGTCCGTCTGTCCGTCCGTCCTTCCGTTGGCCGTGCTCCACAGGTCACAGTATTTAAAATGAATTTTGTGAAACTGCTTTCAAACTCTCACAAATGCGAGTAAGAGGTGCCCTATTGTTTTTGAGGGTAATCAGACTAACCAGTTTTTAACAATTAACAGTTGAATGGACCCTTGTCAAATCTTAGGGCAGGGAGCCTGTAAAAACGACTGCAATGCGTGTAAACGCATACAAAACAAATGCAAAAAATTGATACATACCATTGCTTTTAAATTGTGCCGGGCAAGTACAAATATTATAATCTACGGTACAGTGCAGTCAGGGGTCATTTGGTCTCTCACTTTAGTATACACGCAAGGAATTTCGCTTTGGGGGCTTAGGGGTTAGGCACAAATGATGTCACGTAAAAAATAATTTGCGTTTATATATAGCTATAGCGTGTCATCAATACCAGCCTACACTCACTAGTACTACCTATGACAACATTTACTGACGATTTCATACAAATTTGACATATGTCCTTAACATAGGATTTTCCTAGTATGCATTCAGGGATCGTCCGTAAATGTCGTCACACAAATTTTGCTATTTTAGGGATCCTTATTGTCATCAGTTTAATAATTAGGTTGACATATATCAATAACATTGGATTTTATTAGTATGCATGCAGGGATTGCCCATAAATGACGTCATACAAATTTACCATTTTCGGGATTTGTATGCCATTATTTCCGAAATAAATTAAAAATATATTCTTAACATTGGATTTTAAAAGCGTTCGTACGAGGATCGTCAAAAAATGACGTTATTCATATTTTACCATTTTAGAGATCCCAACTGTAATAAGTTTAGAAATTAGGTAGACGTATGTCATAAACATAGAATTTCACTAGTGTACATAATATGAAGATCGTTCATAAATGACTTTCGTAAATATTACTATAATAAGTATTTTGTCTGTCATGTTTTAAAATTAGGTAAGCAAGTACCCATATTATGGAATGCTTCCAGTATTTTTACTGGGATCTTCCATAAATGACGTCATCTAAACATCACCATTTTAAGGATCCACTCGGCATTTGTTCAAAAACTAGGTGAACACATACTTTGAGCGCAGGATGTTACAAGAATACATACAAGGATCGTCATGACGGGATTTAATTTAAGTATTTGCTAATAAGTGTGTATGTTGTATGTAAATATCTACCATTGCCGTCATATAGACAAAATTTTGAACAAATAAATCGACATTTTTGTACAAAATCTACTTGAAATATTTTTACGATTTTGGGAATCCTGAGCAAAAGTTTGCATAATCACATAGAATGGACGCTCTTGTATAACACACGAGAAATGCTTTACAAAGCAAATTCTATATCCAAAAATTTTGAACAAATAAATCGACATTTTTGTACAAAATCTACTTGAAATATTTTTACGATTTTGGGAATCCTGAGCAAAAGTTTGCATAATCACATAGAATGGACGCTCTTGTATAACACACGAGAAATGCTTTACAAAGCAAATTCTATATCCAGAAGAATGGATTTTGTCTTGTGCCAGTATATTATATGTTTTGATATCGATATCGCAAATTACTCATTTAAGTTGCCAAAGCATAGTATATATTACTATGTGGAGTTGAACTTTCTTATAAACGTTGAGAAACGTGCCACTATAATTGCTAGAAAAGAAAATGATTATTGGAATACATTCAAATTAGGTAGTTTAAACATTCAGAAAATAAAAAATAATATACGTAGGTACTTTACAGTGAAAGCACTACGCAGTACCGTATTTCTTATAATAGTAGACAGGTCTGCTATGATGGTAGGCGGGTTTGTATAACAGTATAGACGTGTCAGTGAGTTTAAGTCGTAGGCAGGTCTATTCAGCACACTAATACCTCCCAGTAGACTGGCCTGCATTAGTAGGCTGACCTTTGTAGTTGCTGAAATATAAAATTCGTATCCTGGAAGTCAAAATTTAATTAGTAGACGGTTCTAACATTAAAAAAATAAGGTACCATGAAAAATTGTTTTTATCAATATTCTTTAAAACTATAGAAAGGACTGCGTCTAAAAATGTTTTCTTTTCATTACTTTGTGTTGTCAGTTAATTAAAATAATATTTCCACTTCCACTGGATCGCTTTACCGGTTAATTAATAACTGGATGGTAAACAAACTTTTAAGCAGCACTAGAAGTAGTTTATTAATTTTTTTAAAACAAAATTGTCATTAAATCTTTAAGTTAACAAAGATTCGTTTATTTTTAAATCAAATAAAAGCAAATTAAAAATTTTAATTAAAATACTCGAATTGTAATTTTTGACTTTAAATATAGATGGTATCTCTTTTAGGTACCATGAATTTTCGCCTATTATTCACACACATATTCACGTAGTATCCGACGGTGAATTAAAGTAGCAGGAAAAAAATCTAAAGTCGCATTTGGGCGATATATACAAACGGCAAAAAGAAAGATTAACTGCGCATTAATATTAGCATACTTACTAGACCAGAGACGGAAGGTTTCTACTCGAGAAACCTAAACTTATAATACAAATCGACATATTATTTAATAATGTTTTATTTAAAAATGTTAAAAAAGCTACGCGACTTTCTTCGCTTTGACTTCGAAATAATGAAAAAAATTCACGAAAACACAATATTTTTCAACCCACTTATATTTTTACTTATAGCAAAAGCGATTGAGTTTGGTGAAATATTTTTAATTCATCCTTACGTCTATAAAGCTACAGAAAACCGATTATATATCGTGAAAAACAAAAGATCCATCCGGCTCTGGCGACTCAATATTGCTATAAGCATTGTCAACTCTGCATGCGTTTTCTTCCGCTGCTTCCAAGTGCGGTCCTCAGATGACACGACAGAATTTCAAAAAGTGTACATTACACTTATGGCCCTCGTCCACTTCATCCCTGTCTGCAATCACATTCAAATCCTTTTTAGAACTGAGGAACTGTCCATGCTTTTTAACTGCTACATGGACTTCGAGAAGTCTCTTCGTAAGTTCATTAATGATTTTAGTTATGTACATGTCGTCATCTCAAACGTGTTATTATTTGTTGTTTAAAACCGAGATTCAAAAATTTAATTACAGGTAACAAGAACAAAACAGGAGGCGCGAAGACACAGTCTGTTATAAAACTTTCCGGATACTTCCTTCTGTTTCTTTTAATTGGTCTTGTCATATTCTGGGCTCTTTTTGTGGCGCTATCAATTTATTTTCCAAAATCCCCTGAGTTTCTGTCCTCATTACTTACGAGCAGTGGGAGCATCAGTTTAGTGACCAACATATCCCAAGGGGGAACTAGCCATGGATGGAATTATTTATCAGTGGCAAACTTTATTTTAAATATGGTCCTCCGAATTACCTCGGTTTCAGTTGTCGTAATTGTAATTTACAATTACATCGCAACTACTTTGCTCCTTATATTCTTGGGATTTCCTGGCCTTCTCGCAGCCCATGTGATTTTGACGGAATTAGGGTAAGCATATATGTTTGAGTTGTTTGACATGGCGTCATTGCCATTAGCAACTCATTTTACATCCATAATCTGCAGCACTGTAAAATAATATGAGTTATTCTACGGATAATTTAATTGCACATTACTTTCCTTATACAAATCAGTGTAAGACTTTTCTCGTTCGAACGGCTGAACGATGCCTCGCGAACGAAGCGCCGTTCTATTTTCCTGCGAAGGCATGAGCTTTCGATTGGAAAAGCACGAAGGCCGAGCTTTCGAGTCCGTTTCGCCCCCCGAAAACGCCCTCGCGCTTTGGGGTGGTGGAGCGTTTTACCATTAGGGAGTGAAGTTGACAATTTTTGCTGGCACAGGTAGGTAGGCAGTATGTATATCGTGAACACAGTATAGGAAGGATTAAGTATAGAAGGTACTATACTATAAAGGGTCTCACAGCTATAACGTCATACGAACTTCCTCAAATTCTGTCTAGCTAATGTTAGTGATAGGGTGTATTTTTTTCCAGACCCCACCTCCCTCAAACTTTATCACGTTATGATCTTAGAACCCCCATAGTATTAATGCTAATTAAATGAAAATAAAAGCAGTTGTCAGACCGATTCAAAATATTTATGTATTTTAGTTGAGTGATTGAGTGTAATCTGTAAAACTAACAGTTGCTAAGGTGCGGCTGCATTGCTTAAACTGTGTGCATTCCTAAACCAAAATACTAAAATACCAAACCAACAGCAAAGCCAAACTGACAAGTGACGACCAATCACAAAGTAGGTCATAACTTCTAAAATTTCTAAAAAAGAAAAAAAGCTTTTACTACTTACACAGCAAACTCAAAGTATTAGAGTTACAATTACAACTAAAATAAAGAGTTCTGAGTGTGTGGCAGTTTTTCTCAATACATAAAATAAAACACTTTAGCAGGATTGTTTTTCATATTTTTCTGCTTCTAAGGATCATCAGTCATCTAATCTATTCACTATTTATCGATCAGGTAACACATGTTCATATTAATTATAAAATTGTATTTTATAATATATTTATGTTTCGAAAATGATATTTATCTTTAGCATAACTTTAAAATTGTTATTGTTTGTGTTCGAACACCAAAAAAAGTTTTCAAACTGCTTAGTTTATGCTACTTAGTTTGGTTAGCAACTTTTATTTACTCATTTCAGTGTATTATAAATAACACGATGATTTTTAATTATTACTTTTAGCTACCTGCATTGGTTTTTTATTTCAAAATCTGACCAAACATGGAAACCAATAATTCCCGTTCCTCATTGCCTGTGTTGCAACTTCAACCTACTTTGAAGCCTAAGCCTGTACAGACAATACTCAAGTCATCAGCTGCCATGTCGGCTAAATTGGAATTGGCTGATGTATATTCTGTAAAGCAAGATTTGCAATTATTAGGCAAAAAGAGGTTACAGAACGAAAAACCTGTTTCAGCTTCTTCAACTTCAAAATCATATTCAAAATTCACTGGTCGACAAGAGGCAGAGACACATGATGGAAACCCTATGAACTTTTCATTTATATATGATCAAACTTCAGGAATGGAAAATATTTCAGCTGACGATATAAACGTGAGTATCCTTGCACACGACGGTAGTGAAATCAGTTCGGATCCATCGTTTAATGGACTCCAATCGCAAGACGAGAGGGGATTACGATCAAAACAAATACCCAAATACTTTACGGAAAAGATGCAAAATAACACCGACGCTCAATCAGAACCAGATCCACTATCTTCAACTCAAAATGATCAAATCAATATTGATTTTTTGACTTCGAGTCACACTGCAATATTAGCCGAATTATCTGCATCAAACAACAAAACCGAAGAAAAGGCCCAAGACAACAAATCAAGCAATGAGGAAAACAGCTTTGAATTGAGTTTTGACGAGTCCCGGGGTCAGGGTGCTGTTTTTTCATCAGGTGTACTCACATCCACATCTCCTGATCTGTTTCCTGATGACCATAATACCATTCCTAATCATTGTGATAATGAAAATAGGACATTTTCCTGTGTCTCAACATCTTCGTCCGAGTCGGATCTTGTTATTGACCTAAACTACAAGGGTGCTGAAACTAAATCTGGAGCTGCATCTTATTCTCCTACAACAACTACTACACCGGACTCTACGCCTACAGTCACATGTAACAACGGTAGCGGCATTGTTGCAAGCGCAAGCACTGCAGTTGCAGCCAAAACAGGAGCAGCGGCGGAAATTAATAGTTGTGGCCCCAGCCCCAAAACCAAAACTAACACCATTGACTTGGATTTAACAAACCTTGCTCTCGCCAAAAGAGGAAACCCGGAAAATTTATACGGTAAATCTAAATTCTATATGCTTTTGCGAATTACATATAACATAAATGCATAAATGTCACTTTAGTTTTTGTTGAAACTGTTGTCACCGTGTATGTGTCAATTTTAATTTAATTGCGTCAGTTGTTGACATTTTGTGGAATTTGATCATAAAAGCTAGTTTCGTAGTTGTATAGTAGGTGTAGTATTTTGCCCGTAAAGCTAGTAAAAATTGCGTTACAACAGTGCACTTTTGATTTTAAATTTTAAGGTTTGCTTGCTGGTTTCATCACAACCGGAAAAAAAAGTCGGAACCCTATAACTATCAATTTACATCAATGTTACAACTGTGACGGTACTTGTGTCCGCAACACCATAGCAGTTTCAAGTTCACGTTCCTCAAAACCACTGAAGGTGACCACAAACGGTATAGAAATTCCTAAAACTCCAAGTGAAATGCAACCAATTTTAAATTCCCAGAATTCCAACAATTTAAATTCAGCAATTACAAGTGCTGTGGATCCCTGCAATATAATAAAACCAGCAACTTTTTCTCCTTACAATCAAATTTCCAGCAGCAGTAAAAGTTCATCTACTCTCGTGGAACCTGAAAGGTTGTTGACTACCCCTTTTTCACTGCCTTGTCAAAGTCAAATTAGTCAAATAGATGTTTTGAATCAGTCTGCTCAATCAAATGCTAAAAATCGTGGTAAAAACAATACCTTTCTAGTAAGTAACTTAACTGACCTGGACTGCTCAAATTTTCATGACCGCTATGTGAACAGTGCCAACGCTGAACACAACAACAATAATAGCACATTTGTGGTCAGAAATAGTAGTTTTCATGATCAGATGCAGATTCATGAGGGAGAGCACGAACAACATTTTTCAACAGTTGTTGATAGCGAAATATCTCCTATTACAAAACCTGCGTCAAAAATGTCAGATGCGGGGGTCAGCGTCATTGTACCGAAGCTACGAATTAAGCCCAGCAGCATGTCAAAAAGGAAACGAGGAGTCAAGCGTTCAAAGAGAAGGGTTTTGAAAACTAAACCCAAAAAGATAAAAGTTCAATCCAATTCTACATTAGATTCAGCTTCAGCTGCCACGGTCATTCAAGGCCAACAAGTTGTAGTTGTAGAAACCAACAACGCAGTACCAGGGGGATTACTTGTTGATTCTACACCTGACAGTTTGGCACCTCCACTTTTGTCTCCCCACACTTCTGATGTATCTCCTTCCAGCCCAAAAAATCAAAATTCTGATGACGCTGAAATAGAAGAAGGTACTGTTGAACGAGCCAGTGATGAGGAAGATTTGTCTACCAACTATTTAGACATGTATAACAGCACAACACGAAAAAATACTAAGAATCCAAAAGTAGCAACAATTGGTAAGTCTTTGTAATTTTTTAGTACAATCTGTGTTCATACAATTATTTTTTAATCTATTTTTACTATCTACAATTGACATTAGTGAACTGCAACAGAATTTTGGAATGTTGTAGAATACTTTACTAGTGACTACACAATGTAATTTGAGATACCTATATTTTTGTTTTTCAGAATACAGTTGCAGGAAGTGCTCTTTTCGTACTATGTCGAGTGTCACCGTGGACCGAAAGTTAAGGGATCACTTTAAAAGGCACCAACGACCATCACAGTTCGAATGTTTGTATTGTTGTAAGCAATACTCTGCTATATCAAGCCGTACCCGTCACATATTGACATGTCGTAAGAATCCTAATCGGAATTCGCTTCAAGGTAATCAGATGCAAATGAGAGAAAATAAGCCCTCTAAAGCATCTAATTCTATTCGTAAGTCTAAGTCTAAAGTCAAACCCCACTAACTCCAGAACTTCACTAAAGCCAGTAAGGTAGAAAAATAGTATTAAATAATATTAAATATTGAACCATCCTATAATTATAATACTATCTTACTATGCTCTTGCGCTATGCAACAAGATCAAGAAAAGAATGAACTATATACAGTTAGGCTTAGGCATACTATTATTATTATTATTATTATTATAATATATTATTAAAGTTAAGTGTTTAAATGTTTAAAAGACTTAAGAGACGTAAGACTTAAGTCGCTCACACGCATCATATAATCGTTATAATAAAATAAATCATGAATTATGAATTACATGATTAGTTAATGCATGCTACTGATTACTGATAAAACTGATAATCAGGTCAACAGGTAATCGAGTCAATTCTGACATCGTGATTCTTGATATACCATAATCAAATTAGTCAATTATGAAATACAACTCGCACTCTAATTTACTGTTTACAGTGTACAATTTTAATTTAAAATTTTAACGTTTTGTTACGTGCGTTCTATTTTTAATTTCTGTATTGTATTGAAATGTGATTTGATTTTTGATTTATGTGATATCATTATAATAACTATAAGCGGTAATTATGTATTGTGGTACAAACAAATATTAAATAATATGAATTACGAATTACGACTTAGTATATTTTGATATTGTCAATGATATTTTGTGAACCTTTCAATCTTCAAATTTGTAACTTGTAGTAACAGCATGTAATATTTAATGAATTATGTTTATGATAAAAAATACTAAAATACACGCGTGTGAACTCGTGAACTGCACAAATTATGATAAATGAATTTCTTTAAATTTTAATAGGTTTAATTGTTAAATAAATCAATGTTTGAGGTTTGAACTACTCAGCTAAACCACATGAAAGTGTTTCAATTAGTTCATTTATTTTCTAGTTTTAATAATTCATTATTTCCATATTCACATAACAATAATAATTAGTACCTAAACATGCAGTTATAATAATCTTTTTGTCTTTATTTTCCAATGCCAGTCATTGGTTTATTTCATTTAATTTAAGATAGGTAGAAATGAATTCATTCAGTGGTTTTGTTAGACGTATTGTTGATAATTCAAAATTAATTCCTACGGCCTCATACGCATTGCAAATTCCAATTACATGTATCATCAAAATTAATTATTAAGTAATTTAAGCATTTTTAATAGTTTTATTTGTTGAGTTTGAGTTAGGGGAAAGTTGTAACACAAACTAAAACATTTGCATTTACAATATTTCAAAACTGGCTGGGCCGACTTCTGTAATGTAAACCTAACGACTTCCGCCACTGCCTCTGGCTCTGCGTATTCGTCTAGCCCTGTTTATTGCCCACTGCTGCCTATGATGTTGGTAGTGTTCCCGAAGTATTCTCGTGACAACGACCGAAGATGCAATTCTGAATGGGCAAAACGGGCAACTGAAATCTAAAAATCATTTTAAAGGTAAAATAAATTAAAAGAACTACGACAAAAAACGCAACAGCAAAGCCTGGGTAGCGCATAGCTCACAAACAAACACAAAAACCAAACACTATATATGATTTTAGCTTTTAACTTCCACTAATTTAAAACTAAACAATGATGTTTTAACACAGTTAATTAAATATGCTGCATTAGAAGTTGAGACACAACTTACATACTGGTCTGAATATGTGGTTGTTGGCTTTATTTACTACTGGATTGACTGGATTCTGATTTTGAACCGCGTCACGCAGTTTTGCTTCTCCTTGTCTTCCACCGGTTGAAGTTGAAGCAACAATATTGCTATTGTCGATGTTTCCAAGCATTGATGACCTGGAAAATGAGGCGCTAGTCGCGCTAGTGCTACTTGAAGAAATAGTTGAAGTTCGAGAAGTCGAGGCTGCAACTGCCGCTTCAGTCATAGGGATATTATTGTTGGAATACAAATTAACTGCACCCGTGGGCTTTTCAATCTGCTCATCAGGCTCATCTAGAAATTAGGGCAATCAAAATCAAACACCAATATGAAGGGTTATGGTAATTTAAAACCAAAATCACTCAAAAATTAAATCTGTTCATGTTCAGCATACAAATTATTGAACAAAAATTAAGTTTAAACATTACAAGTGTGGTGACTAATAAAAAAAGCAAAAAATTACAAAACCAAAGAAACGCGTTCATTGCATTGCAACATAACTTTACCTTCTGCTGTAGTAGCTTCCGCAGCATCAGATGACGCAAATTTAGAAGAACAAGTAGGCCCAGAATTGGATTGTAAGCTATTCTGTTCAACGATGCTTGACATTTTGACAGTGTTTAAGGAGCTTGATGGTTCTACTTCATTGGATTTGTCTAAAACACTTAATACTGACACTGAATTTTTCTCCATTTTAAGATTCAAACCCAACAATAAGCCACAATTAGTTATAGTTACAGGTCACCTTCACAGAAATTAGTGAATAAAATTTATGAGCACTATCGTAAACGTCAACAGTTATTTAGCAATAATAATCGAAAATCGAACCGTTAACTGTATTTTATTAATTTTAATACGATCCGGCATAAAATGGATGAATTACTTTAACTATTTGCTTTATTATTTTTTCTTAAATGTTGTACTGTACTGACTACTTTCATTTCACTTTTACTCCTCACTCCTCTGTTCTATGGTTCTATGTTCTATCAAGTAAATAGCATTGAACTAATTAAAAATTAAAAGGACCAACAGTATACCTATTACTATTGACTATACAACTTTACTATTACAACATTTACGACCTATTTACTTAAATTTACTAGCCCATTACACAACTATAAGCAACTATATAACTGTCAGCATTTCTGTTGAAGTACAAAAGTGCCTAATGCTGTGCACGTGAAGAGTGGATGTGGATGTGGAATGTGGATATTACTTACTGTAGACTGTAGAGTGTAGAGTTGTAGAGTAGCTTGTGCTGGTGTTGCTTTTGTGCGAAGTTCAAATTCTAAATAATTTGGAATTTTGAAATGTGGAAAAAGAAAGTTGTAACTTAAGTTTTTTAAGGAATTAACTGGATAATAATATTAACAGCTGACAGTTAATTAAGAGTATTAGTAAGCTTGACAAATTAATACTCTAAATTCCAGTTTTCTCGATTTCAGTTATTTTAAATATCGAATTACCTATAACTATTGACAGTTCATGTAGTGATACATACTTTTATTATAAACTGTCAACTGTGCATTAAATAATAATTTAAAATATGTGAACGAATATTATTCTTGAGTGCAAACTGATTCGCAAAGGATATAAATTAAATAGCAACAGTCACAGTGGTCACAGTCAACTGTCAACTGAGTGAACTGAGTTGATAGTCAACATTTAACTTTGTCACTAAACGAGTCGAGTCAAAAGTCAAACAAACCAATGGCCTGTCACCTGTAGTTGAGGTTACAACGCTTAAACACTGGAAACCGAACTTTGCCAATATTAGGGTTCTGTAAAAAGTATTTTTCACAGTAATTGACTGTCAACTGTCAGTAGTGTCAGTTACTGTCATTGGTCAGTTAAATTCTACAGTTGTCAGACTGAAAGATCTAAAGATCAACTTGTAACTTCGAACTGTTTTCAAACCTACTAAAGTTAAAGGTAACGTAAGGAATAGTTATATATTGCACCTACCTAACGGTTCAGAGGGAATAAAATCAAGAATATTCTATATAAACTGTCAAGTGTGAAAAACTAGAAAGTAAAATGAGTTTCAATACAAACTCTCAGAAATCTCAGAACTTGGACGACCTGCCACTAAATCTGTGCATGAAAGATGATCTACGAATTCATACTAATGACGGCCAGAGTCAAAGTCAACGTGGATCGTTTTCTACAGTTTCAGCTTCCGAAGAAAAAAGCCTGCCCGGTCCTGGTGATACTACAGGAGAACCCTATAGAGCCGTACTAAAAACTAAGCGATGCCTCCTTATAAGCATAGCTGCATCGGATGAAAATGGCGAGGCAGCAGACTTGGACCTTGACCTAGAGGAAATAAAAAATCGGTTGACGGTTCGCACTAATTCAGGTGCTTCTACTTCGGAATCGAATTCCAATTTGAACATAAATGAAACGCAAAGTGCTGCACCGGGTGCATCAACTGCTAGTTCTGGTTCTAACTCTGCATTCACACAAAAGAAAGGTTAGTATATATCTTGATAATTGTTGTCATTCATTGAAATTTGTGCTTTTTATTTTATTTTTTCAATTCATTCAGTTAAACAGTAAGTTTATTTAGGCGCTGCATGTAGTTTAACAAATTAAATAGCTAAAATCATTCTGTTGCTGTTGGCAGTTTGTGATTATTGCCGTACGCTTATTCAATTTGTAATTTGTAGTATTTTGTAGGCAATTTGACAGGTATACGCAAGAATAATTTTACAAATTAGGTTAATAGTATTAATCAATAAACATAAACATACACGAAAAAGTTACCGATAATTAGTGCAATAATTCGGATAACTAGTGCAATAATATTAACAATATTTTATCCTTGCTTCATTTTATTTTATGGTTACAGAATTTTTAGGAGGTCTAATAAGAACTGGCAATAATAACAAGGTTGAAATAAACATACACGTCACTAAACCTTTGTGTCCCGACTGTCATCACTATCAGAATTTTCAAGATGGCCAAGATTATTATTCTCGATTCACCAATCAAGAAGATGTAGATGCTGAACTATACTATCCAAATTATAATTATACAGCTGAGGGCGAAGCAGAAAACGATGCAAGTGCTGGGGATCAAGTCGAAATGAATTCATCAAATACAAGGGAGTTCAGCTTTGGTCACACTCCGACTCACACAGCCCAGAATCAGAAGAAACCTGCACAACACCAGCATAGCCAACTAAGTAGTAGGTACAGCAACAGCAACAGCACTGCAGTTCAAAATGTTGTTCAAGATGATTTGGATCAATCTCTAATTCAAACTGTTGGCAAAAAACCTACATCTGCCAGTAAAACATCAATACGATTTCAGTCATCTTCAGCTTCTTCTATTGATTCTATTATTCCCACCGATGTAGCTTTCGCTAGGAACGCTGGTGAGGCTGGTGTCGGTTTGCCAGTGTCACAAAACATCCTTGAAGAAAACTTTGAAGAGGTTAGTTCCGATTTCGATGGTTCTGAAGATCCACACATGCCTCACCAAGCACCCACGGCCCTTGTGCAAAACGCAGTCCCCTTTCGCGTCGATAAATCCAACTCCAAAACTCAACATGCCACAGATAAAAATCGAGGAGCAAAACGAACTGAAATCTCTGAGAGTCTTGTTTGCATTGGAACAAAAATTCCACAGATACGTGTGGCGGATTGTCAAATTCACCCAACTGTCGAGCAAGCAAAATATCTTACAGCTATTAAAAAAAGATCCCAAAATCATGAAGAAAATGTTGATGTTGAAGTTGAAGATGTTAAAATGCGTCCTTCGTCTTCAAAAGTAGCTAACAAAAAAAAGGCTTCTCAAATTGTTGGTTCAAAACACAGCGCTAATCTTCGTGCTGAGGATTTAGTTAAAATGTACCGAGCTATATTGGACAAGAAAACCAAAATAACAAGTAAGTGTAATATTTTGCCTATAGAACATTCCAACTTGTATTGCAACTATAGAATATACGGCATATTGTTGTGTTGTGAACACTAGATTATTTTTAGCTTTCTTAAATATTGTGTTGCAACTTCAAATATGCCAAAAGGCAAATGTAGGTTGCTTCAAATCTAAAGGCACATCAGGTGTATGCAGCTATTGAAAAGAATGTCTGCCTATTGATGTATTTATTGATTATATTGTTTTGATATTATAGCTTACTACTGTAAAAAGCCGAATTGCAACTATACGGCCTCAGGATCTGTCACGGTGTACACAAAATTACGAATGCACTACAAACATCATCAGTCCCCACACTTATTTAAGTGCAAGATATGTGGAAACCGGTATCGGTACACGTTTAGCCTAAATAGGCATATGCGAGATAGCCATTCACCTGAAGAAAGAGAAGACTCGGATTGAGGACTGAACAAACATTGACTTGCACAAGTTTAAGAAGAATTAATGCTTTACTTAAAATTAGTAAAAAGTGAGTGAAAACTAGTTAATGAATTAAAAAATTTATTAAACCATAAAGATTATGGTTTATTTTACAAATTAAAGAAACAAATACTATAAGTAAATTATAAACAATATTTATAGTATACTACCAGTTAATATTAATAGTATGGTTGTGCCTGTGCACCGTGTTAGTTAACAGCTTACTGGATTCTGGTTTAACTACAATTAACTGTTGAGGATTAAAGAGGTTAAATATATTTTAATGGATGATAGGCTGGTGACTAAGAGTATTAAAGTAATTTGTCTGTGTGTTCCAACCTTGGGCATGCTCGGTGTCCTGGTTCCCGGTCATTGCCAATTGCCATAATATCTATCTATGAATTTTTTAGTGTAACATTGAATTAAATGTAGTTAGCTCGTACTGTACTTGTAGTCGTAGTGTATGTGTCATGTTTAATTGGTGTGCATCGTGGTGTAGTTATCTAGTTGTCTACTTTTGTCAAGTTTTGTCATTTGTTGTAACTATTTATACTTTATGCCAGATTATGCAACTATACTATACTATAAACTTCCTAGTTCATAGGCGTAAGCATTTCTTTACAATTAAAATATTGCATCTTCAGTATTTTGTTAGAAACAAAAGATGTGTTAACATTTAACATAATAATGAACTTATGTGAAATGTGAAATAAAAAAGAAATATTCATTTCTTAATCAATTAAATTGCAAACAGTTATGTGTTTTATAGTTTTATTTTATATTTAGGCTTAAATTATTACAATTGCAAAGGTTACAAGTTACATAATATATACATAAATCTAACTACCAAAAAATCACAACCTAGAAGCCTAGAACTATATTTTAGTTTTCCTGTTTTCCAATTAAATTAAAAGTTTTGCATATTAAATTAACATCAAATCATTATACGTTATATTTAAAAATAATAAAAGCACCACTGATGTGATAGTTGGGAATATTAAAAGATAAGATTAATTATAAATATAATGTCACTGCCACAAGTGGACCAGCCGCTTGTACTAGTGTCACTACTTTTCACCATTACTGATTCGATTTTGAATTTTGATACGAAACGGCTAACATTAAATTAAAAATTTAAGTAAAAGTAAAATTACTAATTAAATAATTAAAAAGGACTTGAAAATTTTCTGTTTGCTGTAATACTAATATTTGTATTTTTATACATTGCTGCGATAAGAACGTTTAAAAAATTAAAATTAAAAACTAAGGTAATTCAGGTTACACTGAAAATTAAAACTAATTGTAATTAAAACAAATATATGTTAAGATTAGTAAAAGGTTAATATATTTGTTTGTAAGTAGGGCAGAGCATTATATTATGACAAAAAACAAACAGTCAGCAGTCTGCCAACTATATTTTGTTGGTTGGAAAGTTGAAATACTGTTTTGACACTGACATTATTAATTTAAAACATATACACATACCTATATGCTACTGGCTACTGCTACTACTGCTTAGTTACTATAAAAATTTATTACTCTGACCACCCTTGAGCGTTAGATTCAAGAAGCTCCCATTCCCCAACATCGTCTTCACCTTCCTCAAATTCTTCTAAAACTGATTTCAGCGCTGCTTCAAAGTCCATGTATTCTTCTGATTCTTCAGCGGTTTTGCTATTTTTGGATTTCTTCTCTGATGATTCCTGTAGTTTCTTTGAAGATGACGATGGCGATTGTGTGATTGTTGGCGTATCTAAGTCGAAAAATATTTCTTCCGTTTCATTTTCATTTTCAGAACCCAAACTGGAGACAGGGGAGACCGTGTCAAACAAATTTGGAAGAGATGTTTTCTTTTGCTTAATCTCATCCGACTGCTCAAACCATTCGCGGACTACAAGAAGTTTGTTTAACGTTGGGGGCAGGATATTTGACCTTTTGTCGTGATCAATTATTCCGCAACGGGAGAAAAGTCGCTCGACCTAAATCAAAATAAAACAATACAAATACGTGGCCTTGATTATTTGTTACTTATTTTATTTATTGTTTTAGGAAAACTTGTATGCATACTACTGCATACCTTAATATTATATTTAGATTTTAAATATTATAATGTATGACTTTGTTTTAATGATAAATAATAAATAAATAGAAAAAGAACTACACGTACCGGAGCTGTTGTAGCTGGACGGGACATAATTGATCGGAATAAATTTGCCAGCATCGGGAATTTTGCAGCATTCTGCTTCCAGTATACAGCTATGTCTTCTGTAAGTATTGGTTCGATCAAATACGCTCTGACTTCGAGTTCAGCAATACTACTGAAGCCATCATTTGTTGACTTTGGTGAGGATTCAGGAGAGGACTTTTTACCCAGCACAACAGTTCCATTTTCATCAGAATTGCCATATGCGTGCAAACGCTCTTTTGGAGGGGTACGTGCAGGCGTAGGCTGTGAGCTGGAGCCTTGAGTGCTGGAATTTGATGCAACACAGACTTCAGATTCATCAACATCAACATTATTTGCTGCGGTGTTCAAACCATATTCCACGCAGGAGGTTGTGATACAAAAGTCTTCTATTTTTGATATCATATCGAGATTTGACATAAGCGGTAGTGTGTCATCATAATTGACTGAAATAAAGTTATAAATAATACAATTAGGTATAACATGTTACGTCTACATATAAAAGGTACCAATTTATAATGATCACAATACAACTTAACTACTGAATAATAAATAGCAAATAACTTACACATGCGCATGTAATCAAAAAAATACATTTTTCTGCGTGGATCAAAAAATGTAGAAGTAAATAGGGCAGGATCTGAGAACCACGATGAAAACCTGTCTGACATTTGCGACATAATTAATGATTGCAAGTGCAATCCAGCATCAGAAAGCTCCTGACCCTCAAGACCTAATGCAATAAAAAATGGATACCATTAATTAGAAATTACATTACATTAGAGTTTAAACATTAATTGCATTCTAAACTTAATTGTAATGGTGATTAAAAAATTTATTCGTATATTGAATTCCATACTGATATTTAATTCAGAACTTACGTTGATACACTTCTACTATAGTAGGAAGTATGAGATGAGCAGTAAAATTATCAGCCTGCAAAATGTCAGTCGCATCGGCCAGCGGTCCAAGAAGAGCGCAGAATTCTTGCAAGTATTTATAATCATTTTCGGACATAACCTCGGGTTTTTTCTCTTTTGCTTGAAAATACGACCCATTTTTAGTCGTAAGGGCATAATTTATAATGTTATTCACTGCGTTGAACATCTTGTCCTGCAATTCGATTAAAATCAAACATTACAAAAAAATACGAGTTAAAGTTAAATAAAAAAGTGATAAATTAGTTTAATTATTGTTTAGTTTTAGTTTCAAATTTGCATTTTAACAATAAAATAACTAAAATCAAAGTTACTTACAGTTACGAGAAGACAAATTATGTCGAACTCCGCGTTCCAACGCGTGTCACTTTTCCTAGGAAAACCTCGATCTGTTTGAACCAACAGTAATTTTCGAAGAACTTGAGAATTCATTATCTTCGTAATGCAAAGCATTGCATTACTTACGGACTTTTTAACAGCGCCAGGCACTCTACATGCTGCTTTTACTACCAGTTGTATTGTGTGTGCTGCGCATCGGTAAGTAACATGAGTAGGTCCCAGTGGACGTGGTACATCATGATTGAATGCTCCAACTAGTTGTCCGTCTTGAGTTTTCAGACGGTCGAATGCTGCAACCATATTGGCCCCATTGTCAATGATGATACTCGAAACCTGTATAAAGTAAAAAAAATACAAGTTTTTTTAATAGACGGTACTGACGGTAGCAAATGTTAATTAAATTAAATTTAAACAAATTACCATAAATAATTAGAAAAGTCATCAAAATAAAGTTGCTACCTTCAAATTAAGTTGAAAATCCTGTAAAATGGAGTTGACACAATCGCGTATAGCGGTTCCAGTGTGTCTACCAACTACTTCGCGTAACGCTAAGGTCTTCACACCCCACACAAAGTCCTTCGTGACGTATATTGCCTGAACAGCTATAACACCTTTGTTCTTTTTTGATGACCACCCATCAAGTACTAGACTGACATAAGCAATATTCTTGAAGAATAATTTCAGGTCTTCTGTGGCCTATGTATGTACACAAAATAAGCATTAAATGCAAATAGGATTGAAATTTATAAATCATTCAACAGGTTTTTAGCGTATTATTTCATAATTTAGTTAATTGCCTTGATAGATGCAATTAAGAAATAAAGTAAAGTATGCAAAAGAAAAACAATTATACCTTTACACTGAAATCGTGCATTCTACGACTCATAGTTTTTCCACACATGGGACGAATAAAAGGATCCAGGCTCCTGACTAGTTCTTGGAATGCATCCCAGCGGTTAAGTTGAAACGCCAAGTTATTTAAAACCAAGAAACGTACACAATTAACTTCGTATCGTTTCTGCTTATGGTGATGCTTCGAGTAGAAACAAAAATCCATACTCTCATCAGCTACAGCGTCATCCTCTCCAAGATTTTTTCCTACACCATGTCGATTCTATAAGAAAAGAAAAGTAAAAGAAAAAAGGATTTAATTAGTAAACACTATGGTTGCAACTGGCAATTATGCAAGACTCAACTTATTGGTAATTAGTAGCTTTTATGCAAACTTTAATAATGAAAGTTAGGTGTTGAACAAAACAGGAAAGTGGTAATACACTTCTATCGCTAATTTTTGGTTGTAGTATTAGTATTGCTACTCGTACTTACTTAAAAAACTGAAAAATACAATATATAAAGATAATTTCAAATTTTTGCTTACGGTCAAATGTCGCTTCAAGTTGGCATTGGTGGACTGATGCGCCGCAAGTGTTGTAGTGCAATAATTGCAGCTGACTGCATACCGTTTTTCAGGAGATTTAGACGTAGTAGTAACAGCTTCGTCCCGATGTCCTATGTACTTAAAATGAGGCGCAAACTTTTGCGTCAATGTAAATCCGCCTTTCAACTTTAAATTCCACTCTGACGGAGAATTAGTGAGATCGGATGAACCGGGAGAACTCGGAGAACCACTTGAATTTGAATTCACTGACCTCGACAAAGACATAGGTCGCACAGGAGATGACAGTGAAACTGAAAGCGAATTAATTGACTTCTCATGTTCTTCCCCGGTTTCCATTCCTAGCAACTCAATGTTGTCAGACGCTTCATTGGAATCTGGATCTGGAATCATATCAACATCAACTGCATCTGCAGTATTTGCTGCGGTCATACTCATATTGACATTAGGATTAGAGGTGCTAGACAAATGGCGTTTGGCAGGAGGAGAATTTCCTGAAAGCAACAAACAAAATAGTAGGTTTTATGATTAGGGTACAAGTATATGTCAAAACAATAAAAATCTCGATAAAGTAGAATACCAACACACAAACGCAAACGCAAAACACTTGACAGTTTAGGTTAGTTATAGTTTAGTTCTATATAATACATATAAAATGTCTTTTTACTTTTACATTTTAATACATTGACAGTATTTCATAAAATAAAAACCATACTTACCATGATCCATACCTAGCAGCGGCGAGCATTTTCTGCGTATGGACGGTCTTGTTGGGGTATGGATTGGTGTTGATGAAGCAACATTGGAATTCTTGCGTTCCACTAAAAACAGTTTTGATTTCGAAGAAGGTGAAACCACACTGTTATCCTTAGAGAGTGTACAATCTTGCTGATTTTGATCAACGACAGTGCTGGTAGTAGTAGAATTATCGGGACTAGAATTAGCGCTCTTACTTTTACTATCACTATCAATGACAGTTGCAACACTGTGGTCTGACAAAGCCGCAATGTCAGTCTCAAATCGCTGAGATAAAACTAAAACAGAAGAACTTTCTGAGGATGAGCTGGAATTTAAACTAGACTGCGGACTGCTGCTTTGGTCGATAGCTTTAGCTTCATCGTGACTGTTTGAAACCTCTGCCAGTAGAGACACAGATTCTGTGGAGCTGGAGCTAGAGCTAGAAGAAGCAGCAGCAGATTTTTTGCGGTTTTTTGACCGAGTAACGGCTGGAGAAACTGTCGAAGTTTTTGGCCTACTATCTGCTTTCTTTTTCTTCGAAGCGCCATTTGGAATTGGCATTTTGAAAATGAAATAATCTAAGTATGTATAAATCTATGAATAGTTTTTACTCCTAAACTTTTTTCAACCACTTTTATACTACAGTAAGAAACCGGCTGACTTATTAGTAAATTTTATTATCTGACTGCTAATGGTATTTTCAAAGGTTTTGCTACACTTCTAACTAGAAAATGGGAAACACACAATTACACGCTTGGCTTAAATTGAACATTTGCAGTGATCAGTGACAAGGACGACCGCGTAACTGTAATGTAAGGAATGAAAATTGAAGCTAAATTGCGTTGCGTTTTTATACTTTGGCTTTATACTACGGACTATCGGGCCATGAGCCTTAAGCATATGTACCAGTTGATAAAATAAAATGAGTTATGACGTCTGACTTGTGACTTCTGACAAAGGCAAAAGCTACATTTACATTTCAAGTTCCAAACAACATTATTTAAAATTCAAAATTAATTTATTTTTATTTTAACTGAAATTTACTGAAAGAGTAAGTAATGACCTGACAGGTTTTTGGAACTTAAAAATTATTAATGTTATAATTATATTCACAAAATTAAAAATTTTAACATGCAAAAGTTTGCATAATGGACATTATTGGACATTGACATTTAGACATTAAGAAATCAATAAATAAAATATTCAATTCCGTACCAGCACCAGCACTAGCAAATACAAAAATTCAGCCATTTGCTAGAAACTATTATCTGAAAATCTGAACCCTTATTACATAATATTAAAAATATTAGCATAGTCACTGTGAACAATAGAACCATTAGCTGTGACAAAGAATTCAGTAATTATTCCATGGTTATCTCGCATAAATCTGAGTCGTCGTCCCTCGGCAGTTTCAGCCGGTGCCGAACTCCACTGATAGTTATGAAACATCACTGACAATGGGTCCATTACTTGAATTCGTAGTATATTACATCCTAACTCGATTAAAATTTCTCGAAAACTTACAACTGATGTAGGCCACAATGATATAGTTCCTACATACAAAAACAGAACAACTTGAGCAACGTCTTTGACACAGTAGTTTTCCATATTAATTACTGAATCGGATGCAGTCCCGTTGGTGGCAGTTCCCTGACTTCCCTGTGCTTGATTCTAGTTAACATATTAAAATATCGTCTATATAGGTTTTGAACATAAATACAAGAATCAAATGAATAGAGCATTTCATTTGATAGCCCATCGCTAATAACAGTACTTAATAGCATGTTTTGTAGTTAAATTAATTTTTAATATTGGATTTTTGCATTAAATGTGCATACCTGCGTGCCAACATAATTTGCATGTGCACCTATTGGCTCGTCGCCATGGTTGAAATACGATATCAGGAATCTATGAAAAGGGATGAACCCGTCCAAGCACAAAATCACTGAATCAGTAAATGAGTATTCTGAGATATTATTTTGAAGTTGCAGAAGACCTTGCAACTGGCTTGACACGGGATGGGGGACCCGAAAGTGCAGCGTTGGGGTTTCTACTGCAGCAATCTGCATGCCCACATCACAACATAAATTACTACATAAGAAAGCATTATTGTCAAAATAAAAATATAAAGTAGGTTAAATATTAATGAGTGCCTAATTTAAATTAGAAGCATCTTTTTTTGACTTTATCTTACCTCTGCCATTGTGTGCAGTGTGCAGGCAATTTAAATTAATAACTGAAATTACCATAAGATCAAACCAGAACTAACAAATTAGAAAATTACTTTGAGAACTTTCAACAAACTATTCAAATTAAAAACTGACAAATTTTCACGGCGATGTAAGCGCAGGGCTGGAACACTAATAAGTAGGCAGTAGTTGTGGTGTAACTTTGTACTCTGTTCTGTGACGACTAAACGACTGTGACCTGTGCCTGTGACTGTGACTGCTCGTGTGTTCTGATTCTAAATGCTTGCTTACTCGGCTTTCTTCACAATTTGAATGTTTGTCTTTCTATTTTCTGTACTGAGTACTGACTACTCAATGACTCAAGACTCAATGTGTACTATGTAATGTACTATACTAAATACTATACTATTAACAAATACTATTATGTACTGTTACGTTACTTGAACTTTGAATTGAATTGAACTTCAAACCTTCACTGCTGAGTATTATTAGTTAATTAGCTTAATTTTCCACTCCGCTGTAATCCACTATACTAAAAATAAACTACACTGCTATTATATTTTCGTTCTAGTTCTAGTTTTTAGTTGCCTTTGGATTTCGATTTAGAAGTATAAATTAATAATTTAACAACTGTCAACTGTAAGGTTATATCCAAATTCAACCTATTTATTTATTTTACATTTTACGTCAGCATGAACTATTTTTAGCACTTTAGTTGTTAGTAGCCAGTTGACAGTTTACTATTTTCTATTGAATTATAATTACACCGATTACACGCATAAATAATAAAACTGACCATTATAAGCCCAGATCTAAATTCAACCCTGTTTAACATTTTACTGTTTACGTCAGCATGAAATATTTCTAATATTTTAGTCGACAGTTGCAGTCGTGATTGTAGCTATAATTTGTATTTACATTTTATTGCTTAAGTATAGTTGGTTGAAACTTGAGGCTGAGACTTAAAATGAAAGTATATTTATAGAAACAGTTAAAGCAAAGCTGTCAGTGCCTGTGTCTACTCCCTGATAAAGTTATGTGTTCTGGTAATGAAATGATTCAATCATCCTAAGTCCCAATGTACAGTCATGTACACTAAATATTTAGTGAAGCTTTTATTTTTCTAAATATTAAACTACAAACCCAACTTCTAAAATATTTATATACCTAATTTCGAGGTTAAAACTAAATATTGAACTTATAAAGACACTGCGGTTGCTGTTACACCACAGGTTTTTTTGCACACGATTGACGTTGACATACAGTTTACAGATATTACATACCACTGTAATATATACCGCCTATACCGCTACCACAGTCAACAGTCGATGCCAGAAAAACTAAAATGGTAAGTCATTGCGTTAATTAATAATTATTACAAAACTATGCTCATTTTATATTTCAGTTAATATAAAACAATAATGCCAACAATTAAACAATACTATATTTTATATTTCATGACGTTTAATCAAAATATCTTATTTCTTTGATTCCAAGAATGATTTAATCTCTCCAGCTGGGGCGGCTGAGAATAAGGAGACAGGAGGTTTCAACGATCCGGATGTTCCAACAATTCCACACTATCAGGCAACAGCAAGTACCGAAGGTGAAGATATTGACCCCAATACTATTTACGCGCGTATATTTAGCCCCAATTCAGATGCAGACGGACGTTTTACCAATAATACCATAGCTAACAATGTTGATCCACCTATATCTTTGCCATTGGCTCTCCCAACTCAATCTCAATGTAAGTTTTGAAATAATTAATAATAAACCCTATAAAAACAAAATTTTTATGTCTCCTGTTGCATTCAATTTGATTGAAGTTGCTTATTTTGAATTTGTTGTTTGTTTTGGATTTTCCTGCCAGTTTGGTGTCATCAAAATTAAAATTTAATTTAATCACTATCATTATATTAATTTCAGACTTAGAACTAGAACCAGCAATACCGATCAATGCTGTGCTGCCGCAATCTGAGAGTTCTTTTTCTGATGTACTAAATACCGAATTTAATAATAGAGAATCAACATCTGAAGCCCAGTCGCCTGCTGTTTCGGTTCCTAATGCAAACCCTCTTTGCCCTAAAAAGATGAAAGGTATCAACAATGTTGCAGATGAGAGTATGAGCTTATTCAATGGCAGTACGTGGTTTCCTGACTTATCAAATCTTGTTGAGACTGACATGGACATGAAAAATATTGAGCAAATTATACGTAAGACAATATTCATATTTCAATAAACGCATTAGCAATTAGTTAGGTTCTATATTTAGTACATAAATTGCATAGAACCTTATTTTAATTTGTAAATTTTGAAACCTTTTGTTTTTATCACATGTCAAAGTTAAAAAACTGTAAATTGTAAGTGTTGCAACTTTATATTATTTTGTAGGAACATCAGTTATTGCAGGAATTGCAGCTATAACTTCAACTCAGTCTTTCAAAAAACGTGATGAAAAAAATGTGGAGACCGAGGCACGCACGAATACCAAAACCGAAACGGATACACCAATAGTTAATTTAACAGTGCATATAGGAAACATTTACTATAAAGATGATGTCGCCCCTTGCACCAAAAATAGCACCAACACAAAGCAACAGCAACAACAATCGATAAAAGCAGGGTCGCAACACTTTACCTCAGAAAGTTCTATTTCAAGTATTTCAACCCCAGAACCTACATTCCTTCGAACTTCTGCGTTCAATCATCTGGACGATCTGGAAAATCTGGAGAAAACCACTGAACATTGTGAAGATGAAGCTCAGGTCATGAAAAAGTGCCCTAATTCTGATGAAGTTGTAGTTGGAGCACATACTGAGAAGACAAGCATTATCAACTACAGTCCGTCTGACAACATTGAACGTGGTATTCCAGATCCCTGCAATCCCATTCCTAAAACTTTACAACATTTATATGAGGATAGTGTTCCCCTACATGTAATAATGTCCCAGTTTGTACACGATAAAGATGGTTCTTACAAGTGTATTCAGACTGGATGCTCTACTAAAATACGGCATCGTCAATCTGTTCGGCGGCACTGGATTAAGCATTACAAAAAAAGTCAGCAACAACAAAAAAAGTTGAATAGAATTTCGAAATGTGCTAAGCCGTATGTTTCTAGTGCTAGTAGTAGTAGTACTTGTAGTTCCAGTTCCACTTCCAGTACCGCTAATAAAGCTGCAATTACAACAACAACTGCTACGTCTGCTACTGCTAGTTATTTAAGTTCTGTTGGTTCTAGTTCTGCTAGTAGTTCTTGTTCTAGTGCTCGCTCTAGTAATGGTAGTGATTCCAAAAGAAATAAGGTTAAGTATGTGTGTCTTATTTGTGATTCTACACTATCCCGGCGTGACACTTACAGGAGACATATGCGTTCCCACAAACAAATGAGTAACAATCCACATCAAGAAAATATTTCAGATGTTGAGGAAGATATGAATGATTCTAATTCTGACTCATCGGATTTAGATGATGACTATGTTGAAAAAGAGGATTTTGGGTTTGGTAAGCGTTTTGGTCCACCAATTTCATCACGTAAAAGGTTAATTCTCGACGAAAAATAAACTTAACTGTTTTACTTTACTATTACTATTTACTATATTAACGATAACGATAATACGACATACTATACGACTATACCTATGTTCTATTTACTATTTTTATTTAATATTACTGAATATTTATAAAGTTTTCCTTTTTTAAATAATGATAGTTATTTACAACGCATTTTTTTTGGTTAATGATTTTGACCATATTTTGCTTTTTCTACTGTTTTTAATTTGAATAAAATCTTAAATAAAAAAAACATTAAAAAATAAAAAAACAAATGCTACCATTTTTTTTGTTGTTTTAGTTGTTGGAAATTGATAGTACATAGTAAATTACACACACAGTCATAAAATAAATTAAACTTATTAAACTCCATAACATCACAATTTGATAATTTATAGTATTCAAACATTTCATACTCATATCCTCTCATATAGCATAGCCCAGGCCCTGGTAGGCGGTGGGTAAGTAGGTAGTAGGTACTTTTAGAGTGGAAAGTTGGAAAGGGAAAAAATCTACAGGTAGACAAAATATTATCCGTCCGTCAAAACGGCCGGGAGGTGGAAACGCTTTTTCATGAGCTTTCAGGGACCCACATGAGCCTTGAGTCCGTTTCAAAACGCCGAAAGCTCCATGAGTCCGTTTTTTGCGCCCAAAAATTGAACGAAGCTCATGCGAGGCGAAACGAACGATTATGAACGTTTTTCTTACACTGATACAAATAGTGCCAATACAATTTTGTGGCATATCAAACAATACCCTAAAATGACCTTTTGATATTTCGCACTTAAAATTAAAACTATGGGTAGATAAATAAGAAAAATAACTGCCTCTTAAGACTTTGTATATTTTTAAACAAAATTATTTTTAATTTTAGATTATTGAAAACTTGATCTATTTTTACATTATTTTATTTGTATGTTTCTGATGCTTTTTCCTAAGCATTAAAAATTATATTTTTTACTTGCAGAAGATCTGAGCCAATTCTGATGAATTTCTTACATAATAAATGGGATCGTCTCAGATTTTATAATACTTCGCGTATTATAGTTCAGGACGCATGCTACACCTTCGAAATAGCCATTACGTATGCAAAGGTTCTTTGTATTTTCATATCTGTTTACGCATTATATGGAGCACTCCGCTGCTTAGGCATCTTAGCTGCCGCCATGACTGTTCTGTCGTTCCTTGCATTTATAATTCTTGTATTTGTATTTGTAAATCTGGGGGAAATTCATAATGAATCTCAGAACCTGCTTGAGGCATGGAGAACAGAGTCATTGCTATTATCTGGTCATAGAAATGGCCGAGATCTCTACTGGTATCAAGTGAGAGCTATGCAGCCTCTTAAAATCTACATTGCAAGGATGTACCACTGTGACAAGCCGATGCTGCTCAAGATGCTTTCCTTTGTACTCGAGACTCTTGCTGGACTCCTTATGATAAAAGTTTAAGGGAGTGGACTTACGTACTAATAGTTAAACTCCGTTTGTTTTAATTTAATTTAAAACCATTACCAGTAATTGAGTAATGTATATGTACTAAGGATGTAGGTGTTTAAATTTCATTGCTATAATAGTTGTACATTGTTAAGGTTATACATATATCGTCAGCAAAGAATTAGAATAACCCATATCCAATTAAAGCTGGAATCAAAATGAGCTTTGTCAAAAAACCAAAATAAGAAACATGCGTAGAATGTTAATTAAGAGTTTTTGGAAAGCGTAAAATATGTTCTATTCATGCCTCGCCGCAGTTACCGACCTGATTATTAAATTTTATGCAAACCCCCGATCCGGTGAATAACCGATTGCTAAACTGACGGTATTTCGCCGTGGGCATAAATAGCAGACTCTAATTTAGCACAACCTTATTTCTAAATTTATTGTTCTATTTGCTTGTGTTTGAAAAGTGTCAAAATGTTCTATTTACATGTTTATGAAAAGTGTAAACATGTTCTATACACATCTTTTTAAATGTGTAAAAATGTTACATCTACATGTTTTTTAAAAGTGTAAAAATGTTTCATCTACATGTTTTTTAAGTGTAAAAATGTTCTATCCATAAGTTTTTTAAAAGTGTAACAATGTTCTATCTACTTATTTTTCAAATGTGTAAAAATGTTGTCTACATGTTTTTCAATTGTGTAAAAATATTCTATCCAAATGTTTTTTAAAAGTGTAAAAATATTCTATCCAAATGTTTTTTAAAAGTGTAAAAATGTTCTATCTACTTATTTTTCAAATGCGTAAAAATGTTGTCTTCATGTTTTTCAATTGTGTAAAAATATTCTATCCACATGTTTTTTAAAAGTGTAAAAATGTTTTATCTACATGTTTTTGAAAAATGCCAAATGTTATATTTAAAAGTCAGCCGCAAACAAGCCGGTGGATGGCGCAGTGCTTCGGTTTGTATCGACATGCCGGTGGAATGTTGGTTTTTAGATGCTGAGCTTTAGCTCATTAGCATCTATTGAAATGGTTTTGTCCGTCCGTCTGTCTGTCGGTCTTTCTGTCCCAATGTATGTAGGTCGTGCGCTACAGGTCACAGTTTTGACTTGATCTTCTTTGAATGACCTGTAATCGCTCTAAAAAGCGCCCGCGCAGTGCTGTATAGTTTTTGGGAAAGATCGCACGAATAGTTTTTGCACAATTAGCAATTAACTGGATCAACCTTCGATATTTTTTCACTTTTTAGATGCTGAGCTTTAGCTCATAGAGCATCTAATAAAATGGTTTTGTCCGTCCGTCCCCCTTTTTCTCTGCCTGTCCTCCATTCCGTTGTTGTACGCCACAGGTCACATTTTTAAACCGATTGGATTGAAATAAATTTTATACTCTCAGAAATGCGATGTAGATGAGCTGTATAGTTTTTGGTTATGATCTACTCATTAGATGTTTTGGAATTAGCAGTTAAATGGACCAACTCTCAAAATTTTTTACACTTTATTTTTTTCCAGGACAAAAACCAGGTCTCAGCTCGCTTTAAGTTACATTCACGTACATATCAAGCTAGCTCCAAATCCTCCATGCACTTGCCTTGGTTCAAACACACCGGGTGTAAAATCTATGGGCACCCAACAACCAATCACATTATTTATAGAGACATTCACGTGATTGGCGGCCGAATGACATAAAAGTTTGAACTTCTCTTGTTTTATTGATGGTTTTCTTTGGTAAAGCAAAATTTTGTATTTACATGTTTTAGAAAAGTACAAAATGTTCTATTTACATGTTTATGAAAAGTGCAAAATGTCCTTCTTACTTGATTCAGAAAAGTGCTCAATGCTCTATTTACATGTTTTGAGAAAATTGGAAAATGTTTTATTTCCATGTTTTTGAAATTTACAAAACAAATTTGTTTGCATGTTTTTGAAAAGTCAAAATATTCTTTTTACGTATTTTGGAAAAAACTTCAAAATGTTCCATTTACAAGTTTTTTGAAAATTCAAGCAGCGGGGACTGCCTGCGTTGGTCACGCATTATCCAGCCCTGTGTAGTAGACTATATAAGATGCATATTACATACTTATACAAATTGATCGAGATTAATTTATTGCTTATCACTATACGATTTTAAATAAAACAGTATGAGTATAAATAGCACATATTATAGGAAGATTGCAACAATAATGTCATAAAAAATCGCTCATATTGACCGATAGCTTTTAATAGCTCCAAAATTTGCAATCTACTTGTAATCACAATCATTAGTAAATAGTTCCATTTAAACTAGTTATTCATTTTAAAATCGTTGTTTCATAACTATTATTGCGACAACTGATAACTTATTAAACGATTACAGCGAATATTATGACAATTTTTGTTTGGATTTAATTTTTACATTTCATTTTTTCACGTTTGAAATTAGATATTTTATAAGCAGAGATGAACTGATGCAGGTAGAAGTATATACAAGTACAGTATAACTTAGTTACAACGATTTCTCGCGGGTGATATGGTGGATTTTGACCGATGTATCAAAACGCCGCTGTCTTTGGCCATTGTAAAGTGACATATTTTTCACATAATATTTTTATTTCGACAAAATTTGATATTTATCTGTAAGAGTATTTTTATTTATGTGTGTTTACAATTATAATAATAAAACAGTAATTAGACTTGTAGTGCATTATTCATCTCATAAAACATGCTTATATGCATGTACCTGTATGTAATAATAATAAATTATATTATGGGCAATAATTAAACTGCATATCACATCAGTAGTGTTGCCGGAATTTTGTGAAAATTATTATTCACTCCTGCCCTGGGTTTCTGTAATACTTATTATTATTGAATTCATTAAAATATATTTTAAGTACATTTATAGATGCACTACGCATAAATAGGTATAATTATACGTAAATGTTGTACAAATGTCTTTTATCTGCATCAGAATTGGAATGAATCTACGAATCCATTAATTTCATACTATCTTTTCATAATATTATTTTATCACTGGAATGCATAGCGGTCGGTTGGAAATGCGTTGGAGGTGTTGAAACATGAAACAGAAAGAACATAATATAAGCGAATAATGAAATATTTATTAATGAGGGTATCACAAAATAATGGTAAACTTTCGCTTTTGAAGATTCAATACGAATATTAAAAGCATAATATATCATCTGTGAAGAATCAAAATAGCACATATCCATTTGTAGCTAAAAACAATATCAACTATCTACAGCAATATTCAAATATGTCTTGAGAGGATTTGAATAGAAAATTTTACACTTTTCAAACACATGGAATTAAAAAACATCTTTGAACTTTTCGAAAAAATGGAATTAGAACATTTTTGCACCCTTTCAAAAACATAGAATTAGAAATTTTTCACCTTTTCAAAAACATAGAATTAGAACATCGTTGCACCCTTTCAAAAACATAGAATTAGAACATTTTGCATCTTTTCAAAAACAGAATTAGAAAATTTGTCATCTTTAAAAAAAATGTAAATAAAACATTTTACACTTTTCAAAAACTCCTAAATAACATTTTACGCATGTTTCTCATTTTGCTTTTATTACATAGCTCATTTTGACTCCAGCTTAAATTGGATATGGGCCATTTTGGTTCTTCACAGACGATATGCACCTTTCTGTAAATGGAATGAAACTACATATGAGGTACCTCTGCCTCTAGTATTGCCATTTCAAGGATGCGACGCATTGAATCAACTAATTAACTAATGTTGTACCTTTTTTGAGTCCAATAATTAAGGTATTATGACAATGATTGCAAATGCAGGCTAAATGGCTACAATCAATGTAGATCAACCATAATTGCGTAATTATGTCGTAGGTCGTTGCACAAATCCCCATAAATTACTGTAGTTTTGGTATCTGCGTGTAAGTTAATCTGGAGTAAAATCGAATAAAAAGTATAGCATTTTTCCAAAATGTTGTACAGAACCATTCCATTCCTGAAGCTAGCTGTACCATTAGCACTACTAGAACTAACAATCGACAATCAGCATAGCATTCCTTAAACAATCTTTTATTATACTCAAAACAAAAACTCCCCAACCTGTAGCTGGGAAACAAAGGCAGAATGCGTGCCATAATCCTGTGGGTGTCATTGCACTCTATTTTGGTATTCGCGAATAGTATGTTCACCAAATTTTGTTTTTCTTACAGCATTTACAAATTATTTGGAATTAAATATTATTGTGCATTAAATTCATCCAGAAATATCATATAATTCTGAATTCTACTTTTAACTATTTTCCAGTCCCGACATGTTTCTCGAGCAGCATGACGGTGGGTCCAAGATACGCAAATATTCTAGTAGAAAATCAAGAGTCCAAGATTATCAATGGGAGTGATGTAGAGAGGCACAGTATCCCATACCAAGTGTCCCTGCAGTACTACAACCCTGTCAAACGGAACCACTACCACTTCTGTGGGGGTTCCATCTTGGACAGGAAAACCATTCTGACAGCGGCTCACTGCGTCCGAGGATTTGAAATTTTACTCACTCGAGTGGCTGTGGGGGATCATGACCTGTCAGCCATTGAAGGGGGAGAACAATATGTCAAATATTATGCTATTCTAGATGCTACTGTTCATCCAATGTATAACAGGTACGTTAAGAAACTATCAAAATCACGATAAAAATTACTTTAATAATACTGTATCAAAAGCTGCCACATGTCTAACCATCCGTACGACGGGCCACTTTATACTCGTTACTAATAATATCGTCTGTGAAGAACCAAAATGAGGTGCCAGGCAATCCAATTTAAGCTACAATCGAAATGAGCTATGTCATAAAAACAAAATGAGAAACATGCTTAAAATGCTAACTAGGAGTTTTTGAAAAGTGTAAAGTGTTCTATTTTCATGTTTTTCAACAATGTAAAATGTCGTATTTATTTACGTGTTTTTGAAAATGTACGAAATGTTTTAATTCCATGTTTTCGAAAAGGTGCAAAATGTTCTAATTCCATGTTTTTGAAATGGTGTAAAAATTCCTAATTCCATGCTTTTGAAAATGTGCAAAATGTTGTATTTACGTATTTTTGAAAAGTGCAAAACGTTTTAATTTATATGCTCTCAAGACATGTTTGAATATTTGTGTAGATAGTTGATATTGATTTTAGCTACAAATTGATATGGGTCATTTTGGTTCTTCACAGACGATATAATGAATTTGCTGGACCATAATATTTTGTGAGTAGTTTATAAAACGGATTTTGCTAAATATTATTGAATCCTAATTCTACTCTGTACAGTTCAGTAATAGATTACGACTACGCCATCATCAAACTTCGAACCCCACTCAATTATACGAGGGCAGTTCAGCCCGTTGTTCTTCCACAATTTGGCACTATCTATGACGTGACTAATGGGGCCAACTGCTGGAGCTCAGGTTGGGGAAATACTCATGGTGACGGAACCAATCGGTGGCCAAAGGTCCTCCAAGAAGTTCAGACACCCATTCGGAGTCAGCAAGGTTGTACCGAGAGCTACTATGCCTTGGAATTTGATATGACACCAAGAATGATCTGTGCAGGAGGTCCATCAGACTCTAATCCTGAAGGGTACCAAGGCATTTGTCAGGTAAAATTATTACTTTCCAATTATTCTATATTTTTCAATATTTCATAAAAAGCAAATTTCGAAATTTACAAATAAAATGATAAATATCTAAAAAATAATTATGTGTGTTCACAGGGTGATAGCGGTGGTCCTTTGATATGCAAAGATGACGTTGGAGGCGTAACACTTGTGGGTCTTTCTTCCTTTTCGACAAATCCATGCGGCCAAGATTTACCTGCAGGATATGCAAGTGTAGTTCATGAACTCACATGGATTAGATCTCAAATGGAAAAGTGAGAATGAAAATCAAGTCGGGTATCTGTCCAATAAGTAGATTCACTCGTCAAAATTACCTGCGACTTGCAAAGAATGATTTATACAAAAAATGCATAGGAATCAAAAACCTTATTTATTCAAAAAAATACTTTATTAATAATGTACTGTATAGATTCGATTATGTAACTTAGGTAGCTACCTCCTCTATTCAATTTAATTTTGATTAACCAAGCCGACGTACACGTATAAATAAATCTTAAAATTCAATAATTTTATTGTAAATTACGTATTGCATATAGTGTACATGTACATATGTGACTATGCAAATTATTGTAAAAATATTTTTTAATTAATTTTACCCTTAACAGTAACAATCAACAATATAAATTCAATAAAATGCAAGTCTTTAAATTCTAAGAAAATTAAAAAGTGAAATGAGTTGTAATTATCGATTTTGGTAAAATTTTAATTCATAAGTACTAAACTAACAACTAAGTAATTTTACACGGAGTACGTGCTATTTTTGTATCACTGGGTTGACAATTAATAACTACGCAGAATCAGGGCCGGACGAAGGAATTGCTTTTAGGGAGCAACTTGTTTCCATACAAAAACCACCATTTTGATTTTATTGATGGTTTTCTTTGCTAAAGCAAGATGTTGTATTTACATGTTTTTGGAAAAGTTTAAAATATTCTTTTTACTTGATTCAGAAAATTTCAAAATGTTCTATTTACATGTTTTGAGAAAAATGTTTAACGTTTAATTTGCATGTTTTTGAAAAGTCAAAATATTCTTTTTTAAATATTTTTTAAAACTGTTAAAATGTTCTATTTACATGTTTTTTGAAAATTCAAGCAGCGGGGCTGCCTGTGCCTGTGCTGGCCGCATTATCCGGCCCTGCGCAGAATAGAAGCTTTACTATTTTAAAACTCTTTAGCCTATACTCTGGGACTCTGGGTGGATAAGAACTAATTAGCCATTGTAAAATCTTAAGGACTGAAATTACTGAAATAAATGGAAGAATTTCTATAATAATTATTGACTCTATTGTTGGATGAAAATGTATCCACGCCAGACCTCGACGGCTTCAGTACAGGATCAAAATGGGGTTCAGTAAACGCTTGAAGATTCCTTGACAGCCTATAGCCCCACAATTCCATAGCTTTTCCGCAGGAATTTTGTATTCTCTGCACCATGGTAAAATTTGAAGACATGTCCTGTATCCAATCAAACGCTGAAGACTTTGTTTTCTTTGTTGTATTAGAATAACTCCTCTTTTTTCGTTTGGATTTCGTATGGTTGTCCAAGAAGGACTTGGTCCTATGATGATACTCCAAGCGACTAAACTTGAAAATTTTCTTGGCTGCAGAGTAAATATTCTTGGCCATATCCTCATAGCGAATTACTCTATCGAAACAATTGAATGGATATTTAATTATACTTCTGTGGTATTCTTTTGTTCTGATGACCAAAAATATTAAAATTGTTAAGGCACACTTAAGGTCTAGACAAATACATATATGTGTCGACAAACTGCATAAAATCAAAATCTAATGTAAAATCGTAATACAATTATGTTTTTTAATCTACTGACACATTTTGATAGTGGCACTGGCTAAAAAACAGCTTAATTTGTTCTCAAATTCAAAGTGATGTAGTAAAACAAAAATGTGACTCACAAAATTCGATTTGGAAATTCTACGCGTAATTTCTGAGTTTCATAGAAATTATCCACCAGATCTGAGCAAAGAACGTCGACACTGTTACAGAATGAATCATTTTGACACCAATCTTGCTGGAAACGTGACTGCATTGTTGCTCTTGGATCTCGTACCAAGTGTATGATCTTGACATTCAACCTGCAAAATGCATTGCATTAAAAAATATCAAGATCAAACACAACACGAAACGCAAAATATGACTAAGGGATCTTCCATAAATGATGTCACGGGTAGTGTTAAAGATTCTTCTTCGATATTGATTACAATGACATCTCATATTAAAAGTAGCCATTTGCGCAATGGTTAAGCTGGTGACGGGGGTCATAGGGCCCTAGAAATGGAGACACTTCGATGACGTCATTTATGGACGACCTTGTAGGTTTTTGTACTTGGATGCTATTTCAAAACGCCGAGGGTCATCTAATTATTGTGCGTGAACTACTCCCAACATTATTATAACTATATTACCCTAAACCATATAGTTAGTTTCGCATTTCTTACTTTGGGTCTTCTAATAATGGCCGAGCATACTTAAGACGAATTCGAACCGTTTTAATGACTTGGAACGGGAATAATTTGCACATACTCGACAGGAATTTGAGGTCAAAACAAACGATGGGATTTTGTCTACAAAAACTCCCGAAACTTGAACCTGCCCCATAAAACCAAGATTTGCTTTTCCAGGTTTCCAAGTAGGCGTCTAATAAGGAAAAAATATGAAACAACTTTACATTCTTTCAAGGATTAATGTTGTATTTTATAACATAGACTCAGTGATGAATCATTTTAGCGTTAAGTCCATTCGTTAGCTAAAATCATTTTGTCATAAACACATTTTCTTGAACCCTGAATTTATTTTTAATTCACCATTGAAAATCTTGAATGTTTCCTTATCTTTACTATACAAATTGTGAATGTCGCATTGGATACAAAGAATATCTTTAATAATTCCTAGGCTTCAACATTGACGTCTTTAAAAAATGTTTCCTTGGCTTCAAAATATACATCTTAAATAATTTCTTGGCTTTTACATTGAAATTTTAAAAACCTTGTTTTTTATACGGACGTTTAAGACATTTGCTTGAGATCTACTAGGGTTGGGTAATAGTCTGTTTGAGATCATACAAGGAAAGGAGGTCCATTTGGAAGCCACGGAAGCATTTAAGACGTCCATTTATTATGTAGTGAAGGGAACATATTATACCCAAAGAAGTAGCCAAGGAAACACTTAAAAAATGTCCGTAGCATGATAAATGCAAATGCTTAGAATATATTGGAGATATTCATGTGGGGTCCGATTTATATTTTTAAGGTGTTTATCTGGAAGTCAAGGAATTATTTAAAATGCCCATTTTATAGCACATATTATAGCTATTTTAAGAACACATTTATGGAAGAAAAAATTGATGTGGAAGCTAAGGAAATATGTAAGGATATCCATAACCTTCATGGAAATATTCAAACGTATTCTAGAACCCAAGGAAATGTGCTTGATATAGTTTTGTAATATAAACCAAAAACACAAACACTCACCTAAATCGGAATAATTGCAATTAAGAAGGTTGTGTAAAACCTGGACTCCTGCCGCAGCTGTGGAGGGCTAATGATGTAACTTTATAATAAATTATCATATCAAATAAAAAATTTTAATTAAATATTACATTTTTCCACACTCTGTTTCAAACCTGAGTAAATCCAAAATGGGCAAGTGGTTCGTTGTAAAAAAATACACCAGGGTGACTGGCAAGGATTTCGCCAAGAAATGTGGAGTCCGAGCGCCAGTTAGCAAAAATGACTGTTTGAATAGGTTGTCCACCCTTCGCAAGAGTGTATTTGTCTATATTTCTATGAAAATTAAATATCTCCTTAATTATTGAAGAACTTCATCATTAGCATTATTTATAGTTTATGCATAGAATTTATAAAAATCACTCAACGAAAATTCACCTATTATTATCACGAAGAAACTTATACTGTTTAAAATCCCTTTTAATTAACGCAGGAGTATTCTTTACTACCCATTGGCGGAACTTAGGTAAGCTAGAAAACATTCTGTATGCTTGACCAGTGGAGTTCTAAAATTGTGAAAATTAACATGTGTGTCAATTCAATTTACGTTATTATAACTATAACACATCCCTACGAACTTACTTACCCAAGTTCGGCGATATCTCCAATAGCGATTGCTTGACTCAAATAAATCGTTGTAGGGTTTACACATACAATAACGATCCGGAATTTCAGCTAGTTCACAAGTACGATTTAACGGTATTTCTTCAAACAATGAGTAAGCAATACGTATTACGTCTGACCTATTTCCTTTAGACTCTGGGTGATTAATCAGATTTAAGGGTGTCAGTGGACGAGACAGATTCAAGACATTTTCCAGCGTTGCGTGGAGGTCAAGTGTAGAGGTCAAACGGTCCGAATTGACTTTCAAATTTGCATACCAGTCAGGATACTGTTTTTTTAAACTTGGCGGGAGTCTGACATAGAGGGAAGGCAATGCTTCTTCGTACAAACTTTCATAGGTACTGCTTAATTTTAAAGTAGGGAGACTCGCTCTCCCAGATTTTACTGATTCATTTTGTTTTTTTGAAAACACCTTCCCATTTGGACTGTACAGAATGACGATAGTATTATTGCCAATTTCGGTCCTACCACCTTTTAAAACAAATTCCAATATTTTCCGGATTTTCTTATCTTCAATGTGAACGCCACTGAATGTTGGACCAGTTTGGTTGCGATGATGTTGACGGGTCTCTGTTTCGCTGGATCCAAATCGAGATACTAAAAAATACGGGTACGCACCTCCTACATTTTTTAGAAAATCCTGCATATATTTTACCATCGTATCAACACTGTCCCTACCATTGATACACTTAGCCAGAGGCAACAAAGATTGCGTTGATTTGTAATAAGATTCTACTGCTCCCATTAACGTGCTTAAACTGTAGTCCACGGGCTGTTTAGCAAGATCGAGTTTGTTATAGTTAAAAATTGGAAGACCATGGGCATCGTCAACTATTGCAGTAATGTAGTTGCGCTTGTGGAATTTTTCCCAGATAAATGGACATTTATCCAGATTTTCCGGAATTTTCCCGTTCCAGCATGGATAATTATCTCCGGTTGATCCACTCATCACAGTCAGCATGTTCCCAATAACGTTACTTCCATGCATTGTAGTAAATCCGTTAAATTCTATAAAATCATTTTTGAGAGCAAAATTTCTTGCTTTCGGGAAGGACCTCTGCATGTTTAAACGTGAGACACTATTGAGTTCAAGTATGAAAATATTTAGTGGAAACTTTTGCGATTTTTTTCGAAACTCGTCCCAGTAAATTGCTTTAGCTTTTGTTTGGAAAGTATTTTTTACTGGAGGAAAAACAGTGGCGGCGAAATCGACGTGAAGGCGCTCCAAGCTATTAGATTTCTCATCGATTTGAGCAGTGCACTCGAAACGAACAAATGGAGATTTCATTTCCACACCTTTGGCTGGAATAGGAAGACAGGTGTTGGATGTTCTAAATACACAATTCTCGGAAGAATGTAATGTTAGAGTAATGCTTCAAAGTCACAATTTTAATATACTACTATTGTACTATTCACAAAAGTTAAGAAAGTTTACCCGTAAAAACCCACCAATTAAACCACACTAAATGATATTGAAATTAATGATTATTACGTTACCTATTGCAATGCCACATTACATTATATATCTAATTCGTATGTAATACTACGTACCTAACAAGCCCATCAGATAAAGCGTTGAGCCCTTCATGCGATTCATACTCCCCTCCATAAATTTGTCGGTAACAGCAATTTTCAAAGATTGTGTCATTTTCAAAATTTATCTTGAGCATCTGGAATATCACAAAAGGCAAAACTTGCGCGCTGCTAATAATCGCTTATATGCTTAATACAGAAAATTTTAAAAATTAATTGATACCATTTGTTTATAAACAACAAGCTGTGGTTGAGAGTTCCGAGAACAGTATTTTACGGATTTTCTATTTTTATTAACTTGGCTTAAACGATCTTGCAGTGCAAATTTGTTAAATGGGTTTATATTCCAAATTTTGCATAATGGCGTATGTACAATGTAATCTTTATTGGCATTCCAGCTGGATCTGGAAAAAATACTTATGCGCTTTGGTCAAAAATATAAAATGTGTTAAGTCAAGCGGCTTTTGAAAATTAATTTAATAAATAAAATAAAAATTTTATTTACAGACTAATTGGAATAGACGGAGTCAAATACGAGGCACACATAGGATCGAGGCATTGGACTAATGTCCAATAAAAGATTTGACCTACACAAAGAATTAAAACGAAACATCCGCATAACCAGAAATATTTGTGTCTCATTGTATAATTTTTCTATCCCTTAAAGAAATTCAATCCACGAAGAATTTTATTAACGAAAATAGTAAAGACAGCAGCGCTAGCTTTGTTCTTGTAAGTACATAATGAGATGGACCGCCGACGCCTATATGGCTTAAACGTTTTTTTAGCTCAGTATGATTAAGAATATTACACGCATTTAAATATGTGACTCGAAACAATAATAATGTTATCCCTTATGATTTACTTGCATTCATGTGGTTGATAAATTCATTCATTGTCAATCAGCCATATAAAATGTGACTAATATGACTAATTGCGTAATCATCATAGATTAATCATTACTAATCCTTTAATCCATTATGTAATAGTCAATAGTATAGAAACAGGCTGTTACATAATTAAATCTTTTTAATTCCACGACGAATTATTGTTGTCATAAATCCATTATTTGCGCACAGTCTATAGCTTCCTTATAATAATAAAAAATAAATCATTAAATATTCTTTAGGTTTTTTTAACAATATAGTAAAAAATATGTTTTTAATTTCATAGGAAGAAGTATCCACGTTTTGCTGGTATGACTTTGCTATGAATTTTCTTTTGTTCCCATCCACTGACTTAAAATTTCATCAGCTGACTTTTCGGCAATCATGAACACAGCTGCATTGATATTTGCATTTGTTACATAGGGCATTACAGAGGCATCAATAACTCTCAGACTACTGATTCCACGAACCCTGAAGTAAAATTGTATAAAATTATCAAAATGACTAATCATATTATTGTTCCTATATAGACCATTGGTATTTTAGCATCATTTCCTTTAATAGTTAAATAACATAAATTACTTACCGAAGTTTGGAATCAACCACTGCCAATGGATCATTTGATTCACCCATTCGAATACTTCCAGCTATGTGATCACTCGTCTCAGTCATATGCTGTATGTAACACCTCCAGTATTTGTAGCCCCTAATTCCAAAAAATGCAAGGAACTGACATTCTGGAAGTAATTTTGGGGAGAATTTGGCTCCAATGTTTTGAAACGTTTTCGTGGACTCCACTATTTTAATGCAGTAATCTATACCTGTTAAAAAATTGCTATGTTTATGGCTGTATGCTGAAAAATTTGTATACCATAGGACTATGAGTTCTTTTAAATTACAAACTTTCATAATAGTTAAATTAAATAATGCTTCAACGCTTCAACTTTTATTACCTTCCATAGCCACATCATAATCTGTTCCGCGCTCAAAAAACTTGTAGTCAATAACAGGGATTAATGCTTCTTCCAGTTTAGTTGCTGTCATGTTCAGTGTAATTCTTCCCCGACTAGTCGGCCTATTTATATTTACTCGGCAAGTCAAAACGTCTGAAATTTCGATTAAATTCAAGAAAATACAAATCGTCTATGAAGAACTAAAATGACGCATATCCGTTTTTAGCTAAAAACAATATCAACTATCTACACAAATATTCAAATGAGTCTTGAGAGCATTTAAATAGAACATTTTGCACTTTTCAAAAATACGTAAATACAAAATTTTGCACATTTTCAAAAGCATGTAATTATGAATTTTTACACCTTTTCAAAAACATGGAATTAGAACATTTTGGACCTTTTCAAAAACATGGAATTAGAACATTTTGCACCTTTAAAATAAATGGAATTAGACAATTTGGCACGTTTTCAAAAACATGGAATTACAAAACTTTGCACCTTTTCAAAAACATGTAAATAGAACATTTTACGCTTTTCAACTCCTAATTAACATTTTACGCAAGTTTCTCATTTTTTTATGACATAGCCCATTTTGATTGTAGCTTAAATTGGATATTGTCATTTGGGTTCTGCACAGAGGAATTCTATAGCGCGCTCAGGCCATTAATAATTAATCCCTTCAATTTATGTAAGTAACTCACCTTCATCAACGAAATCATGACCAAAGTATAATTGTAAATCTGGCCAGTCAGGCTTTTTGTCAACTGTAGCCGCGTTCTTTGAAGCTATGAATGCTTCGTGTAGTGAAGAAAAAGCTGAGAAAAACCCTATAATGGAATAAATTAAGATTTAACTAGAATTTCATTGCAATTAAGAAAATCTGTATAACATAATAAAATAGTCATGCAGGATTTAAATATATTTAAAAAAACATCTGACTGGTCCCAGACGAAACTAAAAATAAGTATTTATTACCTTCCCCCGTTTCAACAAATTTATTAAATTCATCAAAGGAGATATTTGCCATGGAATATTGAAACACACTTTTATCCTCCACTTTTATTACAGGCATCACCACTCTGATATGATCCTGCAGATTTTCACCTACTGGTAAAATCGCCACTGGTTTTATCTGAAATCATATTAAATTTTTAAAAAACTATAATGTACTTCTATTTGTAACAACTTTAAACAAATATTAACTAAATAATTTATTCAAATCAGGGCCGGATAATGCGGCCAGCGCAGGCAGCAGCCCCCGCTGCTTGAATTTTTAAAAAACATGTAAATGGAACATTTTGCAGTTTTTAAAAATATGTACAAAAAAATATGTACAAAGAATATTTTGACGTTTCCAAAAATACAAATAATTTTTTTGTACATTTCAAAAACATGCAAATTAATTTTTTTGTACATTTCAAAAACAGGCAAATAAAACATTTAACACTTCAAAATACTTGTAAATAGAACATTTTGTACTTTTCTAAAGCATGTCAATTTTGATTTAGCAAAGAAAACCATCAATAAAATCAAAATGGTGGGTTTTGTATGGAAACAAATTGCTGCCTAAAAGCAATTTCTTCGTCCGGCCCTGATTAAAATACTATATTGTGGCGCGCGCTTACACCCGCTTCATCCAGCTGATCTTTAGGTCCGATGCCGGATCGCATGAGTAGTACAGGAGAAATATGAGCACCTGCACTCACAATAACTTCCTTTGAGGCAAAAGCTGCTCGTGGAATACCATGTCTTTCATATCGAACCCCAATTGCTTGAGTACCGTCAAATAGGATCTTTTAATTCAAAATAGTTGAGTCAATTTTAGACTGTTATAAAGGTAAAATTAAAAAAGCGTATGAATGTATATTACTAATCCAAAATATTTTACAAATATATAATTTATAGGAAAACATTATAGTTAATGAAAAAATAATTCAACGTCAATTATTAGTTACCTCCGATGCGACAGAGTATTTTCTAATAACTAAATTATCACAGTGTCCTTCAATTGGTCTGATGTAGTCATAATAAGCGGCTGACCTTCTACCGTTTCTTCGGTTATATTCAACCGGACTAAATCCTATACTGCCAAAACATGCTTTTCTTATATATGGTACATGTAAATTTAGTATAGTAATTCTATTATAATTAATGTAATAATAATATAATTCGTAAACCTCAACCGAATTCCGGTAAAAATTTAGTAACAGAATTGATTTTACCACTTTTACCGGTAAAATTTGAAGAAGGCAGTAGGAATTCGGTAAGTTGCTGCAGTCACGGTCGCCATTAAAAACAATTGTTTTACCCGATATTGATAAGTATTAGAATGATTGGATACACAGTCCATGCTTGGCAACAGTGTGGGGGGAGGGGGGGGGGGTATACCGAGACGGCATATTAATTTTCAATTTTTAATAGCTAACCCGGTTGTGCATAACTACCTGATTTGTTAAACTAAGTAGGTGTCGGAAAACTGTTAGAAATTCAATTTGTGTGAACGAACCAACTTGTTGAGGCCCATTTGAATCAATATTGACTTTAAAGCCTAGCTCCTCTCCAGCAGAAAACCATAAATCGTCCCGAAACGTAACGTTAGATGCCACGACGTTTATGAACCCTCCTTCCGCATGCTGCCCTGATGAGTTTTGACTTGTAAATTGACCCTGGTAGTTTTCACTTTTCTTAAAATATTTTAGCACATTTTCAAATTTCCAAGAGTCATCTCCAGTTACATTGGCCCAGTTATCGTAGTCATAAGGATGCCCTCTCTCATACTGACAGTTATTATGAGAGCCACTCCCGCCCATCATTTTTCCAGTAGTGGTTTTTATTATCTATGTATACAGGGCACAAAAATACAACTTCTGTACAAATATCTGTTACGTTATTTTCGGGTTCAATTTTAACTATGAATATTTTGAAACTATTGAATATAATATAGCCTTACGCCCTTGTTTTTGAGTGCAGCAAATCTTTGTCTCGTTGTCTGGTATTCCCAATGAATAGATGGAACAAGCTTAGTGAATGAAATAATTGTGGTGATCATTTGCAACGGCGGAGGATCACCTCCAGCCTCTAAAAGTAACACTGTGAATGATGCATCAGACAGTCGTCTGGCCAAAATGGACCCGGCAGAACCAGCTCCAACTATAAAGAAATTGATGTAAAAAAAATTTCGATTAAATTAGCTTTAAATTTATTGTAAAATATTTTTATGTTTCGTATATGTATGTATAAATTGAACACAACTTTTACCGACCAATGATAAAATCAAACGTTTCGTTAACAGGAAGATCAAAATTTGGGAGACCATCATCTGGAAATGAATTCTTCTTATCTTCTTGCCTGGATCGATTCTCATACAGATTGATGAGGAGAGGGACGGATACATTTAGGAAAACAATGGCTTCAGATATTTCTGAACGGGACACTGTATTTCTGTTTCTATTTCTATCTCGGAGTCTAGTCCAGAATGTCCTGTAAAATTCAGATGGATCTGCTATCCCTATGTTAGGAACTTGTGACGGGCCCACTATTTCATCTAGACCAGAAAATGTCATATTGTTATTCCGGTAAATTAATAAAATGGTAAGTAATCGATTTAAAAGCACGTACACACTTCTCGTAATATTAACAATTAAGATCCGCAGACTGATCAGCTGATCACTAATGCACTATTGCTTGATTCGAGCTTCCGCGTTTGGGCTATATATTATGCAGATGCTTACCTATTTAAATATTTATTATGTAGCAATTATTGTTTCTACGTAGTTTTACTCAATAATAACTAGCTTTCCTTTACACTATATTCTATACATAACTTTCATTTTCTTAATTCGTACTAATTGGGTGACAAGCATTGGATTTTTATTTATTATTCGTCGAATCGAAAATATTTTATGCAATAAAGCACTTGCGCAGAACATGCACCTACGAAAACCATAATGTTACCATCAATAATCACTTACAGCTAATAATTATGGTTACTTAAGTACCTAAGTATGTTATGAGCATCAACCTGTTTGAGGTTGGTCCATAAATGAAGTTACCCAAATTATTATTCTTTTAGGACCCATAGCCACCCCCATGTCATCAATTTAACATTGCGTAAAGGGCGATGGAATTGCTTTTAGGCCGAGCAATTTGTTTGTATACGAAAACCACCGTTTTGATTTTATTGATAGTTTTATTTGCAAAGCAAAATGTTGTATTTACGTGTTTTAAAAAAGTGCAAAATGTTCTATTTACTTGATTCAGAAAAGTGCAAAATTTTCTATTTCCATGTTTTGAGAAAAGTGGAAAATGTTTTATTTCCATGTTTTTGAAATGCGCAAAATATTTTATTTGCATGTTTTGGGAAAGCCAAAATATTCTTTTTACATATTTTTTAAAACTGCAAAATATTCCATTTTCATGTTTTTTAAAAATTGAAGCAGGGGGGGCTGCCTGCGCTGGCCGCATTATACGGCCCTGGCAAAGGGCTACCTTTAGCATGGCGTATAATACGTCATCGTCATTAATACCTAACAAAACCAAATGCCCTACCGATAACATCATTTATGGACGATCCCTTGCAGAGATATTCGAATTCCCGTAATACCGTGTATGTCATAATCTAGTGACAACAACAAGTGTGAATATAATGCTTAAGCAATGTTAAATAACTAAGTAATTTCTACAACATATTAGTTTCTACAGCTGATTAATTTAGGGCAATTAAAAATGAAATATTTCCCAACTAAAACTGTCATAGGTAGGTACAAAAAAATCCTATCAGTTCGTAGCAGTTATATTTTGCGTTGGGATTTTGTATTTTATTTCAATTCTAAAATTTGTCACATATTATCATCTCGAAATTTTATTTAACATGCTCACAGTTTTTTACTTACACGATATAACAATATACGACGGAAATTATATAAAGCCTTCGAATAATTGTAAAAAAATAATTATTGTCCTTCACCTTTCGTCACAGTCATAATTTAAGCGCCTCTTTAAGCAAGTAATAGTATAAAATATTTAATTAAAGTTAATTGCAAGGATCCTCATAGTCTTGGGCTTCAATTGAAGCCCAATCGTTCAAAATGTCCTCGGCTGCTTTTTCCGCAATCATCATAACAGCAGCATTTATATTTGCATTGGTCACATAAGGCATAATAGATGCATCGACAACTCGTAGACCTTCAATTCCACGAACCCTTCAATTCAAAAAATAAAACCCCATTGAAATTGTCTTCCAAATATGTATTGTTTTATATGGGCAGGAAATGTAGGTAATAATCATGGCTTCACCATAGTTGTTTATCGTTATTGTTTAAGTAATTAATTTTAGCTACCTTAATTTTGAATCCACGACTGCATCTGGATCATGAGCGTGTCCCATTCGGTTACTTCCGACAACGTGATTATTAGTAGAAGCCATCTGCTCGATGAAACATTTCCAGTATTTCTTGGTCCGAACTCCATGATACGCATGCATATAACATGCTGGAAGTATTTTGGGAGAGAATCTTGCTCCGATTCGTTGAAACGTAGTCGTTGCCTCGACAATCTTAACGCAGTGATCTATACCTGCGCTTGTGGAAATCCCATAAAAGGGTTACAAGAAATTTTGTGTTGAGCGATGGTTTAAATTTTAGGCCTTTTAAATATTTATACAAAATGCCTTCCAATAACTCATCGTAAGTTTGCATTAGTGCAATTACTGCAATTAAATATTTAATTATTATTAACGTACCTTCTTGCATAACATCATAATCCTTTCCATTTTCAAAAAAGTTGTAGTCAAGAACGGGACGTAGCGCATCTTCAAGTTTTGTTGCAGTGGTATTTAATGTAATCGTTCCCCGACTTGTTGGTCTGTTTACATTGACTCGGCACGTTAAAACATCTATAGAATTCCCAGCACAATGAATTAAAATTAAATATTTCTCTGCTTTAAAAAACAATTCTTGCGATTAATTGTATTAAACAGGGCCATGTGGCCAGCGCAGGCGGCCCCCGCTGCCAGAATTTTCAAAAAACATTTATAAATGGAGTATATAGCAATTTTCAAAAACATGAAAATAAATTTTTTGCACATTTCAAAAACACGCAAATAAAACATTTTCCACTTTTTAAATACATGAAAATAAATTTTTTGCACATTTCAAAAACACGCAAATAAAACATTTTCCACATTTTAAATACATAAAAATAATTTTTTTTGCACATTTCAAAAACACGCAAATAAAACATTTTCCACTTTTTAAATACATGAAAATAATTTTTTTTGCACATTTCAAAAACACGCCAAAACATTTTCCACTTTTCAAAAACATGAAAATATTTTTTTTTGCACATTTCAAAAACACGCAAATATAAAATATTGCGCTTTTCAGAATCAGGTCGATACAAAATTATTAAATTATACTTTTCTAAAACACGTAACTGGAACATTTTTGTTTTATTACCAAAGAAAACCACCAATAAAATCAAAATTGTAGTTTTAGCATGTATCAAATTGCTGCCTACAAGTAAATCCTTCGTCCGGCCCTGATATTAAACATCAGTGCACACAAAATGCAGTCACTAGTTAATAATAAATAATTACCTTCACCATCAAACTCATGAGCAAAGTACAACTGTATATCTGGCCAGTCAGGTTTTTGCTCAACTATTTCCGCCCTCTTTGACGCTATGTATGCCTCGTGCATCGAAGAATAGGCAGAAAAAAATCCTGTTTAAAATTTAAAGAAACAATTTTAGAAGTAAATATTTAATTAATAATTTTCTACTTATAGGTTGTTTACTTAAAACTTGTACGAATTTGGATATATTTGGTAATGTATGTACAAATGTTATAATATACCTTCACCCTTGTCTACGAATTCATTATAGTCATCAAATGTGACATTTTTCATGGAGTATTTGAAAACACTTTGGTCGTCTACTTTGATTGAGGGCATGAGTAGTACTATGTGGTCTTGAACGTTTTTCCCTACTGGCAAGAAAGCGACAGGTCTTATCTGTGAGAATAAAATTTTGTAGTGTGACTGTGATTGCAATGGTATTTAATGCTGGTGGTATTAGTACCATGCACTAGAAATCATGTAGTTTTTAGTAAGTCATATTATTGTATTTTTATATGGTTTTAAGCCAATTAATTACCCCAGCCTTGACCAGCTCCTCAACAGGTCCTATACCCGACCTCATAAGAAGTACAGGGGAAATGTAAGCACCCGCACTTAAGATCACTTCCTTGGAAGCAAATGCTATTTGTGGAATTCCATGTCGCTCGTACATCACACCAGTTGCTTTTGAGCCGTCAAAAATTATCTAAATAAAATAAAATGCACAATCAGAGACCCGCGAATTAAAAGAGAGCAAGAAGATATTGCTTTAGACCCGCGTACTGTTCAATTCGAGGCGTCTACCTCCCGCCTACTATTAAAGACTCGAAGGGCCGGATAATGCCGCCAGCGAAGGCAGCCCCCGTCGCTTGAATTTTCAAAAAATATGTAAATGGAACATTTTGCAGTTTTCAAAAATAATTATGTAAAAAAAAAATATTTTGACTTTACAAAAACATGCAAATACAATTTTTTGTACATTTAAAAAACATGGATATAAAATATTTAACACTTTTCTCAAAACATGTAAATAGAACATTTTGCACTTTTCTGAATCAAGTAAAAAGAAAATTTTGAACTTTTCTAAAACATGTAAATACAACATTATGCTTTACCAAAGAATAAAGCCATCAATAAAATCTAAATGGGGGTTTTCGTATTGAAACAAATTGCTGCCTAAAAGCAGTTTCTTCTTCCGGCCCTGAAAACTCATACACTATTAGAGACCCGGCTTATAATTACAGATCCGCTTAGTATTAGAAGGTATAAGGTAGTACGACAAGAAATCAGTAAATCAGTAGTAATAAACGTTGGCAATATTTACCTGAGACGCCATAGAAAATCTTCGAACCGTCAAATTATCGCGAAAGCCTTCAATGGGTTTTATAAATTCAAAATATGAACTGGATCTTCGGCCCATTTTCCTATTGTACTCAACTGGCATAAAACCTGCAATTTGCATTCTTAGTTAAAAATGTTTTTCCAATATTTATTTAAGTTGTATAGATTTGTCACTTGACCATATTCATAAACGTTTTGTAAAAAATTTCGACTAACCCACTTGTTGTGGCCCATTTGCATCAATATTGACTTTAAAACCCAGCTGAGCCCCAGCAGAGAACCATAAATCATCCCGAAATGTAACATTAGAGGCAACCACGTCAATCCAACCTCCCTTCGTATGATGTCCATTGGCAGTCGTAAACTGTCCACGATAATTTTCAAATTTAAGAAAATATTTGAGAACATTATCATACTTCCACGAATCATCTCCGGTTACGGCGGCCCAGTTATCAAAGTCGTAGGGATGTCCTCTTTCGTAGTGACAGTGATTATGTGAGCCACTGCCGCCCATCATTTTACCAGCTGTACTTTTGATGAACTGAAATTTGTAAGAGAATCAACAGTGTTAAATAATATTTTTGTTTCTTAAGTTTTTTATCAGCGATGCAGTCCAGCGCTTACGTGGTACGTTTGATCGAATTAAATGCAAAAAAGTGTTTGTTGCAAAAATTATTGACGTACCCCATTCGTACTCCGCCCCGAATAGCTTTGCTGTGTTGACACATACTCCCAGTGAATTGAAGGAACTTGTTTGGTGAAGTGAATAATTGTGGTCACCGTTTCTATTGGCGGAGGCTCACCACCCGCTTCTAACAGCAACACTCTGTAAATCTCCGACAATCTTCTGGCTAGTATCGAACCAGCCGAACCAGATCCAACTATTCACAGGTCAAAGGTCAAAGGTAGTGTTTAAGTAGTTACAGGTTACTACTTCTTTTTGTTTTTTTAATTTTATTTTTTTAAATTATTAAAAGCTATAGTCACAGAAAACAAAATATATATGGAAATTACCTATGATAAAATCAAATGTTTCTTTGATAGGAAGATTGAAGGTTGGTGGATCATTTGGAAATGCTCTCTGCTTATCTTCTTGTCTGGACTTATTCTCATACAGGTTGATAAGAAGTGGTATAGATAGGTTGAGAAATGCAAGTGCTGGAGAAATCCCTGAGGTGGTCATCTCCATTTTGGTATTTCTATGACTAGTTCCAACTAAACAGTAAGTATTAAGTATTATATGTATAAGTAGGTATGTAACTACCCCAATTTATTTTAGTAGACTAGAGCATATCTCGTCAGTGATATTTTTGTATAGGACATTGGATTATTGTTATTCCACGAAGGTAAAAAAAATAACGTGAAGTTGAATTATTGGAGAGGCGATCAGGCCAGATTTGACCTATTTCGGAACTGACACAATGAACTAATCTTTATTTAAGAGAGTTAATACTGTGTCAACTAGGTAGTTATAATACTTGCGTTAGGAGGGACGAGAAAACGTGCGCACTAAACTTTCGATTCGGCAATGGTAATATGCTAACACTCGTTTTATTAGTGACAATGTGATTATATGATACTATTTTTGTCGTGTCTATTGTAATAATGAAATAGTTGCCCTATCTCAACAGTAAGTCGATACCAGTAGACGTGCTTTTAATAATTTATACCCTGTCCTTCAGTTTTTTGCCATTTTCAATATACCAATAGGACCATAAAATGGTATAGTCATTCTGAATACTGAATGATTTTGTCACCATGCCATACCTTCATCCTTACGACACCATTTGTGGAGACACTGTAATTATTTGAGACAGAAAGTAGAGCACAGTTAGCACTGCCGTCGAATGGAATTATTAAATTATCTGTCTTTTTTGTCACAAAAGCTACAGGTGACAGGGATCAGACAGACAACTAATCCAATGTTGAACCCATTCAACTTTCTAATTCACCTTCCTTCCACATGTGGTGAACTGGTATAGAACATCGTCACACCTCAAGTTTTACGAGCCCCTCATTATCACTTACGATATGACTTATAAAAATAACTATTAAATTTTTCGGCTTTTTCGAGCAAAGTTGTAGGATATTTTCTGTTTGTCACATTTGTCTATCTTGATGGCGACTAAAAGGTTTTTTAAGCTGAAATAGGATCCAAAAGTGCCTAATCACAAAAAAACACTAAAAAATACTGAAAAAAAACTAGCAAGTATCTTTGACTTGAGAATCCCTCTTATTGTACTTAATTGATACTTACCTGTGGAATGCAGAAATTAAGTCGAGTGAACAGCACACACGAGAGCGACTCACTCAGTCAGAAATAAGTTAATGATTTAATGACAGCCTCACGTAGTGTGTTGAGACTGTTTAGCAGTTTCATAAGTTAATATATAGGTCCTAACTATAGCCATTTTATCGTTACGTTACATCGCAAGAGTGCTGCCACAATGCCCACAATACCTGGAATTATAGTTTAGTGTTACTAAAATTGTGAAGGAAGAACACTGGTCTATTAACCATTTTTATTTGCTATTTAATCTGAGAACTAATTATACTATCGTATGTTAATTGCATAAATAGTAATAATAACAATGTCTGTTCTGTTACTATTTTATGCTTCATGGTTGTAATGTTGTGCCGATTTCGTGTTAATGGAAAGGATTTATAATATTGAATTCATTAACAACTAAAATACATGATTATTATTCAATACAGTAGAAGGCTGTTACTGTCAACTTTTAATGTGCTGTATTAGTGGTGGTACTTACGCGGTAAATAATGAGCCCAAAGCAATTTAAGGAATGTTATAACGTGAAAATAACACAGGAAATCTGCGCTTTCTTAGAATACACCTAATAATACATGTGTTAAGTAATAATCCCCCAGAAATAGAAGGTGTCATAATTATTTAATTACCAAGAATATTTATAATTAATGAAATAAATTCCGAAAATTGGCAGATTTTGGAATCGTAAGATCGAAGCTTGCTGATAAAAACTGTTGTTCAATAGTTTTAATTAAATTTATGTATTCCTTTTAAAATATAGATTATTCAGGTGCAAGTCATTGGAGATAGTATGAGCAGCGGCGTATATAGTTGTAGGTAGATTTCGTTTAAATGTTGAAATTGCTTCAGCCCTCACTTCTCCACCCCAATTGTACAGATCACGGTAAATTGGCCGGATGAATTCCATTCGTCCCACTTTTGTTACAAATTCCAGAGCAAGTGGAACTACTTCCTGCCATTGAGCTCTGATACAATTCCTGAGCCATCTTACCCGAATCTCAGCATTTCGGTAGCCGTTGAATCCGTAAATATTTTCCATTGCCTTTACTTTTTCAATGCTTAGTGTTTGATTCTTGTTGTTGATGAAAGTCTGCAAAAACCCCTTTATTTGATTTGCACTTAATTTACTCAAGTCAGATAAGGAAAATGGGGGTTGACCTATTTCATCCCAACTCAGCCAGCGCTTGCTTAACAGATTAAATTCATCGTATAGGGTCGTATTATACCTGACAATATTAATGGAGTTTATTAAGTAATTACCTGATAGAATCAAATTACGTCTGTGAAGAACCAAAATGACCCATATCTATTTTTAGTTTCAAACAACATGCACTATCTACAGGAAAAATTAAAATACCATATTTATGAAAGCATGTAAATAGAACCTTGTGCATTTTTAAAAAAACAAGTGTAATATTTTGCACGTTTTTAACACATGTAAATAGAATATTTTGCAGTTTTCAAAATACAGGTAAACAGATTATTTTGCACTTTTTAAACACATGTAAATAGAATATTTTGCAGTTTTCAAGAAACATGTAAATAGAATATTTTACATTTTTCAAAAACACATAGAATATTTTACACCGTAAAATATACACATGTAAATAGAACAATTTGCTCATTTTAGAAACTCGCGATTAACTGATTAGCATTGTAAGCATGTATCTGATTTACTGTCTTTTTTTTTGACATAGCTCATTTTAATTCTAGCATAAATTGGAAATGGGTCATTTTGGTTCTTCATATATAGATGATAATCAATTAATACTAAATGAAAAGTATAGGTAGGTCTAGAGATATATAAAATGTATAAAATTAAAATTAGTCTTACACTGGTGTTTCCTTTGGCATTCCAGGTGAATAAAACCATCCGTCCCAGTCTATATTTTCAACCAAATCTCCTTTACCGCTAGCCTTGAAGTACTCAATAAAATTATTTTTAAAATCGTTCGAGTCCAAAGACTTGTACCGAAATTTTTTCACGTACTGACGTAAAAACTCGTTCATTGAAGCTGAAATCAGTTTCGAAATTAGTAGTACAGCAGAAGTAGTTGGCGGAATTAACACAAGATATGGAATCCAATTAGTATAAGCATGCTGAGACTATAGTTACTTCAGAACTATTTACATACCTGCCCCACCAATTTTCTCCTCCAAATAGTACAGAAAGACGTAGCCTTTTTCATAGGGGATCTTACTGAAGGAGTCATCCGGGTCAATACCACGCAGGTCAACTACAAGCGACGTCATTGGATTGTTTGCTCCTAGTCGGTTTACTGTTTCTTCTAAAACTTCCAAACCTTCTAGTGATGCAAATTGTCTGCAATAAAATATCAAAATAGTGTATTTTGAATATTTTTGTAAACTCATGGATGGAAGAACAGTTAGAAAAGATTTCTAACATAAAGGTAACTAATTATATTTATAATACCTTTCAGGCTCTCCATGTATAATGCCCAATATTTTCCTCTCGAGGAAAACGGTGAATCCTTCGTTGATCCAGAAATGTTCAAAGTTTTTATTTCTAACCAAGTTCCCAGTCCAACTGTGTGCAATTTCGTGTGCAATCAGATTTGCGAGAGATTTGTCATGCGTTAATATAAACGGGGTAACAAAGGTTAGGCATGGATTTTCCATGCCACCAAATGGGAAAGATGGAGGTAATACCAGGATGTTGTAGAGCCCCCAGTCGTACCTGAAATATTTCATATTTCACCGAATAAAAAAAGTAGGTCCTTCAAAAGTTTTAACTCAAATTGCGTGATGCTTGACAACAACGATGTGAATTTAATCGTGGAAATAAAGACAGGTCCCTTACTTTCCTACAATAGATTCAGCCGCTTGAATCATTTCCTCTGTTTCAGAGAAATCAAATGCTGCATCGGCAAGCAAAGAATTCTCAGCCCAAACCGTCGATCGTGGACCAACTCGAGCCGAGCTCAGCTGACCAACAGCGATGGAAACCAAATATGAAGGTACGGGCACAATTTGAACAAAACTGTAGCGACGTTTACTCTCGCCCACATCTTCTGGTTCTTTATCTTGCACGCCACTAACAAGGACGACAGCATCCTTTAAAGCAGTCACAACTACAGTCAAAGTGGATTTTGCATATGGTGTGTCCTGACAAGGGAAAAATCCTCGAGCATGTATTGGCTGAGAAAACAATCAAAATATTAATTTGTATGTATCAGTGTAAATAGCAGGAAAAAAACCGGCTAGTTATATATTATGAAATATGGTAGCCACTTCTAACCTCTGCCTGACTGTAAAGAAAAGGAAATTTCTTATCCGCTGTCATTTCCTTAGTAAGCCATTGTAAACAGGTGGAATTCGGTGATGTTTCATACTCAATGACGATATCTCCTCGAAGCATCCCATTTCTTCACGGTAATTAAATTTCAAATTCCGAAAATCGTCACACAAATTTAATCGTTTAAAATAAATAAACCACGAATAATTCTTATCTAACTACCGTATTTTCTATAATAGTGCACGGGCATGTAATAGTAGACGGGTCTGGGAGGTCGGAATTTGACGAGTAGACGGGTCTACTATTATAGAAAATAAGGTAGTAATTTTCTATATATTTAAACAGTTAAAATTTCTATATACAGTAGATGAACGTACGAGTCAGGGACAAGCTGTGGGAGTACTACAGTTAAAGGGTTCCCCATTGTCAGATAGGCTTCTCCGATTTCAAAACTCAGATTATTCCCCTTAACGTCCTTGATACTGTAAATTTTGAGGTCCAGGACGTCGAATATCTAATTTCAAAATTCAGTTGTAATTGATGACAGATTGATCTTTGATTTTTATTGTTGGTTCAGTATCAATAATTTTGTCCACTCGTTTGCGCAGTACAAGCAGTACTTTTTGGCAGCAATTTGTTTCCATACAAAAACCATCATTCCGATTTTATTGAAGATTTTCTTTGGCAAAGCAAAATGTTGCATTTACATATTTTGAGAAAAGTGGGAAATGTTTTACTTGCATGTTTTTGAAATGTAGAAAAACATTGAATTTGCATGTTTTCGAAAAGTCAAAATATTCTATTTACATATTTTTAAAAAGTGCAAAATGTTGTATTTACATGTTTTGAGAAAATTGGAAAATTTTTTACTTGCATGTTTTTGAAATGTAGAAAAACATTAAATTTGCATGTTTTCGAAAAGTTAAAATATTCTATTTACATATTTTTGAAAAGTGCAAAATGTTCCATTTACATGTTTTTGGAAAATTCAAGCAGCTGGGACACGCTGCAGCTTATCTCTTTAAAATAAAAGACTGTACTCACAATTTGCTTGACTCCCGGCTTGGAAGCAACCAACTGGTATAGAATAGATCCATTTATAACGTTATTCTCAAAATTCACTTCCCAATTTATATCAATGTGTTCAGCTTGAACTTCCTCTGAAATTACCAGATAAAATAGTCAATAATGACTCAATATTATTAAACGTTAATTTTTATTTTGCTGCAGTTAAATTGAATTAGTTTTGAATAAATAATTATTAAGTTTTGTCACACTGATTTGCCTGCAGTCGTAGTCGTACCTGGGTTTGAAAAAGAATTTGGGTCGTGAAGACTCAAAGCTCTGGGTGCTGGTGCTAAAGTTGCCTCAGGCGGCTAATAGGAATAATAATTATTGGTTTTATAATTCATTTAAATAGTGCAAAACTGGAATTATGAGTTTTAAATAGTTATACCTAATTATTATCAAGTTTAAGCTTCAGATAGAAGAACACAAATTTTAAGATATGTTTATGCATGGATTTAAATGAAATGCTGACCAACCTGATCCTGACCTTTACTGTTTGCTGAATAACAATTAGGATAGGTAACTAACAGAACAAGGATAACACAATATAATTCTGCGAGGCTGAATATATTAGGAATCATAATTTGACTGTTATTGTATGATGTAATTAATGAAACTTCTTCCATGCGCTTTTCGTTCAGTTCAGTAGTCCGAATCCAAAGGAAGAAAACACAGTATTTATGTTATAGTTATAGTAAAATTGGAATACGTATACTTAAATTAATAATATTACCATAATACTTACGTGATGTGCTTCCTTTACAATTAAGTGCACGTGCACGTCAGTAAAATGATTTAAAAACAATTTGCCTAGATTTGTTTGGGTGATTTACGGCAATCGTCATTGTTTCTTGTTCAATTTATAGCTTGTAATTAAATTACAAGTCTCATAAAACTCCACATTACAAAGCTTTGCGAAGCTTACAAGTTAGTATGTAGGTACGTATTATTTGCAGTACGTAGGTTTATGTGGGTTTTCAGCACGTGCGGTGGCTGGCGGTGGTACGATTTTTCGGTAGCCCTTCAAAGTCTAAAGTGTCAAGTGTCCAACATTACATATATCGTAATTAAGAACTCCGTAAGATTTTATTCAAGTGTAAATTCTGATCATCTTTAATGTAATTGCAATATGAAATTGTAATACGCAATGCCGTTGTAAGGTATATTCCTTGGCTCATGGGTCGCAAGTAACTGTCTCGGAACAACAATCGGTTGCAAAACAATGAAATACTTATAACAATGAGCTTTTATTTTTATAAAGAATCAACGAACAAGCTGTGCGTTTATTGTGAAATACATAACGTTACTACTTAACATCTGTCAAGGGACCAAAAACTGAAATGATTTTCAAATGTCAGAATTACGTAACAAGATCAGCTTCAATCTTCAAGATGCAAGTCTTTAGAAACCGCAACAACAGAGACATGCATCATTAAAGGGATATTTCTCTCAAATGTTGAAATAGCTTCTGCCCTCATTTCTTCCCAAGCGTACAGATCCCGGTAGAGCGGACGGATGAACTCCATTCGTCCAACTTTTGTTACAAACTCAAGAGCCAGGGGAACTTGCTCACGCCAATGAGCTCTGACACAGATTCTGAGCCATCGGTAGCGAACTTCCGCATTTCGGTAGCTGTTGAATTTGTAAATATTTTCCATGGCCTCCACTATCCCTGTGCTCAGTGTATTATTGGCTGAGAGAAAAATCTGGAGAAATCTAATTAATTGAGATGAACTGAAAGTGTGCAGGTCTAATGGACTGAAGATAATATGGGGGGTTGATTTTTCGTCGTCCAGGCTAAGCCAACGCTTGGCCAAGGAAGTGTATGCGTCATATCCAGTTTCATCATATCTATGAAAATACCAAGAAGAAAATATATTGTAATATCCCGTTACTATTACGTATATTTACTAGCGAATGATTTATGTCATACTTACGTTGGCTTTTCAACTGGCAATCCAGGTTCATAAAACCAATAGTTCCAGTCCACGTCTTGAATTAACTGCCCCTTTCCTTGATTTTCAAAATACTGGATGAAATTGTTTTTAAAATCGAAAGAGTCGATGGATTTGCGCTGAAATGTTTCCACGTACTGTCGTAGGAATGCGTTCATTGCGGCTGAAAATTAAATCGAGTATAGTAGTATAGTACAAGATTAGGCTATGCTAAAAAAATACTTCACTGAATTTATAGCCACAAAATTAGGAAATCACTGGACAATTTAAAACTATAGTAACCTGCCCCTCCGACTTTCTGCTCTAAATAGTACAAAAATGCGGAGCCTTTTTCATATGGTATCTTGTTCCAGGCATCGTCCGGGTCAATGCCACGTAGATCAATGATAAGCTTTGTGAACGAGCTATTTTTTCCTAGTGTGTTCACCGTGTCTTCTAAGGCCGTCCATCCATCTTTCGAGGCGAATTGTCTACAAAATATTACATATTGTGAAATGCTCTGTCTGTTTGGTTTACGCGGGGCTAATTTAGTTTTTGTAAAAATCAAATACTGAAATAACGAATCGAGATCGAAGCGCTGTGTTACCATTTTCATTACCGTTCTTTTTCTCCTCTAACTATTCCCAAAATTTTCCTCTCCAGGAAAACGGTAAATCCTTCGTTGAGCCAGTAATGCTCAAAGTTTTTAACTGTAACTAAATTCCCAGTCCAACTGTGTGCAATTTCATGAGCAATCACATCTGCGAGAGATTTGTCATGTGTTAGAAGAAATGGGGTAGCGAAAGTAAGACAGGGATTTTCCATACCTCCATATGGGAAATTGGGCGGCATGACTGCAATGTCGTATCTACCCCAGACGTACCTATTGTGTCATAATTAATTCAACCGAAAATTACAAAGTATTTAAATTGTTTAGTAAAATGTGCATAAAACCGGGAAATTATTTAAAAAAAAGTTAATTTGAGTTATGACTTTTAGATGTGAACATACTTTCCTACAATTGATTCAGCCGCTTGTATCATTTTCTCCGTCTCAGAAAAGTCAAATGCAGCGTCATCAATGAATGATTTCTCAGCCCACACTTTAGATCGTGGCCCAATGACTGCCGATTCTAATTGACCCACAACTACGGCAACCAGATAGGAAGGAACTGGGACCTTTTGAATAAACTTGTGCTCAAGTTTAGATCCCCCGACATCTCGTGGGGCCCCGGTTGACACTGCACTAAAGAGCACCACAGTCTCTTTTGGAGCGGTCACGGATGCGGTAAAAGTTGATTTTGTGAATGGTGTATCTTGACATGGAAATAATGATCTGGCATTGATATCCTGCGGGAACACATAAATAATCACATTACTTACAGAATTAATTTGACTGACCTTATGGATTTTAGTTAGAAACTAACAACTCAAAATTATTGAACAGATAAACCTCTGATACACTGTAGAGAAATGGAAACTTTTTTTCATGTGTCATTTCTTTCGTAAGCCATTGAAGGGCGGTAGAATTGAGCGTTGTTTCATATTCGATTACAATATTCTCTCGTATAACGCCATACCTTATATTTTTGTAAGTGACAGAATTACAGAATTCACCAAGAATTTATTAGTATTTATTTTTTTAATTAGGCAGGTTCCTCTTACAAAGAAAACTGATCCAAAAGTGTTTAAATGGATACATATATATCGTCTATGATGAACCAAAATGACCCATTTCCAATTTATGCTAGAATTAAAATGAGCTATGTCAAAAAGAGACAGTAAATAAGATGCATGCTTACAATGCTAATCACGAGTTTCTTAAATGAGCAAATTGTTCGATTTACATGTTTTTGAAAAAGTCAAAATGTTCTATTTAAGTGTTTTTTGAAAGTGTAAAATGTCCTATTTACATATATTTGAAACGTGCAAAATGTCATATAAAAGTGTTTCTCAAAAGTGCAAAATATTCTATTTAATTTTTTTTTAGAAAAGTCCAAAATATTCTATGTAGGTACTTGTTTTTTTTAAATGCACAAGGTTCTATTTACATGCTTTGATGAACATATTATTTTAATTTTTTCTGTAGATAGTGCATTTTGTTTGCAACTACAAATGGATATGGGTCATTTTGTCTCTTCATAGACGAATTTTGACTAACGAATCAGTGACAAGTCGAGGTAAAAATACAGCTAAAGGTTTTCCCATTTCCATGTAGGCTTCTCCAATTTCATAATGTAAATTTTTCCCCGCTCCGTCCCTCACACTGTGGATGTTAAGATCGCGAATATCGAAAATCTAATAGATGATAAATTACAAATTAAATTAAATCAATGATGATTTAATTAATTTTAAGTATGCAATACATTTTGAATTTAAATGGCAAAAGAAACATGCAGTCAATATACGATAGAACTCACAAATTTATCGACACCTGGTTTAGTAGCAATCAAATTATATATAACGGACCCGTTCACAATTCTCTTGTTAAAGTCTACATTCCATTTAATGTGAATATTTTCAGCCCGAACGTCCTCTGTAAAGAAATTAAAAATGCCACCAAAAAGTCTTAGGTAAGCGTTTTTTTAAGCATATTTAATATTTAACCAAGCAAAACAAAATTTTGAGTTGCGCTTTTACCCGGGTTTGAAAATGAGTTTGGATCGTTAGCACTTAAACTCCTTTTCTGTTCGTCACCTTTAATACATAACACCGAAATTACGCAGTACACGCACAAGGGCAAGGACGCTCTAATTTTGAAATAAATCATATTATTGAGTATTAACTATACTAAATATTTATCACTAGTTAATTTTGCTGAACGTGTATTAGTCGCAAAAGGCATTTAATATGTATGACTATGGATAAATATTTTATTACAAAATAAATTTTAATTTTAAAGTAACGCGTGACGCGTTCTTAAAACCCTAACCAGTGTCAACAATGGAAGGCATAACGAGAATATTATAATTCTAATTCTTAGTAAAAGTTAATTAAGTACCTGTGTATACGCGTACATTCCGCCTGGGAAGAACCAAAATGACCCATATCCATTTGTAGCTAAAGACAATATGACAATATCCACTATCTACAAAAATATTGATACATGTCTTGAAAGTATTTGAATATAATATTTTGTACTTTTAAAAATTACGTAAATAGAAAATTTTGCACTTTTAAAAATTACGTAAATAGAAAATTTTGCACTTTTAAAAATTACGTAAATAGAACATTTTGCACTTTTAAAAATTACGTAAATAGAATATTTTGCACTTTTAAAAATTACGTAAATAGAACATTTTGCACTTTTAAAAATTACGTAAATAGAATATTTTGCACTTTTAAAAATTACGTAAATAGAACATTTTACACGTTTCTAAAAACATGTAAATAGAACATTTTACACTTTACAAAAACATTAAATTAGAACATTTTTCAAAAACTCCCAATTAACATTTTACGCACTTTTCTCATTTTGTTTTTATGACATAACTCATTTTGATTCTAGCATAAATTGGAAATGGGTAATTTTGGTTCTTCGCAGGCGATATCATTATTAATATTTCCTTGCGTGTTCAATATATGTAATATGTATAGTTACATAACATACCACATATGGTGGTTACTTTAGAGTAAGAGGGGATAGATTACAACAACCTCGTTAAGATAGTAACAAACATCAAAAGCCGATTAACGCCAGTTAATAGTATCAAAATTTACTTCATTTTGTTTGTTGGGAGACTCAGTCCATACAACATTTGATTAGTTTAGTTTAGTTTCAAATTAAGAACCACTCGGGACTTGTCCCATGGTTCAGTTATTATTTATTCATATAGTTTATATTCAATTTAAATACTTTACATGGACAACATTTGATTATATACAGGTTGATATTGTTTGAAGCAATATTACGTACATATCGTAAATTAATAGTAACAATATAAGTAGACTGAGCCTTTCTGGGAATAGTGCGTTCTTCAGGTCATGGATACAGTGATTAGCGAGGCCAGTTTGCAATTAGTCCAAATGTTTTTTTCTTTATTTTAAGTAGCTTTTAATTACAATGACCCCCTTCCATACCTGGTATAATTTTTATGTAATTCAAGTCGAGCAAACAAACAAGTAAACATTTAGATTTTGTGAGCATCATACGTGCATCTAATTTTTTGTAGTGCCAGTTCTACACACTAATAGTAATCTGCCAAATATTTTTAACAAATATAAATGTATTATGTAGTTTATTATGCCAAAATAAGTGGTGGAAAATTAACGAGTGCTATTTAACTAATTATTAACGAACTGTCAGTATTACAGAGATTTAAATGCAAAATTAAAATAAAATACCACATATACAAAATTACAATAATAATTATTGTAATCCTTTAATTAATTACAAAACCTGCCATAAGATTGCTTTTAAAATATTTAATTTTGAGTTCTGATTTTTACTGTCAAGATGTAAGTCTTTTGCAACTGCTTGAGCAGATAAGTAAGTCATAGAAGGGCGATTCCGTTTGAATGTTTCAATAGCTGCTGCTCGGACTTGTTCCCAGTCATACAGTTCACGGTAGACCGGACGGATATATTTCATTCGTCCCGTAACCGTCACAAATTAAAGCGCTGGAGTAAGCTGATCCAGCCATCTCGCTCTCATTTGCCACTAGCAACAAATTAAAACAGTAAATAGAATTCAATGAAAATTACTTAAATGTGATCGATCCCAATGTTCGGGATCGACCGAATTTCGCGCTTCATTTCAAATGTGAAACGATCGTTTTGAACCATTACCATTATTCGCTTTCCCCAATGCAGCTTTCGGTTCAGTCTTTGTGACACTTTGAGCAAAATCAGAATGGTGCTCTTGTATTCTTTGACAAGTTCTGGGATCTGAAATGCTTTCTCGTAATTAATCGAGTAGGTTATGACACAGCAAAACCCAATAAATGCATTCAGAGACGCAAGAAAAACAAATTGGTCATGGAATTTAACCGCTACAAAAAATCCAAGAGTTGAAAATGAAAGACAAAGAATCTTGAACCCGAATATGATCCCAGAATTGTTGAGATTGAAGAAATGAATCAAAATTTGGAGCTGTCGACAGTCATCAAATGCCTCCTGGAATTTTTCGTTTTCTAGTCGATTGCTAAAATTTATTTAAAGTACAAAAAACACACTTGTACAGAAATTAAAAACGCATCAAACTAGTTAAAATAAAACAAAATTTACTTACATTTTCATCTTCTGTATTCCAGCTTTTAGTCTTCGACTACATTTTTCCAGAAAGGTCAGCTGAATCAATAGAGTAATGTAAAAGCTTAAAGCATCAAACCATAAAGTAAAGAATTCAGCGAAGCCACAGATAGCGTATGACAACATTGTTTGAGACTGAGTAGGTAAAATGCTGTTATAAAGTTGCGGTGCTGTTGGATCCATTAATATAAATGATACCACTCCAATAAGTGCTACAAATATCATATGGGGAAAAAACTGAATAAGTAATTCTTGTTTACAACAATTCCGTAAATTAAAAATTGCCCCGTTTCTCTTTTCAATAATAATTCCATTCCACACAACAATGATGTCGTTTAAATGCAGCCGAAATTGAAGAGTGAAATAAGTTGTTAAACTAAAAGTGACGCAAAGTATGAAATGAACTGAGAGGTGACTGAAGTTCAAGGCTTCAAGAGGTTGGAATATTTGGTTTACAAACTGGACACATTTATAAAATGTACATAGCACAAAAACAGCAAAGTGAAAATAAGACAGTATTAATTTCCATATTGAGGAGAACCTACAAACTTGTCCTGTTTTTGTATCAAAATCAAATGGAACAAAGCAAAGCTTTGACACAAGTTTGATGGTTTTAAAATTGGCTTTGCTAAATGAGCTGGCCATTTTTGTTATTTCTGATTCAAACTATTTTGGATTTTATTTTTATTTTATTAGTCTGTAAGTTAAAACACTTTCAAAATTTAAGTAATTACGAAAGCTTAAAGAACAACAAAAAATTGTCTACGCTAAAGCTTTTGAAAAATATGTATTGCAAATTCTGTAGGCCTTTATGAGGTTTAAACAGTTTCGTTATTCTCCTTTAACATGCAATGGATCACTGAGCACTTCAAAACGAATAATTTACAGAATTATGAGAACTAAGTTTTATAAGAGACTTCTACGGTTAAGAAAAAGTTGTGACGACTCTAAATCCCATTAAAAAAATATTCAAGGTATGTGTAAATTTATTTTCCAGAAAATAGAACTAACGATAAGAATAAAATATTTGGTTGGACTGCTAATGGAATTATTATATTCATCCAACCACTTACATTTCTTCCATTACCTAAAAGCTAAAGCGAAATGTGATTAATAGCCTTAAATAAAATAGAAGCACTTTAGGTGATCGACCAAGTATCAAAAACATATATGTGAATTATTTTGTTTTAAATCAAACTCAAACTTCAGTTATAAGTCGTGGGCGAAGTATCAAATCCGCTTCCTTCCAATTTTCGCTGGAACCAAATCCGCTTCCTTCCATTTTACCTTAAAAACAAATCCGCTTCCTTCCAATTTTGATTTAAATAAGCGTTTTAGGTGACCAATTCATAACTACATGCATATGAAAAGTGCAAATTGCTCTAATTGCATCAAATCCTAAAACGCAAAACGTTCGAACTACATGGATTTTAAAACTGCAAATGGTTATAACTACATGATTTAAAAAAATCAAAATCCACTAAATACATGTTGCTAGTCACAAACTGTTCTAACGACATGATTTCAAATGCAATTTGTTCTAACTACATTGTATTAAGTTGCAAACTTATCTACCAGGGAAATAATGTTTAAAAATACAAAATGTTCTAACTACATAGGCTTAAGCTTCAACCTAATCTAACCAGGTACATGATTTAAAAATACTAAATGTTCTAACTACATTGTATCAAGTTGCAAACTAATCTAACCAGGTACATGATTTAAAAAAAATACAAAATGTTCTAACTACATTGTATCAAGTTGCAAATTTTTATAAATAAATTGTATTAAGTTGCAAAATGTTCTAACTACATTGTATTAACTTGCAAACTAATCTAACCAGGTACATGATTAAAAACAATACAAAATGTTTTAACTACATGGTATCAAGTTGCGAACTAATCTAACTACATAATTTTTAAAAGTGCAAAACATTCTAACTATGTGATTAGAGCGCAATTCGCTCTAACTACATGGTTTTAAAAAGTTCAAAATGTTCTAACTACATGATTTTGAGTGGCAAACTGTTCTTACTAGGTGATTTAAAAAAGTGCAAAATGTTTTAATTGCATGTTTTGAAAACTTTGAACTGTTTCAGTTAACGAATTTTACAAATGCAAAATGATCTAAATACAACGTTTGAGAAGTACAAAAAGCTATAACTACGTGTAATTCTCAAAACCACGTAATAAGAGCATTTTGCACTTTTCAAATCTATGCATTTCTATTAGTGTACAACTTACGATTAGGATCCTGTAGTTAAACCATTTTGAAATTTTTTAATTATTTAGTTAGATCAATTTCCAACATAAAACTCTGCAGTTAGAACAAATTGTTACTAACATCATGTAACTGTTCTTTAGTGGATTTTGATTTTTTAAAAATTATGTAGTTGAAACCATTTGCAGTTTTAATATCCATGTTGTTAGAACGTTTTGCGTTTAAGGGTACGATGCAATTAAAACATTTTTCACTTTTTAAAATCATCTAGTTAGAACAGTTTGCCACTCCAAATCATGTAGTAAGAATATTTTTAACTTATTAAAACCATTTGGTTAGAGTCGATTGCGCTCTTGAATCTCTTAGTTAGAATGTTTTGCACTTTTTAAAATTATGTAAAGATTAGCTTGCAACTTGATACAATGCAGTTAGAACATTTTGCAACTTAATACAATGTAGTTAGAACATTTTGTATTTTTTTTATAATCATGTACCTGGTTAGATTAGTTTGCAACTTGATACAATGTAGTTAGAACATTTAGTATTTTTAAATCATGTACCTGGTTAGATTAGGTTGCAGCTTAAGCCTATGTAGTTAGAACATTTTGTATTTTTAAAAATTATTTCCCTGGTAGATTAGTTTGCAACTTGATACAATGTATAGTTAGAACATTTAGTATTTTTAAATCATGTACCTGGTTAGATTAGGTTGCAGCTTAAGCCTATGTAGTTAGAACATTTTGTATTTTTAAAAATTATTTCCCTGGTAGATTAGTTTGCAACTTGATACAATGTATAGTTAGAACATTTAGTATTTTTAAATCATGTACCTGGTTAGATTAGGTTGCAGCTTAAGCCTATGTAGTTAGAACATTTTGTATTTTTAAAAATTATTTCCCTGGTAGATTAGTTTGCAACTTGATACAATGTATAGTTAGAACATTTAGTATTTTTAAATCATGTACCTGGTTAGATTAGGTTGCAGCTTAAGCCTATGTAGTTAGAACATTTTGTATTTTTAAAAATTATTTCCCTGGTAGATTAGTTTGCAACTTAATACAATGTAGTTAGAAAAAATTGCATTTAAAATTATGTCGTTAGAACAGTTTGTGACTAACAACATGTATTTAGTGGATTTTGATTTTTTTAAATCATGTAGTTAGAACCATTTGCAGTTTTAAAATCCATGTAGTTCGAACGTTTTGCGTTTTAGGATTTGATGCAATTAGAGCAATTTGCACTTTTCATATGCATGTAGTTATGAATTGGTCACCTAAAACGCTTATTTAAATCAAAATTGGAAGGAAGCGGATTTGTTTTTAAGGTAAAATGGAAGGAAGCGGATTTGGTTCCAGCGAAAATTGGAAGGAAGCGGATTTGATACTTCGCCCACGAAGTGTTTTAGTATTTACAGAAACCAAAATGTAAATTATTTAATTTAATTAATTAAGTTAATTTAATTAAACTTCAGGGATACTTAAAAAATCTAAAGGTAAGAGAAATCCCGTACTAACCTTTATATCACAATAAAACTTTTAACAGGCGATTTCTTTAACTTTGGAAAACCATTAGTTAAATCCAGTTGCGCTAAATACATTCAAGTTAGTTACGATGAATTGCATCTACCACCAACTACCAACTATACACCGAATTCAGATATACGTTTATGAATCTTGATGTACTACCTGAGGTATTTTCCTATACATGAAACAGAAAAGTGCCTAAAAGCATTAAAGAAGTTTGACTGTAGTGTCATCGTATGCTTAATAAACAATGTATTTTAGCGAGTTCGGCACTTTAATTTTTTTTTTAAATTTAATGTTTGTGCTTGTGCTGTTGACAGGCTACTGTTCACAGCTCACGTTGCGATTAATAAATAATTAACACGTGGATTGAACAACCGCTGACGGTCCAGAAAAACTAAAAACAACCTATTTTATTCTTGGTTATACAATAAAATTTATACATAAATATACAGAGGCAAGTTTATTTTATATTACAGGAATAACATTGCAAAGTTATGATTATAAAACTATAGGTACATTAAACTACCTATATAAGACATCACTATTATTTTCGTTGGGAAGGTACAACACGGATTTTTTGAATTAATAAAGCAAATGGGAAACTACGTATTATGATTTTAGTCCGTCTATCAAGATATTTTATTGTCCATCGTAGAAACAAGCAACAACTTTGGAATTGCGTAAATATTATCAGATTGTTATGAAGGACAAGCTAATTGTAGAGTATTGCCTTGTCGCTTATACATACATGTATCAAACAAATGTGTTTGAGACATTTTGAATTAACAGTCTACTGCATTGACTAGGTAAAGTCAAGCAGTTTCACAATATGTTGGAGTCGCATTTTAATTCTATACTTACTATACTACATATATATGATACTGGAGCTATATTGTGTAAATTATACAATTCTAGTGTTAATCCTCTACGGAAAGGAATTTCCGTATAGGATTCCCCTATATGATATTAATGTCAACTGAAGGTGTGACTGCTGGACATTAGAGAACCAAATTCGTATAAACAAACTTTAACGCGCAAACGTTATATGGAGTTATAAACAACCACATAAATCAATAAACGGACGACAATAAATATCTGATCAGAAATTATTGGTCAACGATATTATTGTATTGATTAAACTTTCCACCACATTAATAAATTAAATTGGCTGAGGAAGCATAATTCCTAAAGCTGCTGTCCAAGCTGCCTACTTAATATTTCGGACATTCCATTCTGGAAGTATTACTTATAAGAATTTAATTCCCTTTTGATGCCCTGAATAATCGATGGAAATTCGGCTCCATGAAATTAGACATACATATGTAAATTGGCCCATTGTTTTCTCCTCTAACCTATAAAAAACATTTAAGACGCAGGTTTAACTATTTTAAAATTTATTTTATTTAGAGCCAAAACAATGTCAAGGGCAAGATATTTACATCTTTGTTCAAATATAGTTATTGAGATTCCATAAAAAAGTCAGTTATTGTAAATTTGTTTTGCTTTAATTTCATTTTGACGCAGACAAACACAAAGGTTTAATTCTACTGATTACACTGGAACTATAATACCGGTTTCTTTGATAATGTCGATTTGGTTTTGGGTCTTGGGACTTTAACTTTTGCAATATTTAATACTTTTGTTCGCAGTGACATTGAAATTGAAATTGATTTATTACAGTGTAAGACATTAACTTTACAGTTGTTTTCAGCATCGACACTTTATGGTATAGTAAGGAAAAAGCAGTAGGACAAGCAGTAAATAAGTAACCAAAAAAGCTATGTGATCTATAAATTGGATGTCGCACTTCCTTAAATGTACGATAATGTAAATTTCGAGATTTATTTAACGCCAGTTATATTTTAAAAAGCATATGTCCACCATCGATGTACGTAATTCAATAAATATCAATAATTTCTCATTTTAATCAGAGCTTTTGCATCCTTATCACGGCGTTCTGCGAATCCCTCGCTCTTTCTCAAGGGCTTTCTGCTGACCTTTTCAGAAAACCTGAAAATAGGGGTAAATTTATAAAAAAACGAATTTTCATAATATAATTTTTCTTAAACGCAGATGAATTTTAGATGGCGAAATACTATATCTATTCTACACACTACAAGTAATTTGCCAAATCATTTAACCAACAAATAGAAATGTATTATGTATGCAGTTTATTATTGTCAAAATAAGGGGTGGAAAATGAACGAGTGCTATTTAACTAATTATTAACGAATTGTCAGTATTACAGAGATTTAAATGCAAAATAAAAATAAAATTCCACACATAAAATAATTACAATAATAATTATTGCTATAGTTTAATTAACTACAAAACCTTCCATAAGATAGCTTTTAAAATATTTAATTTTGAGTTCGGATTTTCATCGTCAAGGTGTAAGTCTTTTGCAACTGCTTGAGCAGATAAGTAAGTCATAGAAGGACGATTCCGTTTAAATGTTTCAATAGCTGCTCCTCGGACTTGTTCCCAGTCATACAGGTCACGGTAGACGGGACGGATATATTTCATTCGTCCCGTATCCGTCACAAATTGAAGCGCTGGAGTAAGCTGATCAAGCCATCTCGCTCGCAGACCAATCCGGAGCCATCGCACACGAACCTCTGCATTTCTATAAATGTCGAATCCATACGTCTCATTCATCAATTTTAATTTTGTAATAGTTAAATTTTTTTCCGAAAAAAGGAGGATTTGTAAAAATTCTTGGATTTGAGATGAGCTGAGTTTGGTAAGGTCAGATGGAGAGAATGGATTCGGCGTGGTCTCTGTCCAATTTAACCAACGCTCACTGAGTAAAGCGCAGGCATCGTACAGTGTTGTGTCGTAGCTGTAAAATATCATGTACGAATAATTCATTAGCTAAATTGATATTAAGCAGCGTGTGTTGCGACACTGCTAAATTAGGGTAATTAGATGAACATTTAAGTAAGTAATCATTATTAATTCCTGCATTATTACTTGGGTTTTTTCTTGGGCATCCCAGTAGAGTTAAACCATTCGTCCCAATTCACATCCTTTATTAAATCTTGTTTTCCTTGCGAAATAAAATATTGAATGAAATTATTTTTGAAGTCGTACGAGTCAATGGATTTGTACTTGAATGTATCTACAAACTGTCGCAAGAATCCATTCATTACAGCTGAAAACAAAATTTTAAAAAAATCACAAATTATAATACTACCATTTTTACAATATTAAATACCTACTAAAATCTCACACCTCATGCCCAAGATAAAAAACTTACCAGCTCCCCCAACTTTCGTCTCCAAATCATACAGAAGCACGTAGCCTTTTTCATATGCAATGGTACTGTAAGAATCATCAGGGTCAATGCCTCGTAGGTCAAGTACAAGTTTAGTCAACGGATTTTCTTCTCCCATCGTATGCACAGTTTCTTGTAAAGCTGCCCATCCTTCGATGGATGCAAATTGCCTACAAAAAAAAGTAAAGTAAGTTTGTGCTAACAAGTGAAAGTGATTCGTTTATATTTTTTTAATGATATCGAACTATGTAGAAATATTACATTTAACTTAACTTACCTTTCTGGTTCTCCACTAATTATCCCCAAAATTTTCCTCTCAATAAAAACAGTGAAGGACTCTTTAATCCAGAAATGTTCAAAGTTTTTATTGGAAACTAAATTCCCTGTCCAGCTGTGTGCGATTTCATGAGCAATCACATTAGCAAGAGATTTATCATGTGTTAGCAGGGTTGGCGTTGCAAAGGTAAGGCAAGGATTTTCCATACCGCCGAAAGGGAAACTTGGAGGAAGTACTAAAATGTCGTATCGTTCCCAAACGTATCTGTAATGAATTTAAAATTACAATATATTCACCATTAGTTCAAGTTCAAATTCGACATTGCATTGCGCCTGTATTCAGATACTTCTGTAATTAATTATGCAATGGTTGATATAGGAGATTTGAAGTAAATTTCTCGTAAACACTATCATAAATAGTAACTCACTTTCCAACGATAGACTCAGCAGCTTGAATCATTTTCTCAGTCTCTGAAAAATCAAAAGCTGCATCCGCAAGTAAAGATTTCTCAGCCCACACCCTTGACCGCGGTCCTATCTCAGCAGATTCGAGGAGTCCGACAGCGATGGCCACCAAGTAGGATGGTATTGGTATCTTTTGTACAAAACTGTGAAGACGTTTGGAATGACCAACATGTTTTGGTTCCTCAGCGGAGAGTCCCCCAAAAAGAACTACAGCTTCTTCGGGAGCTGTTATAGCTGCTGTGTAAGTTGATTTTGTTGAGGATGTGTCTTGGCATGGTAGTAGGGATCTTGCATGGATTGGCTGAAGGCGTTTTTACAGAAATATAAATTTAATTATAATATAAGCTTATCTTAACAATTTATACCGAACCAAATTAAAATTAATTAACTGACGATGAGTAGTATACCCATTATTAGAACATGGTCAAGATCATGAGGTCACTGGCCACTACCGAATTTAACCAAAAACAACTACTACACCATTTAAACTGCCAATTACATATGGGCCACAAATGGTGACAAAACTTTTTATTACCGCTGACTGACTGAAGAGAAATGGAAACTTCTTTTCTCCGGTCATTTCCTTCGTGAGCCATTGAAGGGCGGAAGAATTCGGTGACGTTTGGTACTCAATTATTATTTCACCTCGAATAGTTCCATTTCTTTATAAATAAAATATCAAAAAACATTATAATTAATAGTCAATTCTTTTTACTACTGTCGACTGTGTTGTCATGTGTAATATAATTAATGCACGCTGCCTAAATGTGAACTAATGCCCATAAGTGTGAACGATGAAATTTTAAATATGCAATACGGAGTTCTTTAAAACCTCTATACACGACTGAAATTTAATTTGAAGTTTTTTTCATTCAAATAATATCAAATAATGAACTCACGAATCATCAGTGGGAAATGATGGCAAAGATACAATTAACGGTCTTCCCATTTTTAAGTAAGCGTCTCCGATTTCAAAATCCAAGCGATTGCCATCACCGTCTTTGATGTCATGAATGTGAAGGTCACGACTGTCAAAAATCTAAATTGAATAATTTACATGGTAGAATCATACATTATTATTAAAAGTTATTTCCTAGAAATTAAAAGTTTTCATTAGTTTTCCAAAAAGGCAAGCATAATTTTACACGGTAAATTTTACCATTTTGTCAACTCCGGCCCGGCTGGCGACCAAGCTATAAACGACGGTTCCATTCAAAACTTTAGCCTCAAAGTCTACATTCCATTTTACATCGATATGCTCAGCCCGGATGTCCTCTGTAAAGTGGAAAAAAAATTAATAAAAATGCTTAAAAGTATGGGAACATTAATAAGCAACACTACCTAAAAATTTAAGCAAACATTCCTTATAATGCTTCTTTTACATAAAACATTATTAATTAAAACATAATGCATTCAATATCCATCAGATATTGATGGATTGTTTTATCGCTAGCGTATATACACTATTTTGAAACATAAAATTGTAATAATTACATAGTAGGTACCTACTACTTATTATGCTATTTAATTATGACAGTCAAACGACTGATTGATATGGCAGCAAAAACCAACTCTCCGTCAGATCGACTTTTTGATATTTGTATTAGATATAATATGAAGGTCGAGAATTTACACAAAGAAATCTGAGTCGTTTCCGACTTACTTACCAGGATTAGAAAATGAGTTAGGGTCATTAAGGCTCAAAGATCGTCGTATTTTCTTTAGGGACTTTGTGGAAACTGTGAGAAAAAAAACGTACAATTTTAGTACTTAATACTGTTGACCACCCACCGTACCATAACAAACATATAGTTGCCGTTAATAACACCATAATAATACCATTTAATTTTTCATGCTTGTGCCTGTAGTACCCATTTAAGAATAGGTACTTGTGCACTTGGGTAATCATGGATATTATTACAGAATATACAATATACGGGGGAGCAACACTGCACATTATCTACTTTTATTAGTTTTATTCCTAATCTGTACTGTTTTATCTAATTTTGAAAATTTAATATTTATTTACTGATATAAATTAAATATGTTAGTTAGGTACAGATAGTTAATACAAGGAAAAGTGTCAATATTTTTGTACTTTGTACGCACACAAAAAGAACATGACTATATGTATACATAGTTTTAAAGACCTTCAGCTGAAACTGTATTATTAATAATAAACATAGCCCGCATAATACTAAACTAATGAATTCGAATAGACTGTACTTAAACTTAATAGCTGAAAATTTTAGTAATTTGTTTGTGTTTATGGCTTAAGCCATGTGTAAACCTGACAGTTTACAACTTTTAAAGGGCAGATGAGTAGTGCACAGATACAAACATGTATAAAAAGTGACATTTAGTATAATTTACACACCTAATTTATTGGAAATTAATTCCTTAATTATCTTGGGTAAGGTAATTGCATATTGTGTTTTTATTGCCGGTTAAATACCTGTGGTACTTGTACTTACATGATATGTGTACATTTTTATAGCTTATAATATGCGCATACATAGTAAAATTCTAAAGGCATAGTAACTGCAGCTCGTACTTTTTTATTATCTCTCACATACTTAAGTATGTAAGTATATAGATACGCTTTTCTTTCATCTTATTTTATTTCCAAGAACTACCATGACGCCTGACGCTGAGTCTCACTTAACAGGTTTCACTTTACATTCCCCAAGGGGAGTTAATTGAACTGTGGATAGGAAGGTACCGTAAATGACAGAATAAGCTCCCGGGCCCTTATTCATTTTTTAGGCTTGCAGCCCGGCAGTATGTCCTACAACACTTGAGTTTGAGTTTGATTTTATTTACGTGTCAGGCTTTTCAATATAAATACTGTTTTCCAAAAACGGACACAAAAATACATATAGAAATCAGACAAAATTAAGAAGTAAAATGAAAATAATATTTGAATGCCTAAAGCGACTGGTATTATACGGCGGCCTTTCTGAGTTGTTATCGCCGCATAACACCAGCTGCTGTCATTATTTATTTGATCACCTTAATATTGTCTACAAAAGGTTATCATTGCTTCAAAGTGAATAAAAAATATACAAAGAAAGGAAAATCAAAAACCGTAAGCAGCAATCCATAAATTAAGAAGTGTTTTAAAGTTAAAAAGTTGGCGGTTCGTAATTCCACAGAGTATGGTAAAACATTATTGAGATAAAAAGTTTAAAATTGAAATAAAATAATTGACGTCCATGAAAATAAAAAATAATTGTCACAATTGTACTCAACTCAGGTATATTTTCTGGACTCGACGACAATGACTTTGAATATGGTCGGTCAGGGTGGAACGTCTACATTGGGCAAGACAGATATAGCAGCGGGGATGACGATTTTTATGATAGTTAGGCTTGCGTTGATGAATGCTACCAGAATGAATTCTTCGGTGAGTGAGCATTTCTCGTAAGACATAACTTTTGAATGCGCATCCTGCAACACTACAAGTATGTTCACGGCGAAACATTGCATTGGATAAAAGATGTAATCCTTCGATCTTGGACGTAGTGGAAACCGTGCATGTTGAGTTGCTGTTTTTTCATAGTCCCAACTGATCTAGTATTTCCTTTGAACTCAGGCTGAGGCTCCGAGGCAACCAAATAACATCCACGTAAATTGAACATTCAGTCAAGACAATATTGGTCCATCTTATATTGTTCTAATAAGAAAAATTTACCACAGCGCTCCGCTTCATTACAAAATAATAAGAATATATCAATAAAGCCATATCTAAATTAATTGGACTTATTGGACTGTTGATTGCATGCATAGTAATAAACGATTATTTTTTAAATTAGGACAGTTTTTTCATGCAATAGAATTTTTCAATTAGTCAATGAATCTATAAATTCGTGTTACTACTGGGATACTGACGCGCTTCTACAAACGACCCGGAAATAAATACGGTAGGCGGTAGGGGTGGGTTTGGGGTGGGTGAACACTCTGTTTGTGTGTTATTAGTTACATACACGGTTATTCTCAAAAAGTTACTTTTTGAGAAAGACTGTACATAACTAATTGCATGAATGGTTATGGTTAAATTACTTGACCATCTAGATAGATGCGTGTTTTTCAAAAATATAAAAATACTTGGTTGAATATAGGTAGTAATAAACACTGCATTGGCATGCAATTAGTCATGCGATGGAAAAACTGCCCAGTTTAGACCAGCTCCTCCTTGCAATAAAAAATATTATGTTCGAGTGTCCATTACAAGCAATGTGCAGGTAGTTACATTTTTTTAATGCATGGGTAGCAAATGTCCGGGTAACGCATATCCAGGTAGCAATAAATTTTCAGGCACTTGCAAATGCCCGTGCAGCAAAGTAGTATCGTTTATATAATATGAATTTGTTTCATAGCTAATTTTAAATTGTTGGTTTATATTGCTTTTAATGTTTACATGGAAAAATCATAATTATTTTTGAAAGACGTTTTTTGTTCTTACTGTGTCTAAATGGCAAGCGTAACAGTGACGCCAGTTGTAAATAAATATTTACTCTATCTCTCATTGAATTACTATTTTAACATAAGTTTTGGAAGAAAATTAGTAATCTTCTCGAAAATCCAATGTGATAAGTCTAGTTTTGTTTCGTCACACAATATTAGTGCAGAAAACTAGTTCGCAACAAAGTGCTTTTTTGTGATAGATGTTTTAAGTGGTAGGTACATTTATTATATTTATTAGTTATCTGACACATATTAATTTTGCTAAAATTAGTGCACGGCGCGAGTTTGTCTCACTATATTTGAAAGTCATAGCCGTTTTTAGCTCATAATATGCACAGCCCAGTGAAAGCAGGTTACGTATACAGTTAGACTTCCTTGTACTAGACCGTTTTTTTCTTGACCGGACCCGGACCAGACAATTTCGATAACTAATTGACAGTACACACGTTGACGAAAATGCACTATTATCTTATTGAATTGTTCCATATAATTCCTACTACAAGTTATCATATTAGTCATTAGTTTCTGAGCCAATTAACTTAAGAGGAATGTACAGGTACACACAGCAATATATTACAAATGACTGTTATTATGTTCATAATGAAATAACAACATCTGAACTGAAACACGGAAACACCGCACTTCCTTGAGCTGTCATTATTATGTATACATAACCTAAAATGAATAGCATAGTATAGTAGTATAGTAATTATTAATTGTCTATCTTACAGTCAATAACTTCCAAATTCCAGATTAAAACATGTATATCCAGAAGTAGCTCGAAAGATTAAATATTATATGTAAAACAATAAATAAATAAATACAAAATAGAGCGCATTACAAGATAATTGGTAAAAGTATAATCAGTAAATAAGTAATTTGACGTAATTACCTACATCATTCCAACGGGAGTTGACTGGACTTACGCATAAAAAGATATGTAGTTTCTTCACTACCGGAACCAAAAAAATAATTTCCGGTGAAAGTCTCTAAGACATGTCTTGCACTTCCAGCTGAATAGTCGCTGCAATTTTTCGCTCAGAAAGTTCTTAAGTTTTTCTTTCTGAATCTCAAAAATATATTCATCAAAAAAGTCATATCCTATATATAACATTAACATACAAAATATACCCAAGCATCATGCATAAGCAGACCATTGAAGAAGAGTCTGAAGAATTAGCACCCAATTTACTGCAGCTTCTTCGTCCACTCTTGCGATTTAATCAGATGGTTGGAACGTGCCCCTTTCAAATTCGAGATGACCAAATTATTTTCAAATGGAGATCTTTCCAATGCGTGCGTACGCTATCTGCACTGATTGCATTGGTTGTGTATGTAGTTCACATCTTGATCCAAATTTCCAACTTGGTGGTCTACGATAAGACACGCAAATCCGATAACCATAAATTTGTGAAAGTTATAACTATGGTTAGTTGGTTGTATGGCACTTTGATTGCTATAATTGTAATTCTCATGGTTATACGATACCGCGAGGAATATTCAAACTTTATGGTTACTATTCAACAATTCCGAAAACCCTTGAAAACACTCTTAAACAAGGAAACAACTCAAAAAGCTGCAAGACGGATTACTATTCTGTACTTTTGTTTGGCCGTAGCCGCTTGTTGTGTCACTGGGTGGAATGCTTGGAACAATCCAAGACTTGATGGAATGATATTGTCCTTTTACAACTTCTACTACGAAAATCCGTCGGAGCAACCTTCAAATTTCTGTACAGTAGTCGGTTGTATTTTGCAATGCTATTTGGTTGTTATCCAGTACGCTTCTTCGGCAGTGATTGAAGTCATGAGTGCTATCTTAGGATGTACCATGGGGAACACAGTCGACAATATTACAAACCAAATGATGACCTCATGTATTAAGGAACAAGATGACTTTGGGTCAGAATCGGATTCGAGCGGTACGATTAAATCTGTGAAGGAACTATAATTGATAATGCAATGTATTGTTTGCAGGGTTTACTCACAATTTTTTTTAATTTACAGATCCAGATTCAGCACGAATTTTATTCAGAAAGGGAAAGATATCGCACGTCGAAATCGATTCCACAGTAACAGTTAATTTCATAAGAACACCGCTTGAGACGACAGCAAAGCAAATGTCTTCTAGTTCTGCACCATGTATCCCGTCGATTCGCTATTTAAAGAGCTACACACAAATTCCGTCGGCTGAGGTCAGCAATAATATAACTTGGGTTTCCGACTCCGTGACCTCCATGCTAAAGGCGATCCAAAATTTTCAATGCATAATTCGAATGCAAAACCTTATCAATCGAATTTATGGATCTGTCATGGCTCTGAACACAGCACTTCACGTTTTACTCACCTGCTTCGTATCGTTTCTTCTGATAATGGATTTCTATTCCTCTGACCCCATTTCCGACAATTACACGAACACCATGCAAACCCAAAAACCAATGTGTGAATCACTCGTGATGCTAGTAAACTTAATTTGTATTGTGGGCCGGCTTCTCCTTGTCTTTGTGAACCTTACAAATTTTCATCAATCGTCGGTAAGATTCACGTCAACGCTGGCAGAGAAATTTATGATGATCCAAACAGAAGCTGCTGCAAGTTGCAGTCCAGTCAGTGACTTCAAGTCTCAAATAATCATGACATTCTTGATGAATCAAGGCAGTAACCCCTGCTGCTTTTCTGCTGGAGGATTTTTCGTTTTTTCCCGCCAGAGTTTGCTAGCTACATTTAGCATCATCGTGACCTACCTGATTTTCCTAGTTCAAATAAAATGAAACTAACGGCGTTTTATTTTACCTGGGGCCTGGGCACCGGATGTGCTTGCCAGCAATCCCGTGGAAAATATGAAACTGGTGAGTAATAGTAATAAGTATACGTGAGATGAAAACGCATCGCATCAAACCAATTTAACCTTTTTTTACAATAAGTATTGCGCCATTATAAATAATATATTATGTATACTGACCATAATCTGAGACTACGCCTCATTGCAAGACCATATTGCTGCTAGTATTCTTACACCAATCGATCTATCGTATTTTCTCCAATAGTACGGCCCGCGTGTACTATCCAAACTCGAGTTCCTTACCCCCGCGTTCAATTGGAGACCCACACATTAGTTTAGTAGAAAATGGTATAATGTAGCAGTATAATGGCAAAGACCCGCGTACAATTACATCTGAGATGCCTACACCCGTGTACTGTTAGAGACCCGTCCACTATTATTGTTGTAGGCATGTAAAAAGAATGTTTTGCACTTTCAAAAAAATGTAATTAGAATATTTTACAACTTTCAAAAACATGTAAATAAAACATTTTTGCACTTTTCAAAAACATGTAAATAATTAAATTCAAGTTTAAAAAAAACTCTTACACTAATATTCTACGCATATTACATTACATTCCATCTCATTTTGTGTTTGTTTGACATATCTCATTTTAATTGTAGCTTACACTGGAAATGGTTTACCTTGATTCTTCAAAAGGAACAATGCAATATGCAATTCTTACTATCGTTCTTTATTCCAATTACCATAGTTTTGAGAGATCTAGCAGATGAGTACGTACTTATTTTAAAAATAACTTATTAAAAGAATTTGTATAAATTAGTATATTAGTGGTACTAGTGAGAGTGTAGCAAATCATCAATAATTATTTAGAAAAAAGAAAATTTTTATTCACACAATACTGATATTACGGCAACTGAAACTAAATTATTATTTAGAATATCTGTTTTTTCTAATATTATTGCATGCTCACGGAATAATACAGCAGTTATGAGCATTACTGTAAAAGAAATAGCAGCTGTCATAGGCATCCTCGTATGATAAAGACATTTCTAATACACATTCAAAATACTTAAAATTAGCTTAATTTGAACATATTTTGCAATTTTAAAATCTTTCGTTGGTCTAAAATATAGACATTTTTAGCGGAAATGGAGACGTAAATATTGGAATGTATATGGATTTTATAATTTAATGTTTCCAGATTTTTGACATAATCATCGGCACCATCATTCCATTGACAGCAGGGAATCTTGCTTCCTTATTTACTTTTCAGTCGGAGTATGGAGTGCACATTAGGGAAGATGTAACTCAAATGATATTAGCAATTATACTTTTGTGTCATCTACAATATGTGGTTTTGATTTGTTTTGATCGGTACGTTATTCCAACGCTTCAAAATTTCGAGGCACAAGTTATAATTGTGGAAGTAAGTGAATGATGATAACCTGTATACCTACATTTTCGTAGTGCTCTCAATAATCACAAATTTAATACATTTTTATTATAGTCAAATTGACTTTTCAGAAGTATTAAATCCTGAGTGAAGAATAAAATAGTCCATATCCAATTTAAGCTTTATAGAATCAAAATAAGCTAGGTACGTCACAAAATCTTTATACGAGATAGAAGCGTAAAATGTTAAATACATGTTTTTGAGTGCAAAATGTTTCATTTACAAGTTTTTGAAAAGTGCAAAATCTCCCATTTGCATGTTTTTGAAATGTTCTATTATCATGTTTTTTAAATGTGCAAAATGTTTCATTTGCTGCATGTTTTTGAAAAGCTCAAAATGCTCCATTTGAATGTTTTTGAAAAGTGCAAAATCTCCCATTTGCATGTTTTTGAAATGTGCAAAATGTTCTGTTTGCATGCAATTGGGACTTGGAATCACGAATTCACTATATTTTAGTGGTTTTTACTGTAGGTAGTGCATTCTAATTTTAAGCTAAAAATGGAAATGGACCATTTTTAGTCTTCACTGTTGCTTAAATGTACTGAACTTTGACTGACATGATGTCGTATTGAGGTATGATTTTTAAAATTTATTATTTAATTTTTTTTAAACCCCGATCCCACAGTGTCTTCATATCATAAACTTTATACGAAGCATTTCCTTACTCACTTTCATTATTACCTGTGCCCGATCTGGAAACATAATGGTGCCTTTATCTACAATCATGAATGAGGAAGCTATTCTACCACCCAGAGGCATCGTTGCGTATGTTTCCTCTTGGCTGGTACTTGTGAGGCGCAATCAAAACGAACAAGATGAGCAATATCAATATTTGAACAAGAACAAAATGCAATTATCACCGTCTCCAGATTCCGTGCCTATTTCTACAACCCCACTAGGGTTTTTCATTGCTAGTTACACGTATTTAATTGTACACCATTTTTCTCTGGAAGTTTTGGAGAATAGCATGATATTTCATGAAGTTGAAAGGATTCAACACGTGGATATTATGATTATGAATAATAACCGTTGAAAAGAGCTTTAAAGTAAAATTATTTTTAACATGAAATATAACTAAAAGATCCCAAAGATGCACAAATGTTGTAATAATAATACATGTATCAATATTTAAAATTAAATAAGTGAAAGTGAATAAATTATAAAGAGATACCCATAGATTAACTCATAGATGCATTCGTAGTTTCTTAGTAGTATAGGATTTCACTGATGTAAGTTACACAAATTTTACCAAACTAACACTTTATTTTTGTCAACAAACTGGCACAAACAATCGAAATGAAATCAAGGTAGGTGCTTCAATATCAAATGTGGTTTTTTGTATAAATATTAAATATTGATATTATCGCAACGCTTACACAATTTCTAACTCTATAGTTTTGTGCTTATTTCTGTTCTTCGTCGTCGAGGTGCAAGTCTTTAGCGACGGTGTAGGCAGAGACGTACATCATGTAAGGACGATTTCGCTTAAATGTTGCAATTGCTTCTGCACGGACTTCTTCCCAATTGTACAGGTCACGGTAGATAGGGCGGATAAATTTCATTCGTCCTACATCCGTTACGAACTGAAGAGCAAGTGGGATTTGAACGATCCATTTAGCTCTGATACAATTTCTGAGCCATCTGAACCGAATCTCAGCATTTCGGTAATTATTGAATCCGTAAGTATTTTCCATTGCTTGCACTTTTTCAATGCTCAAAGTTTGATTGGAGGAAATCAAAGCCTGCAAGAACTCTTGAATTTGAGTTGCACTGAAATCTTTCAGGTCGGATTCGGAGAAAGGGTTAGGTGTCTTATTTTCGTCCCACGCAATCCAGCGCTTGCTCAACAAAGAGCATGCATCATACAGGGTCGTATCGTATCTATAATTACATATCACATAGCCAAATTTCAGAAACATGAGATGAAAAGCTTATTAATGCTTAGGAATTTACACGTATGGACACAGGCATTGTATATGTTTATAATTTTAGCATGTAATAATGTATTACTCAGGCTTCTCCTTTGGAACTCCAGGTGTGTAAAACCAATCATCCCAATCTACATCCTTAATCAAATCTCCTTTTCCTTGGGATTCAAAGTATTCGATGAAATTCTTCTTAAAAGCGAAAGAGTCTATGGATTTGTACTGGAATGTCTGTACATATTGTCGCAAGAACCCATTCATTGCAGCTGAAATTAATATGAACATTTATAATAATTTATTGACTTTCTAAAATAGCAACAATTAACATTATTATTATGTTACAGTAAATTTAAAGAAACCAACTGATTCAATTACCTGCACCACCAACTTTCTGCTCCAAATAATATAGGAAGACATAGCCTTTCTCATATGGGATCGAACTGAAGGAATCATCGGGGTCCACACCTCGTAGGTCAAGCACAAGCTTTGTCATTGGGCTTTCCTTGCCTAAAGTATTCACGGTTTCTTCTAATGTTGTCCAGCCTTCAATTGAAGCGAATTGTCTGCAAAAACAAATAAGATACTATTACTGATACTGACTGATAGTTATTGAAATCAGCTGTAGCTATGGATTCGGAAGAGAAGACATTAATAAAATACCGTATTTCCTATTACAGTAGAACGTCTCTACTTACTAACTAGTAAGTCAAATTCTGACCTCACAGACCCGTCTACCATTATAGGAAATACGGTAATAAGTGCTAAAGATATACGTATTTGATAGTTGAGTGGTAAAGGCAAAGAATAAGCTACTTAAAATCTGTAATGATTTACCGTTCTTGTTCCCCCTTTATAATGCCTAAAATTTTCCTCTCAAGGAAAACGGTAAATCCTTCGTTGAGCCAGAAATGCTCAAAGTTTGTATTCGTCACTAGATTTCCAGTCCAGCTGTGTGCGATTTCATGAGCAATCACATTAGCGAGAGATTTGTCATGGGTTAGCAGAGTTGGTGTTGCAAAAGTGAGACAAGGATTTTCCATACCCCCAAAAGGAAAACTTGGTGGAAGCACTAAAATGTCGTATGTGCCCCAAACATACCTTTAATATAAAAAACAAGCAACATTAAAATGATTACGTACTTAGACGCTTGGATATTAGCTACTTACTTAATAAACCAGACGCATTTTCATCTATGATACATAATATTATTACGCATATATTCAATCGAAATACAGATTACTATTTGATTATACAGAAATATTTAGCTTTCAACTTACTCCCCTCCGATGGACTCAGCAGCTTGGATCATTTGCTCCGTCTCCGAAAAATCAAACGCGGCGTCATCGATCAGAGATTTTTCAGCCCACACTTTAGATCGTGGTCCAATGACTGCAGATTCCAACTGACCCACAGCAAAGGCAACCAAATAGGAAGGCACTGGTACCTTTTGAGTGTAGCTGTGTACACGACTCGAGTCACCAACAGCTTGAGGTTCTCCAGTTGACACGGCACTAAACAGAACAACAGCTTCTTTGGGAGCAGTTACCGACGCATTGTAGGTTGACTTCGTAAATGGTGTATCTTGGCATGGGAATAAAGCTCTCGCATGGATAGCCTGAAAATGAATGAAAGTATAAGTAAGTATAGTTCTTAATCCAGATGTGCTTGTCAATTAATTATTCACATGGCAAGTCATTATTAAATAGCTATGACTTCCACAATTTGCAAGAAGCTAGAAGATTATAACCTCAGAGTGACTGTAGAGGAACGGGAACTTCTTTTCGGCAGTCATTTCCTTAGCAAGCCATTGAAGGGCGGAGGTAGTCGGTGTTGTTTCATACTCGATCTCGATATCACCTCGAATAATGCCATTGCTGAAAACAACAGAGAAAAACATTACATAAATTTAATTTTCACGTTTAAAATAAAATCATATTATCACAGACAAGGCAACTACTTAGTTGCTAAGCTATATTATATTATGTTACGTATACGTTGGTTAAGTGCTAAAAACTTACGAGTCAGCAACAAGTGGTGGTAACGACACAGTTAAAGGCTTTCCCATTGTCATATAAGCTTCGCCGACTTCGTAGGCTAAACTTTTACCTTCTGAATCCTTCACATTATGGATGTTAATGTCACGAATATCTAAAATCTGAACGCAAATAATATAAAGATTTATTAGGAGAAGGTGAACGTAATTTGTTGTAACACGATTTCTGCTTTAAATCTGCACCATATATAAATTATGTTTCAGTAAATGTAGGTAGGAAGGGAAAAAAATCGTATTTAAAATATAAAAATGCAAGACTAGGCTTACGATTTTCTCAACACCTGGCTTGCTAGCAACCAAGTTGTAAACAACTGACCCACTCAAAATTTTATTCTCAAAGTCCACATTCCAATTGAAATTAATGTTTTCAGCCCGGACATCCTCTACAATTACAAATATATCAAAACATTCAACATTAGTTCATTCAAAAAAATGGCATACCTAATACATTCCAATTAATTTTCATACATTCAACTGATTCAACAGTAAAATTTGAAATGTCAAATGTTGCTATTTTATTTTAAATTTAGGTTATTTGGTACATTCAATGCATCGGTATCTAGTAACTATTTATTACCTTAAAAATTGTAAAAATATTCTTTAAACTTACCAGGATTCGAAAATGAGGTTGGGTCATTAATACTCAAAGCTCTTGGTTCAGCCATGGTTTTACTAGAAGGATTTGCCTGTTGGTAGATATTAGAAGTACAATGTAGCTGACGAAAACCACTATTAAAACTGACTAATGATAAAAAAGAGAATTGTCTAGCACTCCAAAAATAATTATTATTCCAGTGTCTATTTAACTTGAACGGAGATAATGACAACGACGACGACGACGATGACAGTTGCTGTAATTTAACTTGATTTCGATATCCAAATTGATTACAATTATTACAAGTAATTGGAGTGGACCCAACAACCCTCGCTCCTGTCGGAATCGAGTCACGCGGTGTGGGTTTTGATTTAGATAAATTAGATAATGATAAAAATAATTGTGAACTAAGTTTAGTATTCCTTATGGACAGAAATGACCGGCTTTGACTGCGTACTACTGCAAGTTGAAGTTGAAAATGACAATAGAGTTTTGGTAGCATTCTATTTTCTTATGTAATGTATACAGTGGAATTAGACAGAGATGTTTTATATGAAAAAACTTATTACGATCACTCGTAGCACTGCACAGTCAACGTCAACAGTCGGCAACTGGTGACTGGTTTCTCGGCTCATTCAACTTCATTCAAAAGTCCCACGACCCTAAATCTACCATGGATTGCCATGCACTAGGCAAATCCGTTATATTATAATCTTTTACAGATAATATTTTAATTTTAAATATTTCATAAAAACAAATGGCAAATGGTAAATGACATCACAAAATATATTCTTTTTTTTTCTACCTATTTACATAATTTGGTTTCTGTTAATTGTTAATATTTAATCATTGGATTATCAATTTAATTTGCTTTTAATCTGGAGCTTTCTTTAGTCAGTTTACCCTGTGCCTGTACTTATACTGCTATTTTATTCAGGGTCGGATAATGTGGCCAGGGTAGACAGCCCCCGCTGCCTGAATTTTCAAAAAACATGTAAATGAAATATTTTGCAGTTCCCAAAAATATTTAAAAAGAATATTTTTGACTTTTTACAAACATACAAATAAAATTGTTTTGTACATTTCAAAAACGTGGAAATAAAACATTTTCCACTTTTTTCAAAACATGTAAATAGAACATTGAGCACTTTTCTGAATCAAGTAAATAGAAAGTTTTAAACTTGTCTAAAACATGTAAAAATACAACATTATTGCTTTACCAAATAAAACCATCAATAAAATCAAAATAGTGGTTCTTGTATATGGAAACAAATTGCTGCCTAAAAGCCTAAAAGCAATTCCTTCGTCCGGCCCAGGCAATTATTGCAGCTTTCTTTTAAATGTATATACTGCATATTAACCAAGTTTAAGAATTAGTAAAGTAACTTTAAAAGTTAGATCAGAAAATTCACAACTCCCTCAATTTACTTACCCAAACAGCCACTTGCTTTCAAGAGCTTAATAGTACGAATACTTGTTTAAGACGATAGGAAAAATTCTTCTATTTACGTTTACAATTACGTCTATTATATTTACGTACGATAGCCAATTTTAGCAATAAATTAGTAATAGTAATACAATGCCTATTGTCTATTGTACCTAATATATCTATCGCAAGTACTCAATGATTACGCTATCAACAATAACTATTGTCAAATTTGATTAAACTGGGCACTGTTATAGGGGCGTTTTCCCAGACATTTCATGCCTCCGCCTCCAATTTTGTACAATTTTGATTTGGACGTTCTGGGCGGATGCACGAGGATATATAGGAAAACCCTCCCAGAGCCCAGTTCAAAAAAATTTGACAGTACAAATCAGTTATAAAACTTAATGTAACAAGATTATTTATCAAACCTGATGCTTCTTATTCGCCTTCGATGCAGATGTTGCTGCGGAAAAACACACATGATGAGTGAAACAGCAACACAGTACGATTAGTACAAGGCAATTTTTAGATTCGAATATTCTTAAAGCCATATTTCAGCCTATAAGGTGGGTGTATTTTTCGAAAATGAACTAACCATGTATAAAAGATTACGAGCCTTAAAAATTCGAAATGTTTTTACTTGGCCTCTATTGTTTTGTTTACTTTTTAATTACTTGGCTTATTAATTAAATATGGTATTAATGATAATAATGTTTTAGATTAATAGAATATTCTAAAATAGGACTCAATATTTAATTAATTTGAGTATAAACATCAAAATTTAAATCAAATTAACACACAATAGATTATAAATATAACTTTGACCAGCTGCTTATACAGCTTCTCAGTCCTCAGCCCACGCTCAATATTAATTTAAATATCATAATATGTTTGGATAAAAATGAGTCAAACCTACTATATGTGTAGCTGCAGCTTGATTTTAATATTTTATAAAGTTTTTTTTTCTAATTTGACTCGGGGTTAGAGTACTCCACACACTGGTTTTGTTGAAATGTATTCTCCAAAATGCGGAAAGTTGTACTTCTGAGGAACAGGTTATATGAAGGTTAAATGTGTGTATACATACGATATAGTACGTACATGAGACTTACTATGACTTAACCAAAGTCAGTGTGAATCATCTTGAGCTGGTCACGTAATTCCCCGAATACTAAATTTATATATTATGCCTATATATGCACAGACAGCTGTTGTAAAATATGGAAATAAATCCGCAGTCGTGCTACTCTTTTAGGTGTACACTATTATCGCAGTTTGCAAGTGTTAACTACACAACGATTTAGCTTAACTCATGTAAATACAACCACATAGCAAAAAATGTAGCAAGTTCTTAAAATATACAACTATATAGAAGCATATCACCATATGCACATATGCTATTCCGCTTGGAGTTTAAACTCGTCGGTTTTGTGGTACGTAGTACAAATTAATTTGTTGTAACATTATTATTTTAATGGTTTTTGGTCTCCCTATTATGAAGAGTTGTTTTGAAAAACGGGTCAAGTCCACTCAGCTAAAAAACACTCAAAAAGCTAGGTTAAATGTATGTAGGTAGATTGACTTAGCACGTTTTGCAAAAATTCAATTAATGAACTTATCCGGTTTTGCCAAAAAAGGAAATTATTTCAATATTTTAAAAATGGCCTCTTGGTGGAACTTTGACCTTTACCAATAGCCACACACAGTTTATAGATTCTAGTTGAATAGTACATACAACGCGAATAATCTCGTTTTTAAAAATAATGGACTTATCCTGTTTTGCTACTCGACTCTTCATATCCTATAACGATAAGTAGCAAACATTTAATAGTTTTTCAAATTTAAAAGGATGTTAGGTTCATACTTAACGGGCTAAGTACAGTGTACCGAACAAATTAAAATTAAAAACCACCTTGCACTTAATTACAGATAGTTATAGCACATTAAATCATTAAACTGACGATGAGTAGTAAGCATATTGTATGCAGCATATCTGTAATATTCCAAGTATTTCCAACCTTCAACTCATTATACGTGTTTATGAACCTCAATTATATATAATTTAAATACCTTATAAATTATATAAATGCCCAGTGAAGAATCAAAATGACACATATTCATTTTTAGCTAAAAACTAAATCCACTATGTGCCAAACCATTAAAATATTACGATCATGAAACCATAATGCTACTTAGGTAGGTACATAAATATAACATTTTGCACTTTTCAAAACCATGTAAACAGAATTTTTTACACTTTTCAAAAATATGTAAATAGAACATTTTACACTTTTCAAAAATATGTAAATAGAACATTTTACACTTTTCAAAAATATGTAAATAGAACATTTTACACTTTTCAAAAACGTGTAAATAGAACATTATACACTTTTAGAAAAGCATGCAAATAGAACATTTTACCCTTTTCAAAAACGTGTAAATAGAAAATTTTGCACTTTTTAAAAACATGAAAATAAGTTTTTGTTCACCTTACAAAAACATGTATGTAAACACAATTACTCTTTTCAACAAATACCTTTAAATAGAACATTTTGAATTTTTCAAAAACTCTTATTTAACACTTTACGCATTAAATTTAAATTCTATCTCATTTACCATTTTTTAATTCGCATATAGCCTCATTTTAATACTATACATAGCTTAAATTGGATAGGGGCAGTTTTGATTCTTCACACGTGAACAATGTTAAGTACCTATGCGTACGTACATTTTTATGTAAGTAAGTAGTAAAAACATATATGTAGGTAGTTTTTGTACAGAATTTCTTCTCTTACAGAAAAATACTTTATTTTACATAGTTATTTGTAATTCTTGTGATACATAAAAAGTGTACTTAACTTCCATACACAAATGTATAACTAACTACAGACATTCGCATGCTCGTCAAAATTCCATAATGAAATTAATATAAGAACACTATTTTTACGATTCAAAAATTGATTTTTTAATAATATATGATAATAAATTCTATTTTATCAGCGTCCACAAAAAAATACAATTTTTGACTGAAGCTTGTAAGTACAGTTCGTATCGTTTTTCTCCAATTATAAATCAAGATGCAAATCCTTAGCTACCTGTGAAGCAGACACGTACATCATTGATGGTCGATTTCGTTTAAATGTTGCAATCGCTTTCGCCCGAACCTCTTCCCACTTGTAGAGGTCACGGTAGACAGGTCGAATATACTTCATTCGTCCCACTTTCGTCACGAATTCCAGAGCATGGGGAACTTGCTCCAGCCATTTCGCCCTCAGGCCAATTCTGATCCATCTAACTCGAATCTCTGCATTTCTATAGCGGTCGAATGCATACGCATCCCTCATTGCTTTCACTTTCCGAATGCTCAACATTTTTTCCGAGAAAAGGAGAATCTGGAGAAATTCTTGAGTTTGAGCTGGGCTGAACTTGCTCACGTCGGTTGCGGAAAAGGGGCTTTTTGGAGTCTTGATTTCATCCCAATCGAGCCAACGTTTACTCAAGGAAGAACAGGCATCGTATAGCGTTGTATCGTAGCTGAAATATGTTTTCAAAAATTGCTAACTTTTACAGCATAATTAATCAAAGCAATGGATGACATATCGTCTGCGAAGAACCAAAATGACCCATATCCATTTTGAGCTAAAAACAATATCAACTATCTACAAAAATATTCAAATATGTCTTGAGAGCAATTAAATAGAACATTTTGAACTTTTCAAAAACATGGAATTAGACAATTAGAACATTTTGCACCTTTTCAAAAACATGTAAATGGATTATTTTACACTTTTCAAAAACATGTAAATAAAAAATTTTATAATTTTCAAAAACATGTAAATAAAACGTTTTACACTTTTCAAAAACATGTAAATAAAACATTTTACACTTTTCAAAAACATGTAAATAAAACATTTTACACTTTTCAAAAACATGTAAATAAAACATTTTACACTTTTCAAAAACATGTAAATAAAACATTTTACACTTTTCAAAAACATGTAAATAGAACAATTCATACACTTTTAAAAAACTCCTAATTAACATTTTACGCCTGTTTCTCATTTTGTTTTTATGACATGGATCATTTTGATTGTAGCCTTAATTGGATATGCGTCATTTTGGTTCCTCACAGACGATATCTGTAATGTGTATAATGATTTTTTTAAAATAGTTATTGATTGTTGTATTAATTACACTGGCTTTTCCTTGGGCATTCCAGGTGAATAAAACCAATGGTCCCAGTCAATATCCTTTAGCAAATCTCCTTTTCCTTGCATTTCAAAATACTGAATGAAATTCGCTTTAAATTCAAAAGAGTCCAGTGACTTGTACTTGAATTTTTCCAAGTACTGTCTTAGGAAACCGTTCATTGCCACTGTAATATATCCCAATCTTTATGAATATAGAACCTTAATACATGTATATATCGTCTCTGAAGAACCAAAATGATACATTTCCAATTTAAACTCGAATCAAAATGAGCTATGTAATAAAAACGAAATGAGAACCATGCGTAAAATGTTAATTACGAGTTTTTTAAAAACTTAAAATGTTATATTTTCATGTTCTTAAAAGTTTAAAATGTTCTATTTACATGTTTTTAGAAGTGCAAAATATTCTATTTAAATGCTTTCAAGACATGTTTAAATATTTTTGTACATAGTGGATATTGTTTTCAGCTAAAAATGGAAATGGGTCATTTTGATTCTTCACAGACGATATGTTAAAAATATTATAGATAATTTACATAAAACTTGAATTTTCTAAATCTAAAAAATAAAAATGTCCAAAAAATTAGTGAAACCTGCACCACCAACTTTCTGCTCAAGATAGTAAAGAAACACGTAGCCTTTCTCATATGGTATTGGGCTGAAGGAATCGTCAGGGTCAATGCCACGCAAATCCACTATCAGCTTTGTCATGGAACTATTTGCCCCTAATGTATTCACTGTTTCCTCCAATATTGACCATCCTTGAATTGATGCAAATTGGCTGTTTATAAAAAAATTAGATCATTACAAAAATAAATAAAAACTTTACTGCTACGGGCATAAACACACCTAACTACATGCCAAACTAAACGTTGGTACTGTTAACGGCAACAGAAAAGTGAAAAGAAAACAATCACACCTTTCTTTTTCACCCTTTAGAATGCCCAATATTTTCCTCTCGAGAAGAATTGTAAAACCTTCATTTAGCCAGAAATGGTCATGGTTCACATTGGTCACTAAATTCCCAGTCCAACTGTGGGCTATTTCGTGAGCAATCACATTCGCGAGGGATTTGTCGTGCGTGAGAAGTGTCGGGGTTGCAAAGGTCAAGCATGGGTTTTCCATTCCGCCTAAGGGAAAACTCGGGGGTAGAACTAAAATGTCATATCTGCCCCAAACGTACCTTTGAATTTTGCAAAATAATATCATTAGCCGAAATATGTAAACTTTAAAAATTACTAAACAAAATGCAAAATTGAAGTAATAATTGACAAGCGATCGACTTTACTTCCCACCAATAGACTCAGCCGCTTGAATCATTTTCTCAGCATCTCCAAAATCAAAAGCAGCATCCGAGACCAAAGATTTCTCGGCCCATACTCGTGACCTTGGCCCAATAACTGCCGACTCCAATTGGCCCACAGCCATTGCTACCAAGTAGGAGGGGGTGGGGACACTTTGTACAAAATTGTGAAGCCGTTTTCCCTCCCCCACATCGAGTGGTTCCCCTGCAGACACGGCACTGAACAGGACCACAGCTTCCTTCGGAGCTGTGACGGATGCAGTGTAAGTTGATTTCGTAAATGGTGTATCTTGACATGGGAATAATGCCCTTGCGTGTATAGGCTTTTACATGAATAAAAAATGTTAAACAACATACCTACAGGTATATTTGCAAAATTTTTAAAATTTCATTAATTTAAATTATGTTTTATTTTAATTGTTTTAATTTAATTTCATACCTGTGAGTGACTGTAGAGGAATGGAAATTTCTTCTCAGCCGTCATTTCCTTTTCTAACCACTGAAGGGCGGAGGAGCTCCGTGATGTTTCATAGTCAATCTTAATATTACCTCGAATAGTACCATTTCTGTGAATGATAAAATAAATGTTAAAAACCATATACCTTATATCGTCTGTGAAGAACCAAAATGACCCATATCCAATTTAAGCTAAAATCAAAATGAGCTATTTTATAAAATCAAAATGCGAAACATGGCATAAAATGTTAATTAAGAGTTTTTGAAAGTGTAAAATGGTCTGTTAGCATGTTTTTTGAAAAAGTGTAAAATGTTCTAATTGCATGTTTTTGAAAAGGTGCAAAATGTTCTAATTCCATGTTTTTGAAAAGGTGCAAAATTTCTAATTCCACTTTTTTGAACAGTGCAAAATGTTTTATTTGAGTGTTTTTAAAAAAGTTCTATTTCTATTTAAATGCTTTCAAGGCATATTTCACACTATTTTTGTATAGTGGATATTTTGTTTTAGCTAAAAATGGATATGGGTCATTTTGGTTCTTCACAGACAATAAAGTTTAATTAGTAATGTTTTTGAAAACAAATTAGTAAACTTACGAATCGGCTACAAGTTCCGGCAAATTAATCGATAATGGTTTCCCCATTGTGATATAATCTTTGCCTATTTCATACTGCAAAGTAATGCCTCCAGGAGAAGACTTTATGTCGTGGATTTTGAGGTCACGAATGTCCAAAATCTGCGAGGACATAATATGTCATAAAGGCGTAATGAGAATTTTATAAAATGTAATTACCATAACATTAATGAATTCTTCCACTGGACTATTCTAATGTAATTAATTTTAATTTTAAAACTTAACCATTTTGGAGCTTTTTAGTATGATGTACCACATGAATTTCTACAAACTTTTTATTTATGCGACTTAACTTACAATTTTTTTAACTCCCGGTTTGCTCGCAACTAAATGATAAATAATTGAAGCATTCAAAATTTTCTTGTCAAAGTCTACATCCCATTTTATATCAATGTGCTCAGCTCGAACGTCCTCTGTCAGGTAAAATAAATTTACAAATAAAAAGTATTTAATTGACTGATCCCATTTTGCTTAAAAATAAACGAAATTTTGGCAATTTAAAAAAATTGCTTTGGTTGAACTTTGACCTTTACCATTCAACACAGTAGCGTATCTAGTTGAATAGTACTCGTAAGTAACGCAAATAATCTCATTTTTGGTAAACACTTTTCATGACCCGTTGACGTTTGCCAAAAAACTCTACACAGCATATATAGTAGCAGAACGAGTATGTAAACACAACTTATGATTACCACTAATTTAACGAATTGATTATTAAGGTATGTGTCTATTCACCTGGATTTGAGTATGAGTTTGGATCGTGAACACTGAGAGCTCTTGGCGGCTCGGTACCGGATAATGCAAAGCACCCTTCACATAATATTGTTAGTAGTACGATACACAGTATACCTAACATATTGGAACGGGCTCTGTTCCAAATCCTAATAATTTTAACTAGAGATCGCCAGTTAGCTAACTCTTTCACGAATAAATTAAAATCCGTGTATACTATATCCGTCTATACTCCCTTAAGTATAAGCAAAGAATTAATTTCTAAGATCGTTATAATATGCTCGTAAACAATATTCGCCATTCTTTTATAATTCGAATCGCCATAATATGACTATGGCTGATGATTCTAAATGTCATCACCTTGCAGTGGCTGAAGTACTGGCAGCTATGGCATGACAAACACTGTACGTATACTGAACTTTAACTTATCGTAATTATAGGTACTATATGCAGCTATGTATGTAGTTCTATTTGGCAGTTATCCCAACAATCAAAATAAACAAAGGCTGAGCTTCAAAATACATAGTAGTAGTGAATTAACAATCAATGCATTGTTATAGGTCGTGGTTAAGTACGAATACCACGATTGCTGTGCGATTTTCGATTTAAATGTAATAACTACTACGTGAGTCATCAACCAATAAGCTAAAGCTAATTGGAGTGTTTAATTACTATATTAAAATGCTTCATTGCTATATTAATATTTGTTTTATAACGTGGAGCATTAATTTCGTTTACCGACGTCAAATTATATCGTTTGTGAAGAACCAAAACCAAAATGACATATATCCAATTCAAGCTAGAATCAAAATGAGCTATGTCATAAAAACAAAATAAGAAACATGTGTAAAATGTTAATTAAGAGTTTTTGAAAAGTGTAAAATGTTCTATTTGCATATTTAAAAAAAGTGTAAAATGTTCCATTTACATGTTTTTGAACAGTGTAAAATGTTCCATTTACATGTTTCTTGAAAAGTGTAAAATGCTCTATTTACATATTTTAAAAAAGTGCAAAATGTTCTATTTATATGTTTTTGAAAATGGTAAAATGTTCTACTTACTATGTTTTTTAAATGTTTAAAACGTTCTATTTACATGTTTTTGAAAAGTGCAAATCGTTCTATCTAAATAATGTCCAGACATGTTTCAATGTTTCCGTAAATAGTGGATTTTATTTTTAGCTACGAATAGATATGGGTCATTTTGGTTCTTCACAGACGATATCCATAATATATTCTACAATGATGACGGGTTGGATTTGCATTCTCGACAGCATTAAACTTATTACTACGCATAGAACGTGCCCCAATGAATACACCATTTTAAACAGAACGTGTTACATAAAATCACAATCAGAACTTTTATTTTTTTATTATCATGAATTTTAAAATTTTAAATTCAAAATTGAACAATTAATTTTAGTATCTTTTGGAATATAGTGATGGTGTCTTTAATAATTCTTTAATTGTAATAATAAATTGTAGACTATAACGATATAACGATAAGTAAAGTATCTCTTCAGAACCAGATACTGATCACTTCATACAGTGTATATGTTATGTAAAGGTACTTAAAAAGAGCCACACCACATGTAAAAACAACATTCCCCATTCACAGTTCATATTTTACATTGTAGATTGTAGTACATATAATTGGGTTACATTTCACACATACTACTTAACGACAAATTTATAAGTATTTTTTTTTGTTTTTACAACACATTTTCAAATTTTAGCAAACAATTCATTAGCAAAAATTAAATTCATACCAAAAGTGACAGTTCATGAGCTTTACATGTAATTTAATTAACAATATCATTATGAATACGTATATGAGGTAGTAGGTTACATACTAGGTTAAAAGGTTCCCAACATTTACCGTTCCATATAGGGTGAGATTACATGCATAAAAGTAGAGCGTAGATTTATCTACTCAAGAAGCAAAATAGTCCATCTCCAATCATCACTAATAGCAAAGTTGCCCATCTCCAGTTCCAGTTAATGCATTTAACTGTGCATAATTTTTTTATGGCAAAGTAAGAGGGGGTCGATCATACATGATGTCATCGAAATATCACAATTTCTAGTACCTAATATGACCCCCCTGTCATAAGCTTAACTATTACGTAAATTGCTGTCGCCAACATGGTCAATATGTCATCAATATCCATAAGTTGACCCATTGACGCAACTCATGACGTCATTTATGAACAATCCCTAAGCAAGTTTAGGTATTTAATATTGTACCAAATTATAAACTATTTAAATCATAAAATGGATATAGGCAATTTTGCATTTAGAATGAATTGGAGATGGCCAGTTTTGCTTCTTTAGTGGCAATACATTGCAAAGGTACTTACTCTACGGCAGTTAGAGTGTTTTTGCATTAGTACTATATGATATTAGTAATTAATTTAATTAACTTATTTAACCCCTAAAATATTGCAATAAACCTTTCAATTTTGTTATAGAATTTTAAAAGATTCCATATTATATATTGTAGCACTCAGAATCTCGAAATAAGTAACGTATGTACAAAGGTAAATAGGTGATTTTTAGTTGAGTGAATAGTTTACCTGTAATTTGTTGTAATTACTGCTAAATACGGGAAGGAATCAGGTTTGTAGTTTGTACACGCAACATTGAACATGAGATGATGGTTTTGACTATATAGGAAATATTTAAATTGGGGAAATTGGGCGTAATAATAAATTGCAGTTTGTAACACTGCACTTTTTAAATTTAAATATTGTGGATATTGTCCGTCATTAATTATTTAACTATAAAACCCCAAAGTAATTATACTATAGATGTAGTAAAAACTAGGTTAGTATTACAGTTGTATTGTTGTATTAATTTCGTGGCTACGTAGTTTCTGCTAAAATTGTAACAAAAACAAGCAAGCTACAGAGAATCACTATACAAATAGAGTATAGACTACAGACTAACAGAGAGTCATATACTGTTGTCATTTACTACATTAAAAAATGTGAGTATAGGAAAAACAAAAATCTGTGGAATATATTTTCTAATTAAATTCACGGGCATCCTAAGTAACTTTAACTGTAATGGGGTCCGCAGTATCTTTATCAATAAAATTTAATTTAATTTCAATTATTAAACTATGGTTTTTTTGGTCATTCTAAATCCGGAAAAATTCGGAAATAAGCCGGATTTCAGAAAAAGGCAAAATAGGAAAATATCCGGGAAAGCCGAAATCCGGTTTAAAGTAAAAAATCCGAAAATGTCTATAATGGCTAATCAATAATAATGGGCTAATAATGGGTTTATAATCAACGCTTTATCGTGAGTGAAGAATCAAAATGGTCTATACCTACATCAGTTTTTTTTTCGAAAACGAAATGTATATACCTACATAGTAAATCTGCAAAAACAAAATTAAATATCAAGAGTCTAAAAGCATAATATGTAAATACAACAATTTGCACAATTCAAATGTATATGTAAATAAAATACTTTGCACTTTTCAAAACCATTGAAATAGAATATTTTTCATCTTTAAAAAACACGTAATAAGAATATTTTGCACTTTTAAAAAACATGCAAATAAAAAATTTTAACCTTTTTAAAAAGCATTTGAATAGAATATTTTACACTTTTCAAAAAAATCGCAGATAAAATATTTTGCAATTGCTAAAAAAATCACAATTTTAACATTTTACGCATTTTTATCTCATTTTGTGTTTTTTTGGCATAGCTCATTTTTTTTAAAGCTTAAATTGGAAATGGGCCATTTTGATTCGTCACTCACGATATAATACTTATTAGGAAAGGTCCATAAATGATGCCACCCACAAGGTTGGTGGGTCCTACAAACCTCTCCATTTAAGCCCATGTTTAACAAGTTGTCATTCTACTGCTAGGGTGGGAGAGTGTATCAGAAAAATCTCTCGATGAAATCATTAATGGACCATGCCTTATCCTGCATAATGATGTTTATTTGATTTTCAATGCATTCCAAAATTTAGTAGAAGCGTAGGAGTGATAAAATCAACATACCCATTGTTGTTTTTAAGCTTGAAATTATATACCTTTGCTATATCCTGATTTGACCTTTCATAGCGATCCGAGATAAATTTTATTATACTGCGACTATAGTGAGAAAATGCGGACCCCTATCGTTCCTATTATAAAACGTAAGCAGTTTTTGTTTTTACATATAAAACCAGTGACTTTAATTCTCTAATAAAATTTATCTTGGAATTCCTATATGACACGATCGAGGTACTAAAACTACGAAACACACTCACTGTAAACGTTAATTTCAAAAAAGGTTTGCAATATCATAACTATAATATAGTCCCCAAGATATAACTATAATAATTAGTATGAGTAGGTACTTTAAAATTATTAAAACTAGAAGCCCGGCCCGAAAGCTTCCCCGTCAGTCTGAAAAACATATTTTTGAAAAGCCTGGCGGATTTCTGGGTCAATATCATCAAAAGACTCTTGGCCAGGATTCACGAAATTCACATATTTGTTCACAAAGACTGCAAAGAGGAAGCGAATCAAAATCTCAGCAATGTCAAAGTACCACACTTGACTGTCCTTCTTGTCCATAATGTCTTCCATAAAATACAATCGTCGGATGAGGTAGATGATGTAGATGAGGATCACGAGGGAAGTTCCACCCGTCCATAGGCGAATCTTGCTGATTTGTTTTAGTCCAATTTTCTGTCACACGGTGAGTGAAAAATAACAGAGGTTTAATTTTAATTAATAGCACAATTTTGAAATTAGTTTCTTTGTAATGTGGGAAAACAAAACATGTGTACAGCGTGAGAAGTAAAGTGGATCATGTTCAACTTATGTTAGCACTAAATTGTGCTATGTGAACACAAAAACACCAAGATATATGCGTACAATTTTAGTTAATTACAAGGTTTTAAAAACATAGAGATGTTTTATTTGCGTGTTTTGGAAGCGTACAAAATGGAATATTTACAAGTTTTTGGAAAGCGCAACATATTTTATTTGAATGTTTTTGAAAAGCGCAAAATGTTCTATTTACACGATTTTTGAAAATGTCCAAAGGGCTATTTACATGCTTTTGAAAAGTGCAAAATATTTTATTTACATGTTTTTAAAAAGTGCAAAATGTTCTATTCGCATGTTTTTGAAAGCTTCCGGAATGTAATATTTACATGTTTTTGAAAGGTGCAAAAAATTGTATTTATATGTTTCAAAAATCGCAAAATGTACTATTTGCGTGTTTTCAAAGCTTTTAAAATGCGTTATTTATGTTTTTTTGAAAAGTTCAAAATGTACTATTGACACATGTCTTTGTAAATTCCAAAATGTTCTATTTACATCCTCTCAGAAAAATGCTGTTTTAACATGTGTTTTGTTGATGTTGATAGTGCAGTTTGTTATTAGCTGAAAACGCATGTGGCTGGTGGCTCATTTTAATTCTTTACGGACGATACACAAAAAAGATGTATTCATTAAAATTAAATACGCAGTTCATTCAAAATGGATTTAGATTTTAACTGTACCTCCGTAATAGCAAACAGCAGGAATATTGCCAAGCTCAGCGTCAGGACTTGCAAAATGTAGTACAGAATTCCCAGTAACAGGAATTTTGTCTCTGAAAAATCCAATTAAAAATCCACAACACAATCAATCTTACTTCATTTTTCACTAATCGCCATCATCAAAATGAAAATATATAAATAAACCTTTTTAATAAATATTTTGTGTTCATCAATAATACATACTTAATTAATATCCCATATATAACTCACCATCAAGCTCTTCACTCGAATTCCGAACACTGATGTCCACAAGATCCGTTTCCAGAAGATGATACCCATCCAGCTGATCTCTATCGTCAATAATTGGTTCTGGATCCAAATGACGGGTCATCAGTTGAAAGGTTGCATTGCCCAATCGGAAAACTGATAAAATCTATATACATTCAAATATTAACAGAATAAATCACACACATTTTTATTTGCAAAAATTACATAATTGAAAATATGTTGTAAATTAAATTAAATCAAGCCAATACTATAAAAAACGGTATAAAATTATTACAATTAAGCACTGTGCTTAATTAAGCTTAATAATTTTTTTAATTATTTCAAAAAAAGAGAAGACCGAGGAAATAACTTACGATATCAATTACTGCAAAAACTTGAATCCAAACTTTGTACATTTTGAAGTAGTTTTATTTCTTTATTTAGTACACAGTTCACTTCAATATTAAAACCCAATTAAAAATACAAATAAATTCATAGCACCACTAAAAATAATGTACTAAATCTCTCCTGTAGTAGCACCGTTTGCAAAGCTAATTTTCAGCCATCAATGATCAAATATATCAGTCGTCGACAGTCAGTGATATCAGTCTATTTTGGTTATTAGTAGAGCAGACGGCGGCAATATAAAATCACAGTCACAGTATAGCAACTAAAAGTCGGTTCACTATAAACTATAACCACTAATTAACTAATTAATAACTTTGAGAAATTAAAAACAATAAAATCCCGCAAAATTAAACAGTTTAATACGCGAGTAATGGCTTAACAAAACAAAATCTAAAATTCTAAAAAACACTATAGAAATTCTCGCAAGTATTTAATAACCGCAGATCTTGAAATGTAGATTTGTTAGAAAGTTTTTGAAAAATTTTCAATTAAGTTTTTTAAATTGATGATTTGAATAAATTCTGACATTAATTTCACTGTACATAGATACAGTCTATATAGTACTTAATAGTACACACTTTTAACACTGTTGGACTGTACGACTACGGCAACGGTCTTTGTAAAAAGGTCAATAAATAAAGGAAGTTCAAAAATCAAACTAATTTACCTATTACAGTAACACGGCGACAGATTAATTATATTTACGACTTCATATAGACTTCTGTCTGTCTGTGGGAAACAACTTTACGATGAGCCTTTCCAAGTATAAGAATTTATTATTGAAAACTTTAAATTTTGTGAAAAAAATGTTGAATTTATTAGCGTAGACAGATTACAATTTCCAACACATGTTGAGAGAGTCAACACAGTATCAGTTAAAAAAACTAAAACTACACAACTCCGTCTCTGACTGAAAAATCGGATTTGAACTGTAACCGCTCGATGTCATCGATCTTTCGGGTCCGGATTTCGGGTGCGAGTGCCAATGTGTGGCAGAGAAGCCTGTAAATTATCCTTGGAATCTCTTGAGTTACTTACACAACTCCGGTGCCCGATACCGTTGCCCGGTGCCGGTGTGGGTAACGGTAGTGGTATTCGGTGAATCGTCCTTTCGGTTTCGGTCGTAGTACGTAATATGTAAGTTATATATTGTTTTCCATGTAATATTGTACATTTGCCGCAGAGCTCCGGATTCGGATCCGTAACGGAGTCGCGGGTCGAGACTGCAGATGTTTTTACTCGGTCGGTTCTGGTCTCGGTCTCGGCTCGGTATTTAGTATACAGATATCATGATTCGGAATCGGATCAAGGCGGAAATGTTATACACAGATTAGATAAGGTTAAAAAACCAGTTATCTTCCTTACCAAGAAAAAACTATATGTTAACTACATTGTACTTGTACAGTACAGCACAGCGTATGCCGGGTATACACTAATAAATCGTAAAAGAATGCATTATTTGCAACAAAATGTAAGTACAATGTGAAAGAGATACCGACCGTATGACATATATAGCCTTTATTCATTGTTCGTTCGATGTGAATTGAAACGATGCAGATAATTAGCATATCGGCTGTGAATTAAGAATCAAAATGACACAAATGCAGTTTTTTCTGGAAATGAAATGCACTATCTGCACACACTCAAAATAAAATATGTATTTACGATTTTTTGAAATAACACTTTTTGTAAAAATATTTTGAAGTATTTTGAAGTTTTCAAAAACAAACACATAAGTGAATAAACTAATTTTGATCTTTTAAAAACATGTAAATGAAACAGTTTACACTTTTCAAAAATACGTTAATATATATAACATTTTCCACTTTTCAATAACAAGTATATGGCGCAGTTTGAACTTTTCAAAAACGTATACATCAATAGAAGATTTTGCACTTTTTTAAAAACATGCAAATAAATTTTTTTTTATTTTCAAAAACATGCAAATAAAATATTTTTTGATTTTCAAAAACAAGTAAATACAGCATTTTGAACTTATCTAAAACATGATTCTAACTATAATGTTTTATAGTTTTCAAAACCATCAAAATACATATAGAATTTGAGACTTTTCTAAAAAACGTTTAAATTGAACATTTTATAATTTTCAAAAACTAGTTTGTAAATAGAAATATTTTACAATTTTCAAAATCACGTAAATAGTACATTTTGGAAGTTTACAAACCACGCAAATAAAACATATTTGGAACTTTTTAAAACCTAGTAATTAACATTGTACACATATATATCAGTTTTACTGTTTTAATACATGCGCAAAAAACATGCTGCACTTTTAAAAATTTCGTTATTAAAATTAATTTGACTTGTCCTTTTCATTTAATTTTTTTATTGAGATAGCGCATTCTAATTCTAGCTTAAATTGAATGTAATAGGCCGTTTTGGTTTTTCACTTTTGTAATATGTTATTTTCTACACATAAGTATATATAAGATTAAGGTACCAACCATTTATCAATACAGTATGCTTAGGTAGATAGGTAATTTAAGCTTTAAAACCGTGTCTGTGATTCCAAATCAAAATCGGATTCCCATTCATAATTAGTTAGGAGATTTGGAGTCGTCGTCGTATCCGTTTTACAATGGGCCCTGTCATGAATTTTAACGCCCATGGCAACATTATCCTGCTCAGGACCCGAATCATTTTCGTTACTAATTACCCGGATGTTTGCTTCACTGCCGTTGAAGTTGTTGTTGTTGTTTTTATTTTTAATTGTACTGCTTCTTTCCGTGTTAAATTTGTAAATGAGAGAAATCTCCTCACGTCCCGCTAACGTCCGATCTTGTCTAATCTTGAACAAAATCGCCTGTCGCATGTCTTGGTCCTTCTCTTCTATTTTGATATCACAAACGAACTGAGCAACATAGTAGAGGCCCAGGGAGCGAAATACCAATTCCGTAATGAGGAGACACTGATGGAGCAGATGACTACTGGGATGATTATGATTCGTAAAGTAGAGGAGTACGGCAGTCGAGATCCCGATGAGAAGCACAGCTGTCTTCATCCAGAGTTTGCAGGAGATGAGTTGAAGTCCCCTGGCTATCTGTGCATAAAGATGGGGGAGAAAATTAAATTAAGTAATCACTATAAAAACATTTTATTTTCATTTCCTTATAGTTGAGAATTTTCTCTCGGGGGAAATTAGTTTTACTCACAAAAAACAAGATAAAGCAATTTACAGTTTTCCATCTTATTGAATAATACATAAACTACTGTTGCTTCAAAACCACTGTTTTTACTACGTAGCTATATCTACATGTATTATTATAATTGATTAGTATTGCTTATACATGCTTGTTAAAATACCTAAAATATTTTAAATTAATATAATTACTACCCATAGGTATTTAAAAATAATTCAGCTCCCTTTAGTTATCTACGATTTACCCATTTAACATTACTAATACCTATAATTTATTTGTTTAACAAAATACCGAAGCCGAAATGCGGAAAATTTGCGTTATGGAAAACAAATTTTCTTATTTAGGGCTATTAACTGAGTTAAGTTAAGTTACTGATCTCCAACGCCAACCGACAAATCGGTAAATTAATGGCTATGCTATAACTATCTAATTTATTTAACGTTGAATAATTTTAGTGAAAAAAAAATCAAAAGGTTTACATCGCTTAGAAAGCGATGCACCCACAGAAATCCACAATACATGCATTTTCATACACCAATCAAATTCAATTTGTAATTTATAATTAATATATGGTATTTCAAATGATCATTTTGCGCGCGCACACATGCCACCGGACCGGTATTGAAATTTTATGCTCTTTAAAGGCACTGTTAATTAACAAGTGCACGGTTTCAACCCAAGTGGGGTAGAAATATTACTACGAATGAGTTTATTATTTATTCTACTGCTAGTGTTTACTTCCTAATGTATTCAAAGGAGACTACATAAAATTACCATTTTGAATACAACAGAGCCCACGTGTGGCACTGGTAGATACGCCACGAATGGTGTAGTTATCTAATTGTAGTTTTACGTTTTACGATAGGATTAAAGCTAGAGTACTTATAAACCAAGGGTTGGTTTGGGTTACCGGGGATTCGAACTCATGGAGGTCGAAATTACCTTTACCGTTTACCGTGTGCTTGATTGTTGCTTGTGTGTGTGTTACTTTGAGACTTTACTAACTTACGAAGCACAGTTTAAAAATTCGATGTTTTGAATCTTCACCTCTGGACCACTTGGCCAAGGCAAACAAATGGGGAACTTTTCAGCTATTTATCTTTCACTAGTAGTTAACACATGGTACGAAGCGCAAAAGTTCAAATAGGGAATTTTGAAGGGTCTCGTTCACAGGTTCACACATTTTGAAATTAAGAATCGCCCATAAATGATGTCATCGGTGGGATCAGTGGGTCTTTAGGCGGGCATTAATGACATGCCAAGTTAAAGATAACCATTTACGTAATGTTATAGTGACGGCATGGGGTGCGGCAGCCCTAAAAGGAGTAGTAATTTGGGTGACGTCATTTACTGGTCATCCCTACAATGCGCAATGTTCTGAATCATTCCTTATTTAAAAATCAGAATGAGTAGAAAACCATCTCAATTAAGCAAAAATCCAACAAATATTTACGGATTCCACCGATTCGCCATCGTTTTTAATAGAATTTTCCCCTAAAATGGTTTACAAGTTTGTGGTTCTCAAATACCAGCACGAGTTCTTTTTCTTGCTACGTGACTAATCGCCACTGACGGAAAATTTCAAATTTATTGCTAGACTTATGAAAGGATTTTATTGTGGAATGAATGGGAAATTAATTACATTGATACTAGTTCCAGTAAGGGAGCATACATTAATTACGTTTACAAAAATCCGAAATTTTGAACCCCCTCCCCCCCTTTTTTGGTATGTACGCCCATGTAAAAGGATAGGCACCTTGAACCCCCTCCCTCCCCCATTTTGTAAACGTAATTAATGTATGCTCCCTAAGCAAGGAGTAGGCAGCCACAAGCCTGCAGCTATACATGAGGAAGAGAGAAACTTGAGCAGCCATCGCAAATGGTTTCACTGCAATAAATTATTTTATTAAATTACAAGCATTCCAGTATGTTGCCTTATGAATAATGAATGTAATAAAAAATAAAACGAGGCTTTGGAAAACGAGCTGCTAACTACCCAACACAACTCATAATGTTAACAGAAACAAGGGAAAAATAAATTTCAACTGGCCTCAGGCAGTGCAGCAACAACACTTGCCAGAAATTGAGTGCATACTTTGTCCTGTCCTATTATCATCTCTCAGTACAATATGTGTTGTGAAGATCTTTTCTACTGTTCTACTTTTATAATGTTATTTCCTGTATTATATCATAGTGGGTTAGATATTAGTCTGTGTATCCAACATTATTTACTTTCCGGGAGCTCAAAATCTCGAGTAATTTCATTCCTGGGGAACATAGAGACCGCAAACCTCACAATTGGATCTTTCATGGGAAAATCTTCATTACAGAGCCATTCCGAAATGATGGCAAGTGTGCAGAGCAACAAGCTTACGCCAGACCAGACCTATTTATACACGAATACACGCATAGTTATTCAAGCAGATCGTACATTTTATTCCAAATCTGAAACGAGTGCGATTAAATTAAATTTATTGACGCAATAATATATCGTCTGTGAAGAACCAAAAGGATCCATTTCGATTTTTAGCTAAAAATGAAATCTACTATCTACCAAAATGTCACGATCTACAAATCATTTTTACACACTTTTCAAAAACAAGGTAAATACAGTTTTACAGGTTTCAAAAACAAGTATATGCAAAATTTTGCACGTTTCAAAAACAAGTAAATGGAACATTTTGCACGTTTCAAAAACAAGTAAATGGAGCATTTTGTACGTTTACAAAACAAGTAAACGGAACATTTTGTACGTTTCAAAAACAAGTAAATAGAACATTTTGCACGTTTCAAAAACAAGTAAATAGAACATTTTGCACGTTTCAAATACAAGTAAATGGAACATTTTGCACGTTTCAAAAACAAGTAAATGGAAAATTTTGCACGTTTCAAAAACAAGTAAATGGAACATTTTGCACGTTTCAAAAACAAGTAAATGAAACATTTTGCACATTTCTAAAACATGTAAAAATTAGCATTTTGTACTTTTCGAAAACAATAGATAAAAAATATTGCACTACAGAACAAGTAAATAAAAAATTTTGCACCTTTCAAAAAACTCGTCATTAACAGTTTACGCATCTTTCTCATTTAGTATTTTTATGACGTAACTCATTTCAATTCTAGCTTAAATTGAATACGGAATATTTTGTTTCTTCCCTGGCGATATGTATTTGTGTAACACGTTGTTAGGTACAGTGTTATACAGCTATACAGCTTTAGTACCATTATGTAGCTCGAACTCGTAAACCACAGTAATTATTGTGCAATGTACAAACCACTATTTATTTATTGTCTGATGATTAAATTTTCTATTTACTAAAAATAATGTTAGATATAAAATTAATATAAAATTAATACCGTGTCTATATATCCAGTAATTCGAGAAAAATCACGATTTCGATTTCGGTTCCTATCAAAATCTGTACAAGGTAGAACAGTAGTATCACTACTACAGATATTCATTGATTTGCTGTTTGTTATTTGCATTTTGTAGTACAAAATAAATAACTACTGGTGGGCAAAGTCAAACAATACTTTTGTATAATGCACGTATTTAGGTACCTAGGTATGTTTTAGTTTTTTAATTACGCAATGTAAAGAAAAGGTACAAAATATAATTCACTGTTGATACTGCTATAATTTTAATTCATGCGTCATGTGTAGACGTATAGGAATAGGGATAATGAAATTCATGTCAAAACATAACATTATTTATTTATTTTATGTTGCCATGTTTATTTTTCAAAGGAAATTAGAGCGTAAATTATATTATTGTTATAAGAATGAATCTCTGGAATTAATTAGGGCTGTCCATAACAAAACATAAGCGTCATTGCTTTTTGCCAAATTCACACACCCACGGCCACGGCTGGCCGAAAATACACTACACTGATTTCCAGGAAAATACATCTACTGTATCGTACTAAAATTTTAGCTATATAGTCACGTCACGTCTACAGTCTCAGTATGAATAAAGTAATAATTAAATAATTCCTAAGCTGTACTACGTTGTGCTAAATAATCATGCAGTTATGCAATATGACCCTTTTATAACGCTTACAAAAAATTGTTACACCTTTTATTTTTAAAGCCTTAAGTTACCTTATCAAATATTATTGTTTTCGTTAGCCATTTGTTTCGGAGAATACAACACGCAAAGAGAACTTAAGCGCACGTAAATTATGCATAATAAAATAATTATTCAAAAGTACGTAAGTAAATAAATATGTAAGGTACATACACATACCTACATTTTGTTAGTGAAGTATCAAAATGACCCATTTCCATAAGCTAGAATTAAAATGATTCAAGTCCATAAAACACTAAATGAGATGGATGCCGAAAATACTAAATACGAGTTTTTGAAAAACACAAAATATTCTATTTATACATGTTTTTGAAAATTGTAAAAGCTGTTATGTACATGTTATTGAAATGCGTGAATTTTTGTATGTACATGTTTTATGAAAAGTATAAAATGTTCTATTAACATGTTTTTGAAAAGTGTAAAATGTTCTATTTACATGTTTTTAAAAAGTGTAAAATGTTCTATTTACATGTTTTTAAAAGAAGTGAAATTTTGTATGTGCATGTGTTTAAAATGTTCTATTTACATACTTTCAGAATCATGAAATTTGTTTTGTAAAAAAAGTCCATTTTGCTTTTCGTTAAAAATAGATACGAGCCATTTTGATTCTTCATTTGCATCTGCAAAAAACTCTATGCGGAAACAAAAATGCAGTGAAAAGTGAACATTGAAATACTTAAAATTGTGTCTAGTTTCGAAATTAAAACTTTGTCGTTATTTTATTTAAATTCAAAATAGAGTAAGTATTTTTATAATAATGTACGGATGTACCTAGGCCCTTAAATAAGGATCTATAGGACCAGAATATAACAATGCAATGAACAAAGAACGTGTACTTACGTACATAAGTGTAAGTACATAACATAAATTCTTAAAATAGTTATGCTTATCATTCATTAGAAATAATTTAAGTTTTAATTGATTAATAAAATTATCTGTAATAATAATTGCGTCCTTTCCATTATACCGGGACCGGGTTACAATAATATATCTTATTTTTCTCTTTCAAAAATGTGTATGTTTTAGCTTTTTGTGTTTTAAAAATTCGAGTCAGTGAGGAGAATAGTTGTGTACAAAGCAGTTCAAAGCACGAAGAACGTACGTAAACAAGCGTAACATGTAATAATATATTCATGCTAAGTAACATGCCACTTTAAAATCACATTATTGACAATCAGGAAAAGAGTACTTCACAGTCACGCACATAGTTGTTTGTAATTAATTAGTTTGTAGTCCCATCATTCCAATATAGTACTTAACCATTATTACGATAGTTACGAATTTGAAAATAAGACAAAAATATTGCGCGCTCATTTTTCGGATTTGGTATATAGACCATAATATAGTTATTTTTTATATAGACATGACTCTAAGAGTTTGGAAAATATGACGCTCGTTACAATGACTAGTAGCGTTTTTAGTTACATTTTAACTTTAAGTATTTTTTTACAGCTATACTGCGATTTTGCATGTTCATTTTTTTATAGCGCTTATTTAGATTCTGTGCCTCAAATTGTGTTGAAATTGCGATTCTCACCGAAGCTACTTTTACTTTTACAGTATTGCATATAATACTGCAATATAAGTTAAAAATACGCGTTAATACATAAAATGTACGCAATCCAAGCGATCACAATCATTACATCTTTATAATAATTATAATTATTGTAAACAATTGTTAAAAATCCGAAAGAAATAGAACATTAAAAAAGAAGAACACAAGTCAAACTGGCGGGAGTGCATTTACATTGGAATTCAAAGTCAAATTACTCTCGGAATTATCTTCAATAGTTACTGGTGTATAATTAGTATTAGTATCATCATCATCATTCGAATTCGATGCCGAGTTGGACGTCGAATAATTTTGAGTATCATTTGTTGCAGTAGCTTCAGTAGCGGTTGCCACAGTGGGAGGTGTAGTTGTAGCAGTTGTATCAGTAGCTGTAGTGGTAATGGGAATTGGAATGGGTGGACTTGCATTGACATTTGTATTAGTATTAGTATCACTTGATGGATTAGAGTTAGAATTTGAATTAGAATGAGCATTATTACTACTCCGACAATTGCTCGTCGAAATAACAACTCCTGGACAGTTATGAGTTTGTCGGATGGCTTCCTCATATTTGGGTGGAAGTTCTGGATATGGTGGACTAAAAAATGGGAGGAGATTTAAATTATGTCGAGCACTACTATGATGATGATGATGTGCATGATGTGCGGCGGGAGACTGATGGTGATGACGATGGGAGTGCGAGTGAGACTGGGATGACGTCAGCTGATGTATTTGATCAGGGTGGGATGAGAAGTAGACCGGAGGAGGTGGTGGGTAGATCATGGTATTTTTAACTTCCTTTGCATACTCTCCCACTAAGTACATCCCTACAGCTCGGAAAATGATCTCTGACATACAGAAAATCCCATTGGCCTCTCTCATTTGAAAAAATAAGCGAAGACCCAGGATTCCTAAGAGGAGACTTGAAGTAATGAACCAGAGGCGGCAGGCTGCTGGGGCTTTTGCTGTGGCATTCTAGGAATAAAAATGAAAAAGAATAAAATTTTAATTGGTATATTATACACATGAACTTCCAATTTCATAATACAATACTTGTATAGCCAGAAATAATTAGTGGCATCGAAGTACATATGAAGAGTTTGGCAAAACGGGTCTTTTTTCAAAAATGAGGTTATTTTCATATTTGAGCTTCGTGTACCATTCAACTAGATACGCTACTGTGTTGCATGGTACAGGTCAAAGTTCATCAGTCAAATAATCATCTAGCAAAATTGTATCTAAAATTCGCTAGATTTGACATTTCTGTCTTCTGTAAAATTTGCTTTGACTTTGCCAAAAAGCTCTTCATATAATATGTAGTGTTGCTAACTAAATGTTCAGGAACCAATGTTATTTACCTTTGCAGTGCCAGTGTATAAATTAATTGCAAAAGTTAACTGTGAGAAATGAATTGCAAACTGAGCCATGACCATCATCCATTGCAATTTCCTAAAAGCTCTAGGGGAGAAAACGATCTCTCCATTACTACTCGGTGACACCGAAGAAGAGCCCATGTTGGATGTAGACTGAATCACACCAACTCCAGCATTTACAGTTGTACTTGAACCTATATAGCGAATCACAAAAATCAATAATGTAATTAATGATTACAATACCAACTAATCATGTTTGAAACTTGCAAGTCACAAACATTCCAAGAAAGCTAGCGAGATACACGGCGACCTTGCTTCATTTAATTATACCTAATTACTTCATGTGCGGACTAAAATATGTTTTAAGTTAATTAATTAGTGAGTTTATTAACAGTGAAATCTGCGACTAACCTGCTGACTCATACTTTCGATGATCTTGGTCAATGGCATTCCAGTATGAATAATAGGCTGAGAGTGCCAAAAACCCGAGAAATGTGTTTCCAAGATTAATAGTTGACCACACCTACAAAAGACATGCCAAAAGACAAATTATTATAAAATAATTACAAATTATAATAGGGTTAGATATTCATCATTTCTTGCTGAATCTTAAAAATTTTATCACTAAAGAAATTAATATTGAGCTTACCATATCCACAATACTTATTATCCTCGCCTTATCCCGGTACCCATAACGCTCCATTTCTACAGATATCGTTGACGTGATTTTGATTCCGACTTGAACCACACACAAAAGTATGAACCACTGCTAACGGTCAACGACCGACGACAATCGAACACGATCACGGTAAACTGATCACTATAAAATCACTGTTGACTTGCTATTATCAATCATATATCACAGGCAGGAAGAAGACAGATGATTAAACTTTCAAATTTTGACTTTACAAAACTGAGTTAATATTCAAAAAATACTATGTTTACTGACTGAAGGTTAACAGGTATACTATTTATGAAAATACTGATCAATAAACCACACAAGTTGGAAGTTTTTGATGAGTTGACTGACTCCGTTTTGATGCTAATAAAATACTGACTAGTGAAACAAATGTATACATTTTAACTATTGCCTAGCAGGGATATCGGTCACCAATAACCAACAAGTTCACAATCCACAATTTCTCACACAATCACAACACTAAATACTTAATTACAAGCCAGTTGGCTAGGAAACACGACATGACAGACGCAGCGGAAAACGGATACAACAAAAGCAAATTCTGGGACAAACCCGACAAACTCTCACGATCAATCAAGAAATCAACCACTGCTGACTGAAAAACAAAACTAATCACTGGTAATTACACTGGCGTCAGTCATCACAGTCACTGCAACAGGGGGAGAAAATCGAAATAACAATAAATTAGTAACAATCCGAATCCGATGCTTAATGCTAAATAAAACCAATTCTAGGAATCTGCTCTCTAACTGCCTCCAATTCCAATATCAAATCTATACTGCGCCTAAACTTGAAACTATAAACAAACTAAACAACAGATCTACAGATCACGGTCAGATTCGTTTACAGAACACTTTCCAGGGTCAAATCTTTTAAGTCTTCACGAGTAACAAATTAATGCTTTCAATTATCACTACTCAGTCAGCCAGTTTCCAGTTTGGTTGAAGTTGAACCATGGTGATAGTTGATGATTACTAATAATCGTAAGAAACTAAGAACTGAAATTGAACTATCGAAAATCCAATAGCATTAGTGATCAATCAAGCAAGGAAGATCCCATAAGGATAAAATATACAAAAACTATGTTGTTAAATCTGATATAGTAAACTAGTGCACTATAGTGCTAAAATAATATAAATGAGCTCCCCAGTTGTTGCCAGTACCCAGTTCTGTTCTCTGCATCAGTGTTTCAATTTCGTTGAAAATAAAATACACAATACTTGCGAATTGAGTCCCTCCGTTATTTTTACTTATAAAATATATATTGTATAATATTATTTTCCCACAGAGATCAGTATCTCTTCCTGACTACCCTGCTCTATTGGTCGGGCATCGGATGTTTCAGAGTCGGAGATTTTCAGAGGGAAGTACAGATATAGTAGAGTAGGAGCAAGGGGAGAGCATAACACAACACAATACAATCGAATAGAATCGACGACAGAGTAGAAATAATACTGTAAGCCATCGAGCTCCGTTTCGGTGTCGGTTTCGGTTTTCTGTTTCGGTTTTCGGTTTCCTTTCTATACTATTTACTACATACTCGCTCACTAAACTATTGTCTTGAACACTCAATTCTCGTTATTCAGTTTCAGCCTTTCCGTTGTCTGTATTTAATGCCCACGACGCGATGTCGACTTTGACTTCCACGAAATTACTTTAAACTGACTGAGAAGAGAAACTGCTGGGAACGGAAATGTTGGTCGTGGTTGTCGTGTGCAATGTTGACTGTTTAGAAGTTTGGATATAATATTATATTATTACAGTATATGTTTTTTTCACCGGGGGATGACTCAACGCTGAATACTGAAAAGAAAACGGAATCTATATAATTACAGTAGGTCGTCGTTACTACGATTCCCCCTTTCGCGGTATTTCCTATATATTATTATAAGCATAAATACACAGGGCCGGATTATGCTGCCAGCGCAGTGAGCCCTCGATGCAAAAAACATGTTAATGGAGCATTTTGCAGTTTTCAAAAATATGAAAAAACTGAAAAAAGAATATTTTAACCTTTCAAAAACATATGCAAATTAAATTTTTTGAACATTTCAAAAACATGGAAATAAAATATTTAAAACTTTTCTCAAAACATGTAAATAGAACATTTTGCACTTTTCTGAATCAAGTAAAAGAAAGTACATTTTAAACATTTATAAAATATGTAAATAGAACATTTTTCTTTACCAAAGAAAACCATCAATAAAATCAAAATGGTGGTTTTTGTATGGAAACAAATTGCTATCTAAAAGAAATTCCTTCGGAGGTTAGAATTTAAATATGTAGTAGACGGGGTTCACTATCAAATAAAATACGGTAGTCGCTTTAGTACGGTTTTTAACCGTTGTACGTATATTACGGTTTTCCTTTATACCGGTCTTTATACTACTCCTAGACCGTTATAACGAAAATCTACTGTACATATAGCTAGTATATAGCTAGTATAGCTGATGTTGACAGTGATAATTATACGATCACAGCAAACATGGATTTAGATACATATTTACTAATATAGTCGCATCGCACGGCAACGGCAACCGGGTAACGGGGACGGGACCGGTAGCGGTGACGGAACGATTACTTTATGGATTATAACACTGACTATAATAAGCATGAAGTTACATATACATCTAACTAGTAAGCATATGGGTCCTGGTCCTAGTAGGTATGTGCATATTGCAGGAAAGGAAAACCGAATCGGACGGAATAGAGCAGTAGTAGACGGGATCAGGGAATTAGTTGAAAAGGAGCCAATAAGTGAAGGAAAAGTTTCTTGTTAGAGCTATGCTGGTACATAATATTCAGTCGACATAGTACGGTGGTATATAGCTGTTAGCCGTAGCATGTATAGCTGTAGTGGATTCGGAATCGGATTCGGTGGGGGAAGTGGGAATAGAAAAGTGAAGGATAAATGCATTTCAACATCCAGCTGAACCGAAACCCGACACCCGAACCCGAATCCGAAACCGAACCCGGGCCAACGTCGCATCGATGTACATAATAAATCCAACAGTCAACAGAAGGGAACAGAGTACATAATAAATCTTGACAGCCAAGAGCAAACAGCCACTGCAAGGGCATAATGCTAGGCAGGCTTGGGTTGTGTGTTCGTACATACTAGAATTGTGATTATTATCAAGCCATGAATATCGGAAATCGGAGTATTCTGAAGGTTGACTGCTGGAAGGTTGAAAACATGTTATCTAATGATGTGGACATTTTAGAAAATAACAAGAGGGTCTTTTCCTATACAATAAATTAATGTTAGTTTGAAAATACTTAAATGGAATTTATTATTTCTCTCCGCAGTTGGAAAATTGGACATATGTTCTGAATAAATGTTTTTGAAAAGGACAAAATATTCAGATTTTACGTGATATAACAAAGTCCAAAATATTTGGAACTTACGTATGTACTATGAAAAATTACAAAATATCCTACTTAAATTTTTATTAAAAATTTTAAAATATAGCCTAAATTACTGATCATGGAAAAGAGCAAGATACTCGAACTGCAAAAATAATTTTTTGAATAGGTATACACATTGATTTTATAACTTTTGTTTGAAAATCATAATTATATATTCCAAATACGTATAGTATGAAAAAGTGCAAAATGTTCTGATTACGTATTATAAAAAGTGCAAAATGTTCTGATTACGTAATATAAAAAGTGCAAAATGTTCTAATTACATACTATAAAAAAGCGCAAAACATTCAAATTTTACGTATTAGGAAAAGTACAAAACATTCGAAATTACCAAAATGTGAAAACATTCAATATATTAAAATTGCATATTTTGAAAAGGTTCATTTTTTTATTAAGTATTTAAAAACAAGCAAAACGGATCAAATACCTATGTGGGTCTTAAGTATGATAAACATTTATGTATATAACATCTGGAAAAAATTTAAATATCTGACTGATTACTTATTGATACGTTGTTCCTTACGATTACAGATCATAATTAACACACAATTATTACACAATTATTCTTTTAATTATATAGGGAAACCATATTAGCAAAATAAAATACACTAATAAGATCAGCTGTAGCATTTTAAAAGATTTAATTTGTGAAAAACTCCAGTTATTACAAAGTTACAACTTGGAACCTTGTGCCCTTCGTATTTTTTACATTCTTACAGAAACATAGACAATACATACTATGTTCTGCCCCTCTTACACATAGTTCTCAATGTCAAACGTCAAACTGAATCAGAGGACGTGTAAATAAATGCATAATATAGGTCCTTCCATAGATGTGTTTTATTTCAACGTACCTATACCTCACTTGTAAAAGATATATGTGTCCTTGTATAGTGTCCTTTTACTCTACTATATTATGGTTAAGGTGTTCGTATTCCTCTGGATACTGGATTTTGCTTAATATCATATAGGATCCCTATATACGAAGAGACGTTTGGGAAAATGGGATAAGTTCTTATCCAACCAAAATGCAATCTAAACTGAAATTATTTGCGTTACGTGTACTATTCAACTAGATACGCCACTGTGTTGTATGGTCAAATTTTAACCAAAGCAGTTTTTAAAAATAGCCAAAAGTTCGTTTTTTGGCAAAGCGGGATAAGTCCATTAAATATTGTTTGGCAAAATGGGATAAGTCCACCTAAAAGACGCATTTCTGATTTAAATTCCGTTTTTGATTGTTTTCGTAGTTTTTAGAAGACAATTGCCGTCCGTAAATGTGTTATGCAAGATAAAGTTTTAAAATTTAAAAAAAAGTTTGGTTTCACTCAAAACGATTAAAATTTCATCTCACTGACTTTCTCCTCCATGGTAAGTTATTGATTTTGAGGCAAAACGGAAAAAGTCTACAAATTAAAATTTTTGAAAATTTTCTAAAAAATTCCAGAGTCAGTCTATAGATTTATGAAACTGCTTGTAATATCGCTTCGTCAGTTGCAGTACCTGTAGAAAAAATAGATCTACAAAAATAATTCTGTCGCCTTTTATTCATTATTCGCTGTTTCTCTAAAATTTTCTTTGATGGACTTGACCCGTTTTGCCAAACGACTCTTCATGTACAGATGCTACTTATGTGGCCTTAGCTTTTCATTTTTGTTCCGATCCGACTTATCGTTAGACTTGTCGGTTCTCGTTCTCGGTCTCGGTCTCGGTTATGCCTTCTACTCCTTTTGACTTTACAGCTTTGGTTGATGTTATCGTTGTTGTCGGGTAACTGGGAAGCGATCGATCTGGAATTCACCCTCATGCGCAAACATTTGACAGCTTTATTTGACATCTCAAACATTATGCTAATGGATTAGAGACTACATATACATATTTTATATAAGGCCCACATTCACATTCCAAAACGTGTTTACATAATAATTGTATTTATGTTATACGAAATTTCACTCAATTTAATCTGTTAAGCACCTGGAATTCTGTGCATTTTAACTTTAAGCGCCGGATACACTTAAGCTCATGTCCACAAAATAACCAACAGTTTTCTTTATAGCCACTGACATTTTCGATTAGACTAGCAGATGCAATGCATTACAATTTTATCAACACGATGCGATATAATAAATAAAGAAGTTTAGTAGTTTCGTAGTTTAGTATCTCCAAAATGTCCTCTGAAATTTTATTTATGTATATACTTAACTATCCCATTTGGAATGGGAACGGGAAAGAGAACAAGAACGGAACCGGGCAGCCTGCTACTACACAATAAAAGAACCGACCATGAAACTTTATATTGCAAGAGAGACAACAACTTTATTTTTGATGGCGTCTGCACACCAATGCCAAAATTTATGAGAACATAAATCTTCAATCAAGGTTTCAAAATGTCTTCGAACTTCCTTCAATTTAAAATGTGTCCTCTCTATTCAATAAGGTCATAAATTCAAAACGTGCGAAGGGGCCAAATGGAAAAAATATATAGACATACACCGTCATACTTACAACAGATATTTCGAAATTCAAACGTAGATATTAGTAGATAAGAATTGCGTGGCAAAGGAATTGCGTGTTTTGAATAGATTTATTAATTTAAGCAAGTACATGTATGGTATGTGAAGTATCCAAATGAACTAAAGGCATTTTTAACTAAAAACGAAATAAACTATTTATAAACAACTACAATAAAATATCACGTTTCTGAAAGCATGTAAATATTAAATTTTACACTAAAAAAACAAGTTAAATCGAATATATTGCATGTTTTTTAAATATGTAGATACAACACTTTCAAATTTTCAAAATAATGTAAATGGAACAATTTGCACTTTTCAAAAATATTTAAATAAATGATTTTAAACTTTAAAAAAAAAATTTAAATAGATAATTTTGCATTTTTCAAAAATTTAAATAGAGCATTTTGCACTTTTCAAAAACATGTAACTACAACATTTTACACTTTCCAAAAATTCATAATTAAAATTTCATGCATTACATTCTATCTCAATGATTGTGGTTTTTGACATAACTCATTTTAATTCTAGCTTAAATTGGTTAATAGATATTGGCAATTTTAAATCTTCACTCACTATAATTATATTTCAAGGCTCACAAATGAATGCCATATACATTCGTATAAACACATAAATATTTTTAATAATAAATAGGATTTTATTACCGTATAATATGAAATTTGAGTGTAATACTGAGCGTGTTGAAGGTATATACCAGGAGCCCGACGACGGGATAAAATTTAAAACAGAAAACATAATTTAAAGGAAGAACAACAGCAAAGAAACAAATACTTAATTATTTTCTAATCAGACCACTATCTTCCAATATAAAAATACAATTTTTATATGTTAAAAGAATGTCTGTACTACGCGTAGCAAAATGCAAAAGCGCTTGCTTGACTAGCTGTTTTTTAGTGACACATTTTGAAAGATATCTATTTCGAATTACTTACAAATATCAAAATATACCTATGCTGCCAGGATAAGTAACCGCATAGTCTGTATAAAAACAAACGAAAGCATTTTTAAAAACTGGACTCGTTTCACAGTGCCAAACCAACCAATATTCACCGTCAGCCTGGGGGACGATTTCAAGTACAGTAAGCACAGCTTTTTTTCTCGTTTCTTCAGTTTACTTTTAAAATTATTGGAATTTATTTTCGAAATAGTACGATGACTTTTATTTTTACTAGCACTTGGAATATTCCCACCGTCCCCATTATTACTTATCGGGGGTTTCGAAAAACGGAGCGAGGCAGCCTTGGCGGATAGACGAAGTTGTTGCCCAACATACGAAAAGAAATAGTAGCTAAATGATCCAAGAATAGCGAATGAAGTAGGTAGACTTACGTATGCTCTCATGTCAATTTTCCCATAGAAACGTATGACACCATAAGCACAAATCATGGCACGTTGAAAAATGTACAGTGTCCAGAATGGTAGAAAACAATAATTAAAAAATAGTTCAAAACTATTTCGAAGTAGTTGCAAGATCCTCAAGGAATAGAGTCTTTCCTGGAGCGGCATCGATGTGGGTATTCTAAGGAAAGAAATGTTAGATTAGTGTTAATCATCAATTCAATATTCCAAACCAATGTTATTAACATAAATATTCTGTCATCTTTTACTTAATATTGGCATATTCCTGTAAAATTGGTCTGGATGGACTTTTGACCAGTTTTGCCAGAAAAACTCTTTACATTTAAATTATTAATTGTAGAAGGAACTTTTTTATGTAATGTATGCACCAACCTTTCCCTAAGAAGTACATCGACAGTATTTGTATAAATGAGAACGATCCCCAGCAGCATGATGGTAACAAGGACGATCAAATTTTGATACACGGATATAGCGCAATACAGGATGAACGTGAAGGCGTTTTGAAATTTTGAGTCGAGCAGGAAGTACAGTGACTGCGGGTTTCGATGTGGTTCCTTTAAAGCCAATGAGACGAGCTGTAGCGACCGGATGAAACCAACTACGAAGGTGATTTTCACTGCAAGGCCATCTCTCCAGAGACCAAGAGATTTTTCTGTAAGTATAAATGGATTACAAAATTTAATTCAATAATTAATTTCTTCTGAAGATAGTTGTCAAACAAATGAGGATTTTTTGCTGACACCATTTGTGGACGATCCCTTACTTGATTTTCGCAGTTGCAAAAGCTGATTCACGACAAACTTAAATTCATCGGGAATTTCAGCTACACTGAGAATAGTCAGGAAGAAAAGAGCATTGTGCGTGTGTATCGTTAAAATAGAAACTAGTTGCAACATAGAAATATTCGCGGATTTCACAGGCGACGGCGACGGAGACGAGGCCACGCGCAGTAATTTTTCCTTTAGCAGCTCCAACCGTAGCTGATCAGTCATTTTTTTCTGCTCTGTGTTTTCGGTTTGAACTAAAATAATCAGTACCATCGACTGGTAAATCGCACATGTGATATGCAAAATTTGAATAAAAAAACTTGCTATTAGAATACACTTCCTTCGTGGCTTAGCAATGTGAACTAATTCTTGTAAATTATCGTCCCATTTGAAAGGAATTAATTTGGTGGCACACAAGAATTTTAAAAAGGTGCATGTCCAAGGCATGAAAGAGTAACTCTCTGGGTTGGTCTGAGCGGTATTAATGACATTATTTTTTAATTTAATCATTTTTTGGTACGTTTTTGGTACACTAAATAGCCCCTAGTTGCTATTATACTGAATCCTTAGATTTTTGTGTTGAAATGGTTTGAAAATTTTATCTGACTTTCAAAATTAAAATGATAAAAAAAATTCTTATGTGTGTACAGTGTACCGTACGTTGCTATTATGAGCGAATGGTATGCTGAGAAGAATATGAGACATGAGACACAATAACTGACTTAAGAGTTCATTTTACCAAGGTTACAGTTACGGTTACTCAAATCGATTTACATTAATAGTGTTATTATTAACTTTGTAAATACTCTTATCACTTACGTATACACGTGTAAATATAAACAGAGTGGAATTTTAATGATGCCAGTGAAATTATGGAAGCCTAATTAATTCCATACTGGACAATGCTAATCTTATTACGATTAGGATTAGATTACAATAACAATATCGTCCCCAAAGAAATCATTCGGTGGGAGATACTTCGGCTTATAACAATAATATGAGAATATATAAGTAATTACTCAGACGGGTTAATTACCATAATAATAATAATTATTATTATTATTGTACGGTATTGCCTTTCATCCTTACTAGGATATATCAGCACCGAAATTTTAATTACCATAATTAAATATACCCAACTTTAATTACATACAGATAGTGGACATTAAGTAAGGTGCAGACACGCAGTATAGCAAAATATACAAATTTAATATAGTGTTGTTGATATTGATACAAAAAGGAAAACAGTAACAAAATAGGGCAATTTGTTTTCTGAATATAGAACTAATTGTTTTATTCATGTTATGATTCAAAGTAGATATGTTGTCTAATTTTTATAATTATGTCCCAAAGGCGGTTATCTTATCCAAAATCACTCCAACATTGATAAACAATACGCAAGGTGCGATATCTAAGGGAACAATATTCGAAGCTCACAATTAAAACAATATAAATACATGTATTTCATTTAGAATAATAGCTTAAGTACTAAATACTTAATTGAATCGTCCATCCATTACTTATCACACTCCGTGTTTAGACTATTTTTGCACCCAATTTAATATATGTATAATAATTATGGCATTTCTAAAGTATCATTAAGGTGAATCATTTAATTATTATTAAGTTAGAAACATACTATTAATGGACATCCAATGTAATAATTGTCTGTCTCGTGTCAATTAAATTAATTATTTTGCATAATAACAAATAATTGTACTTAATTGACATTATGGTAGCTTAGAATAAATGTATTTACCTATAATAATAGGATTTGCCAAACCTTCAACCATATTTTACAATTTATATAAGTAATTACATGTAGTAGGGGAGTGCGTATGTGTGATCGGGTTCATTTTTTATCAACTTTAAAAATCTGTATCTTTTTCCACGGACAACGTACAATAACGGATAAGCTATCATTGTACTTCTCTATTAATACTGTATGTACAAAAAAATGATCAGTGTCGAAAATTAAAAGTTGTAAGAGATACAGGTCATTGTACGAAAAAACTGCGGAAAGTCTTACAACGGCCCAAGTGCCCTTAATGTGATCAATACATTTAAAGTTAATGATAAAGTAGGGTCTTAAATGTGACCAATTCAAAAAAGTACTCAAAACTTTCATAATTTTACATAGCCAGAGTTTTCAAGGAAAGAAGCTGAAATCAGTAGTGAAGATAGTTGAGACTATAGGTTGTATGAATATTAGATGGACAGATTTTTAAAGGCGGTAATATTTGAACGGCGGCCACTGATCACACATAAGGGGTGATCACACATACGCACACTACTACTACTTTTAATTGACGCCTTAATTGTGAAAAGTGGGACTACCAGGTTATAATGTGTAATATAAAAATGTAAAGCGTACTAAATTTAGTATGATAGCAACATTATACATATCGTCAGTTAAGAACAAAAATGTCCCATATCCAATTTAAGCTAGAATCAAAATGAGCTATGTCATAAAACCAAAATGAAAACATGCGGAAAATGTTAATTACGAGTTTTTGAAAGGTGTGAAATGTTCGATTTGCAATTTCTTGAAAAGTGCAAAATGTTTTATTTGCATGTTTTGAAAAGTGCAAAATGTTTTATTTCCATGTTTTTGAAAAGTGCAAAACGTTCTATTTACATGGTTTTAGGAGGTTAAAAATGTTCTATTTAAACGCTTTCAAGATTATGAAATATTTCAATATTTTTCTAAATAGTGGATCTTGTTTTTAACTAAAAATGGATATGGGTCACTTTGGTTGTTCCCCGACGATATGTTTCGAATAATTTAAACATTAATGATTTAATATTGTAAGTCGTGCTGCCGCCTGCCGTCCTTGTTTGGTATTTTGGTATTGCCGACCTATAATTTTCTAGTATTTCCGGACTTGTATTAATTTAGGCGGTCGTGATTAAGAAACGCATCGTCTGAATATATACAAAGGACATCATTTTCAAAAACTGAACTCGTTTCACAATTCCACATGACCCGATTTTCACAGAGAGTTTCCTACAAGATTTCTTGTACAGTGATAGGATTTTCTTGTCTTGCCATTTATGTGCAGGATGGGCGTTATTACAACTATTAGAAAGAACGTCGAATCGTTTCCTGGCTGCTTGAGTGGATAAGTGAATCTGCTTCCCAACAAGTGAAAAGAAATAGTAGGCAAAGGAACTCATGACAACAAAGGCTATGGGGAAACTTAAGTAAATCCCAAAGGCGACTTCCCCGTAGAACCGAATTGTCACATAGACACACATGATTGAGCGGAGAAACCAGTAGAGGGTCCAGTAGGGTAAGAAGCAAACATTAAAAAGTAAGTCAAAACTATTTTGGAGGAGCTGGAGGATCCTTAAAGAAATCAGTTTCTCATTTAGCGGCATCTCTTGAGGTAGCCTATATTTATAATTGTTTAATTAATTAACACATATTTACTAGTTTATTTTAGTGCTAAAAACTTGATGTAAGATTTAATATTATGTAACTAACGATAAGATTGAAACATACCTTTTCGTAAGAAGTACGTGAATAGTTTCAGCATATACTAGCATAACCCCAATCAGGAACACGCAGATAAGAATAGCCAACGTTTCATGGACAGACACTCCAACAAAAATTATGAATGTGAAGATATTTTGGTAACTTGGATGTAGGATGAAGTACATTAGATTTGGATTTTTATGAGGCTCGTTCAAAACCGGTCGAATCATTTGTAAAAATCGAATAATGAAAATAATTATCGTGATTTTTATCGCCAGAATATCTTTCCAAAGACCATGGGACTTATCTACAATATTTAAAAGAATACTAACGTTATGAAACACACAGCACACTATTTTGGTATATTGCCCCGGAAAGGGAACCTACCGTATTTCCTCTGATAGTACGCCCCGCGTACTATCCAAACTCGAGCTTCCATCCCCCACGTATAATTAGAGACCCGCGCATTATTAGAGGCCCGCGCAATCCCATTTAATTGTGTGTTAAATAGACCCGCGTACTATCCAAACTCGAGCTTCCATCCCCCGCGTATAATTAGAGACCCGCGCATTATTAGAGGCCCGTGCAATCCCATTTAATTGTGTGTTAAATAGACCCGCGTACTATCCAAACTGAGGCGGCTACCCCCCGCGTACTATTAGAGACCCGCGCATTATTAGAGACCCGCGTACTATTAGAGGAAATACGGTATATTAGCAGCATTTAATTACAATTAGGAAAGATATTGCAATCTTGTAAGATTGCGCTAACAGATTTAGAAGTTAAATTTGACAGGTTTGTCGGTAATTTGCTTAATTTTGGAGACTGCGAGGAAAATATTAGCTAAAGTAACAGCGCTGCGCTGTCTGCTGCGAAAAACCCTTAACTGGATTTTTGGTAGCTAATATGTTTACAGCAAAATCTGTTACGTAAACAGAAAATCCTGTAAAGCAAATATATCACTGTATAAGTATGTTATATATTAGTGATCTTGTGATCTATTATTACAGGGGCGTCGGAATCTATTTGTGTGAGGGGGGGCAAACACCATGGTCAATTTTTACCATGGGGGGGCAGGCCTATGCTTTAACATGGGGCATCCGTTTTTCTGGGGGGGGGGGGCACTCTGCCCCCCCCCTGCCCCCCTGGTTCCGACGCCACTGTATTATTATATGTGTTGTCTCAGTCCACCGTAGTGGTTAAAGAGAAAGTCACATGTGCTGGAGATCAAGGGTTCGAATCCTACATTTTATTTTGTTGTTTTTCAATTAACAAAGGGGTTTAACAGGAATTCTAGTTGCGTGAATTAACCACAATTTGGGTTAACTTAACAAAATAATAACAGTATTGGTAAATTCGTAACCGAAATTTATTTTAATCGTTTGTTAACCGATTGGGAGGCTGTCGATGTCGGAGTATAACAGCATATTTGGTTGCAAATTAACAGAAATGTGGTTAATTCAAAAATATTTATCTAAGCGTTCATCATATTCGTTATATTTTGTAAAATTAATTCCTAATTACTTGATTTCCGTAGCTGCAATAGATGATTTACAAGGAAAATCAATTCTTCAGAGCGAGCGGAGACTGTGATATGACTTAATAGTGTAATGAGATGAATTGCAAGAACTGACCAACTTTTGCAAATTTGTAATAATTTGACCTGGGGTTTTGTTGATTCTACTACTGCAGTCACCGTATCTAGTTGTATATTTGACGCTTCTAGTGTATTGTTAATTATGCCGTGATCACTCAAAATGTCACCAGTATGGCTGCTGGTTATCACCACTGTTTGAAAGAAGAAATACGTCGTGTAAATTACATAGAGGTATTGAATAGAAAAACTCATGACTGAAATACATTTTTGCTGTAGATTTTTGTTACTCCGAGTTAACTGACATGACTTTGCATCCCAGGTGAATGGAATTAATTTGATACCACAAATGAATCTGATTAACAAGCACAGCCACGGCATAAATATTTTGACATTTTTATTGCCTTTATTTTTAACCTTGTAATGTTTAGTATTGACCTCTGCAGTTTTTCTGCTTGTGTGTGCCATTACTGATTTATAACGAATTTTTAAAATATGTTTTTAGTTTGTTTTATAAATAATTATGTAATATTCAGTTAAAATTTTGAATAGGAATTTCATACAAAGCCCAAGAAAGGCACAGAAAGAGGAGTCCTGCCACGATCGCCGGCACCTTTATCCTGCTATACAATTTAACCAGTTTGAGAGCTGAAGTATTATGCCGGTTATATAGGATACAAAGTCCGTAAATTGAAATTCTCTGATGTAAGAAACAAAATGTGAGGATAAGACACCAGTGTCATTATTTAATGAAATAATTCATGTAAATACCCATGCATTATGGTACTATAACTGGTTGTATTATAGGCTAGGGCCAAAGTGACTTAATAAAATAAATACACTTATTATATATTTAATGAAATACCTAAAATACATCAAAAGATATACGAAATATACAGCATATTTAATAAACAACTAAATAACAAAATAATCAACTTTACAAAATACATAATTACAGAACATAACTTATAACTTCTCTGTCTTTTTAATAGCCGTCTAAAAGCTAAAGGACAAACCACCGTAATCTAGCAACACGGCTCGGCTCATATGAGACAACTGACACAGTATTGCTATCAGACACAGTTCTCGTGTATCGTCTGTGAAGAACCAAAATGACCCATATCCAATTTAAGGTAGAATCAAATTGAGCTATGTCATAAAAACTAAACGAGGAACATCCGTAAAATGTTAATTCAAAGTTTTTGAAAAGTGAAAAATGTTCTACTTACATGATTTTGAAAAGTGGAAAATGCTCTATTTACATATTTTTTAAAAGTGCAAAATACTCTATTTAAATGCTTTCACGACATGTTTCAATATTTTTGTAGAGAGTAAATATTGTGTTTAGCTACTTACAAATGGATATCGATCATTTTGGTTCTTCACAGACGATAAAATTTTAATCAAGTGGTAAAGATTGGATAAAATTGGCAATCAAAATTCAAATGGGATATCAGTGGTAATAATTGGAAACAATTATAAAATTATTTTAAGAATTGTAAATCATTTCCTGGCGCTCCCATTTACATTCCTCTCATACTTCATAGACCTCTATGACCTAAGGCTAAAAACTCAAAACCAACAAGCCATTAGTTATTAATACAATAATGAATAATGCCTATTTCCTCATTCCAATACATAACCTTTTTAACCAATTTTACTGTTACAATTTTAACCGACAATACTTAATAACCATGAAACGAAAGTTAACCAAAAGGAAATACGCGGACGTATTTGACGACAAGTATAACAACCACATGATTTAATCGTTATGAAATGAACTATAGTAGTGTGTATGCTGTGCCCTGACATGCTATGTTTATATAATTATGCATGCTCAAAATTATACGCATTTAATAAAGAATACATCCATTCGATTCCTGGAATAAACTACTAAAAATGAATAGTGTCACACTGATAACGACCGTCTATTTCGAAATAACTGCCAACTATTCTGTCATAGGGACAACCTAAGTATATGATCGCGATCGCACATGCCACTTTAAATAACGAAGTTTCCAAAAATCTAACTGGGCGGAGAATGATTCTTAAGCCTAAATACACGGAAGTTTCAAAATTGCAATGTTCATGTTTTCATACACATATCGTCTATGGAGAACCAAAATGGTCCATTTCCAATTTATGCAAGAACTAAAATGGGATATGTCAAAAAAATACAGTAAATAAGATACATGCTTACAATGATAATTACGAGTTTCCAAAATGAGCAAATTGCTCTATTTACATATTTTTGAAAATATCAAAAATGTTCTATTTAAGTGTTTTTTAACAGTGTAAAATGTCCTATTTACATGTTTTTCAAAAGTGCAAAATATTCTATTTACATGCTTTTTGAAAAGTGCACAAGGTTCTATTTACAGGCTTTCATGAACATGTTATTTTAATTTTTTCTGTAAGCAGATAGGGCGTTTTGTTTTTGACTAAAAATGAATATGGGTTATTTTAGTTCTTCACCGACGATATATTATTATTATTTCGTCATAATTATTACTGTCCATTTTAACATTGAATTATTTTCAAGAATTACCTAAGTATTGGTATTTATTGGACTTGCAAGTCATTAATTCGAATCATAACTTAACTTTTTTGGTTAAAAGTTCCTACATATATACCATAAAACGAACAACTTAAAAAAACTAAAAAACAGTAAAGCACAAGTAAATAATAAGTATTATAGTACATTTTTTGAGATTCGCTTTTAATTCAAAGCAGATACAAAATAGACTTCAGCAAGGTACATAGCTTTTTTTCCTAATAAAATATACACCACTAAAACTTAAAATAATATTTTTGTACAAATAAAATCGGTTACAGAATGGAAAGTGCGGCTTATCCGATAAATGTCGTTGATTTCTTTAAATGTAATGGACATGTATTTTTGCACTGTCTTAAATTAGTCAGCTACCAACAGCATTATCATTGCTACCAGTGCTACTACTCCTCCCTGAACCTGAAAAACTTTCATTGCCATTAGTACCGCTGTCGTCATTAAATCCGGGAACGGGACCGGGGGTATTATCACCATCGTAGACATAATATTCGTTGAATTGATTAAATTCATTAGCTAACAAGTTCAAGTCATCTCTACTATCACTCGGAAAATGTCCTATATGAGATTGATGGTGTTGAATCTGTGATTGAGAGTTGTCTTCAGACCCACTAGCAGATGTAAATAATTCGTTCGACCCCAGTTCATTGTATACTTCGTTGACGAAGAAAATAGCAGTAAATCGCCAGCAGACCTTTAGTATCATGACAAAAATGAGGAAAACGGTAATCACATGCGTCACGGTGACCCAGACTATAATAGCTGTGTTACACACAATTGTGACAAATGCTAGAAAAAGCCACAGTTTGCATCCATGGTAGATTTTTTCAAAGTCAAAGTCTTCTACCTACAATAATAATTCATAATTAGAAAAGTAATATATTGTGTATAAATTTTATTTTATTTAATTAGTAATATTTTCACATATCGTTACCGAGGAAGCAAAATTGCGTAACAAACGAATATGCACTCACAATCAAGTTTATAGATTTAGATTTAACTGAGTTCAACAAACCTCTTTTGTCTTCTGAAACATGAGAATTGCAGCCATAAATTGAATTGTGTTTGGTAGGATGCAAACGACAGCTACTTGCCATGTAGTATCGTAGGTTGGTAGAATGCATAGTAGTATCAAGAAAACTTCTATTCCAGTCCATACCTAAAATTCAGGTTATAAAAATACAGTAACAAATTAATTAATTAATTAATTACTGCATATCTATATATTATTTAGTTTCTTCTAAATCAGAAATCACTATATGTAAGTAAAGCTGGGAAAAAAATAATATGTTTCCTTTGAAACTTGAAATTTATTTTACCCAAAAATATTAAACTATACGGGGAAGATCTGCTTGTAAATTAGCAACAACCAAATAACCATCTAGAACGTATTTTGTACATAGTAAAAATGTTAAGCTTTAAAATAAAATTACAATTAGGACTTACCATATCAATGATAGATAAAATATGACATGACCATGTCGAGGACTCAATAGAATCACCTCTTTCAAGTGACGTGGGTATGAAAATTGTTTCAGATACGGGATTAATCGCCAAGGGCTCTACATCTGAATCTGAACCCGAATCTGTATCTACCGGCTCCTCCGTCGTTTTTTTCATAAAATCTTCATAATCTCGTCTGCGTCGCTCACGTTGATATTGTTCCATTTTATTTGATTCAGAAGTTTTAGTTAAAAGTAATGTAATAACTATACAATCATTAGTACGCTATAAGTACCCCACTCTCAGTGACATAATTTATTACCAGAGAGTTAGAGTTAGTTAGTAATTGTACGGGTTAATGGCTAAAGAAACCACAAATTATACTACAACATTATTCATAGCTTCCTAATGACATTTCATATCCGTTGTATACACGTAACAACGTAACCTAAACACCAGAATCAGAATCAGGACTGATTATAAAACTATAATTTATATTCTTGTTTTACGTTTATTTCTTGCATAACAAGTTTCAGAGTCAGACTCGGACTAGAATTTAACTAAATATTATTTAGTTAAATTTTATTTTATTTTATAAAATCATGGTTTGCGGGATTAATTTAGTTTACATACTACAGCGTCTCTAAATCACATTGGGGCTCAATTTGAAGTAGAAAAAACAGAAGTTAATACATAATAATTCACTATTAATACCCCGTCATGTTGCACAGGAGTTGAGTAAATATTCTTTATCTTTACTCAAAATAAGTTGCAAGTAGTTCTTTCTACTTCTACGTTGTTGGTACTAAACAACATTACAACATACAAAACTAAAACCAAAATTAACCATTAATACTTTTGACTTTGAGTTTGAGTTTGAGTGAACTTTATTCAGTGTCAAATTAATTCAATACAATTGTACTGTTTTACAATAACGGACACTAATACATACGATATAATCTAAAAGCAAATCTTAAAACTAGCACACACACAATTCTAATTAAATATTCACAATTCCATATTCATAATTCGATACCAAATTACATACAATTGCAAATAAAAATCCATTCAGACTTTATAAACTAAAATTTAATATAGTCAACTTAATAAGATCAAAGCTTTAAACAATTTTCAATACTTACTACAATCAGGATTACTTGTGATTTGCAACGAAATGTAACGAACTGATTACACATTCCGGAATTAATTAAACTGCTAATTATCGATTATATAAAAATAATCGTGTAGTATTAAATTTAAATTAATCTAATTAACCTAGCGCTACAGTAATCGTAATAGTCGTAACATTAACTTCGTTAAAGCTGAAGGCTTTACCGATCACAGAATCACAGGTGATCGAGCCTGAGCCAAAATTTGGACTAGGAGGGTTTGGTACAACTTTAATCAGGTGGTGCCAGCAATAATCAGTCAGTAGTTAGTGGCACGTCACACGTTTTTCATTCGTGATTTGGTGATTTGATTAAGTAATCGGCTATCATCAGTAAACAGCACAACTAATAACTATACAGTCCCTACTAACTATAGCAATGACTGATGATCTGCGTTCTGATATAAGTATATAACAGCATTTAGTGGCTGTACAAATACTATAAAATTAAAATTAAAAGCGGTTCTGTAGTTTTCAGTTTTTCAGTATAGTAAATCAACTACACGATGACGTCACGATGATATAGAAACCACACAAAAACAGCGACCTTGACGGAGGACGGAACGGAGAGAGAGAGACTTTTAGAGATTTAAGAAACAGCGCTACTTTGCACTTCATCGATATCATGTAGACAATGATGACTAGAGACTTTCCAATTAATCTTACCACATCAAACTATTTATTAAAAATAATTTAATTTAAATAATAAAATTAAAAAATTGAATAAAATAAAATAATAATTTTAGTATAAATCAAAGCCATATCATTAAAAATAGTCGGTCATACTCTACTGTACAAAAAATATTCCCGAATAGATTGTAAGATTTTTTATAAAACACATTATAGGCTTATAGGTGGTCGGGTCTCGGCGGATTCAATTATGCGAAATATCGCGTAAATATAATTAACTTTAATGCTGAAGATATTATAAAAACCTGTAATAAAAAATAGGTTGGATATTTTTATGTGCCTAAAACAGCGTCTGTCTGATGAAGGGCTATTCTTATTTGTTATTGGAGGACAGTGTCAATTAAGATTATTTTAATAAAGTTATCTTTTTCACTAGCATCTCTAGGAATTAGGAAAATATTATTATTATTAGTCAGAAGCAGAAAGAAAACTACAAAACGAGTGCAAGAAGGCTGTGAGGACTGCACGAGGAATACAAAAATAAAAATACACGAACAATTTTATTGAAACAGAAACAGACTACTACTACTTATAATTAGTCGGAGCAGATTACTTTTGAAAACTACGCTTAATTAAGTTTTTAAATATAACGGCGAAATTAAATCTTCCGTTTCCCCACATCCCTACTTAATACATATCCAGATCATCCTTATAGTCTTATATAGGCAAAACACGAACAGGAACAATGTTTCGTTTGATGGCTAATTTTAAAATTGTGTAAGAAAAGTAAGAAGTGATGTGTTCATTTAAGCGGAAGTTAATGTCGATGATCTGCACTCTGCCTCTGCGTCTTCCGCAAAATATTTAATGCAGGTAAGTACGAAAACAAAATGACAAATTGCATAACAGTAGTAGTATAGCACACACACTTAACACAGCCTAAAAGCATTATTTGATCCTACACGAAACACAATAAAATATTGATTAGGTACATCTACATCAGAAACATATCAACATTGATAATTTAATTGCAATTTTAACATTTTTGCAATTTATACTACATTGAACTCTGAAGAATGTAAGTAATTACTAAATGGTACAAAGTACAATGTAGACCCAAAAAGCGGTTATTTACGCTATTTTATATGTATTGTATTGGACACAAATCGGATTATTTGCAAATATGCTGAGAAAAAATCGTTCTCATGTCGTTTTTCGTCTCAAAAACTCAATGGAATTGAATGGAATGTAAGTATAGTAGAGACAACCGAAAGTGAAGGCTGGCAAGGATAAATTTTGCATGCAAACAAATGGCAGCTTTATCCTTGCTAGCCTTCACTTTCGGTTGTCTCTACAGTACCTACTTAAAAGTACTGCGACTGCGGGGAAAATAACTACCTAAGTAGTGCCTAGCACAATATGCAATACATTCCCCCTAGAATAAGACTCAAAATCATGTATGTTCAATTCAATCCTTTAGAGAGATATGACATTTTGTGTGGTAGAAAGTAGAAGTTATGCAATGTGAATGCAACTTTTCGCTGTTCACCCATGCTGACACTATTTTGGTACAGAGTATCATCAGTATGTATCAGTCACGTCATGTGGACTGACTGAAGAATGTGGCTATAAACTTTTAACCATTAAAAAAGTAGTGAGAACGTTCAAAGAACGATTTTCATTTATTCCTCTATTATTGGGATTTAGAATCCCTAAAAATCGCCTGTTAAAGTTTGCTGAGCACTAGTTGCTAGTTTATAGCTGCCAGTTCTTGTGTTTGGTTGATCACTTATTTTGTTCTTCGTTTTATAAAAACAACAAATAACAGCTCATTTAATATCAACTTCAAACTTTGACGTTTGCGTTTCCACTATTGACTATTGTTTGATCACTTTGATCATTGGTGATTGATATAAACTTCTTTGATAGACCGAATTGACTGACTGACAGATTGAGATAAAATCAAGAAGAAGACTACATAGAAATGAGTCGTAAGTTGTCATAATTTTTAAATTCGTAATAAAATTTTAAGTTTCGCCCTTTCGCATCGAGGAAAGTAAGGTTAGTTTTTGAAAGTTTAGTTGTTCGTGTTCGTAGAAATATCATTGACCATCAGCCACGACAAAATTTTACATTTATGATTTGCAAAAATTCTGTCTGCAGACGCAGATTTTAGAAAGTATTGTGAAGTAGAGAGAGCAAATATTTATTTACAACTCCGCCGAACTTTTGACCACTGACTGGTGACTGGAAATTGTCCACTCGTCCACTGCTGACTGCCTTTAACATTTAAGAAAAAAAGTTTGAGCTTTGCTTAATTCAACGTGTGAGGTCAATCAGTTGTCAGTACACAGCTGACAGTGTATTCATATGAATTGACGGACATCTTAAAAATACTACAAATAAAATTATGTCTAAATAAAATAATAATAATACTATAACATCCCCACCTATGACCTACATTATGCATTGGTTTAAATTTGAAGATAATACATTGTTGATTGTGTTTGTACTGGTTTAGACAACCATGAATGGCATGGTAGGAGAGGGAGAGGCACAGGTCACTATCCTTTAAGAGGTGAAAGAGGAGGCCATGGAGGTCATCAAGGAGACGAATCATTTGGAGACCAGGGGTATGGCTGGAATAGCGGACAGTAAGTCATTAATTTATGTATTCCACATATTTTTGTATTATTAAAATATTACTTTTTGTATGTATTCAGAGTAGTATCACGCATGAATAACTTTCATGTAGTAGGACGAAAAGTATGTTTTTAACCGACCGTTAAAACCATATGAAACAGATTGTAAATATTTTTTAGACTCGCCTATGATCCTCTCAAGCTCAGACATTGATACTTGTATGCATTTCAGTGAATATTTTAACTAACAATGTTTCTTCGTTGGCGTATGACTTTAATTTTCAAAATAATTAAATCGAGTTTAATCAAGGACATGACTTCATTCCTAATTTTTTAATTATACTATTGTTTCAGCCCTAACATGCACAATATACCACAAATGTGGCCTGGACAACACCAATATCTCGAACATGGGCAAGCTGGAGGTGGACCAACAGGAGTATTCGTTGGAAATCCCCTACAGTGTGAACCACCACCAGGTTCTCAATGGGGAACGCCGGTTTCTCAGTGGGCACCACACGGTCCTCAATGGAGACGACCAGATTCTCACTATCAGTGGCGACCAACAGGTGCTCCATGGGAACTACCAGGTTCTCGAGGACCTGGTTCCTCCGTGAATACTGAAAGAAATATGCAGCAAATGCATATTGGAGAAGTACGTCCAGAATATGAACAAGAAGGTACGCAAACACCATCAGTAACAGTCGTTAGTGAGAATCTACTTCAACGGGAACCACGAGGAGGATCTCGTGGACGAGGTCGAGGACGTGAATCAAACTCCTTCCCGTTTGCGGATAGAAGCACGGAGCTCAATTTACTGCTTAAAAGTCAAACCAATGCTAGACTAGGTTGGAAGGACTCAAATACATCAAACTGGATAATACCAGAGCGGAAAAAGTGCAACCGGGAACGAAAAGAATATTGTACTACCTACTCCTCTAACAAAAAGATATCCGTCAATCATTTCCCAGTACAAATAACATTCCCAAAAAACAAAATAATTTATCAATACCGCGTGGATATTGAAAGGGTAGCAAAGTCACAGCCCCAACAGGAATCATCTTTGGTTGAAAACCCAATTCCGACTTCCACAGGCTCAGGGAGCACCATTAAAAATAAAAGACCAGGACCTAATATTGAAGCTAGTAGCTTCTGCTCAAAGAAAAAGTCTAAGAATGACCTTTCACCAGATTTAAGGAAAATGATTCTAATGTATTTGTATTCTAAACTAAAGGCTGAATTTGAAAAAGAATACGGGATTATTACAGACTTTTTAGTTACTATTTACACAACTGCCATTCTTGAAAGTGCTGGTAAATCGATGGAGCTGTTCGTTTCAGGAAGCGCCATCAATGACTGTAAAGAAGAACGTGATTCCGAGTTTAGAGTTTGTATCATTCGCACAAGCGATATCAATATAGTTGATACGGATTTAGATGGACTAAAACGCTGTAAACTTATTGGGGATGCTGAAAGTATATATAATGCCCTACTCCGATGTGTCAATTTCGGTATGTTTACTCCAATCCTGAAAAACTACCTCATTGACTACAGTAATCCTCATAATCTTTACGGCGGAATTGTGAGCTATTCTGGATACCATGTTCAGCTCCCTTTTGGTCTTGGATTGCGAAGGTTTATTAACATTGACCGTAAGTATCATTACATTTATTACACATGCATGTATATATCGTCTGTGAAGAACCAAAATGACCCATATCCAATTTAAGCTAGAATCGAGTCGAGCTATGTCATAATTAAAAACAAAATGAGAAACAGGCGTAAAATGGTAATTAATAGTTTTTGAAAAGCGTAAAATGTTTGATTTTAATGTTTTTGAAATGTTTAAAATGTTCTATTTACATGTTTTTGAAAGATGCCAAATGTTCAGTTTACATGTTTTTGAAAAGTGCAAAATCTTCTTTTTTTTCAATGTTTACGTTTTACGTTTTTATAGGATGAATTTCGAAAGCAATTTAATGCGTGCATACTGTGGATGTTTATTGCGCTCATAACAGTCATAATTCTGTCCATTCAGCTATGTATTTGTAATCTCAAATTAGTTGAAATATTGACATCCGTCCTAGAAATCATTTTCCGGATTTGCTGTAGTGCCTTCATTGTAATTTATATGAGAAATGAAAAGTAGATATTATCATAGAAGTGATCGTACAAAAATATAATATTTATAAATTATGTGTTAATGTGTAAGGGATCGATAGTGGTAGAAATAGAAATAGGATTTCGTCTGTGAAGAACCAAAATGTCCCATACCCAATTTAGCTTAGAATTAAAATGAGCTATGTTATAAAAACAAAATGAGAAACATGTGTAAAATGTTAATTAAGAGTTTTTGAAAAGTGTAAAATGTTCTATTTACATGGTTTTTGAAAATTGAAAAATGTTCTGAATACTAGTTTTTGAAAATTTCAAAATGTTCTATTTACATGTTTTTAAAAAGCTCAAAATATTGTACTTCTACATATTTTATAAAAGTGCAAAATATTCTATTTAAACGGTTTCAAGACATGTTTGTCAATATTTTTGTAGATAAAGAATATTGTTTTTAGGTACAAATGGATATGGGTCATTTTGGTTCTTCACAGACGATAATAATATATCTGTATTCCCTAAGTACAACATACATTAACTAAGTATTCCTAAAAATTAAAGATTTAACTGCTTACGATGGGAAACAAATGTTATTTGAATTAAAATTAATTCGTATCTATACCTAATTTCTGTTTCTCATTTGGTTTCAGTTGCAAACATGGTCACGTACATGAATAAGCCTATTCCAGAAGTACTGCGCAGTTTATTCGATGCCGATCGGAATTCTGAAAATGGTACTTGTAATGCTAATCCAGATGATATGAGAACATGGGAAAAAGATGATTTTTCCAAAGCGAATGGTTTTCTTGGAGGTATACGGTCTGATATGTATTATGAATAATTATTACCATTTCTGAACGAAAGCCATCCCTAATAGTTTTGCTCAAATGTGTAAACCAATAATTAATGTTCTTTCAGGTTGTCAAATTCTCTATTCTCGGTCTATTGGAAATCTGCGTACTGACGAGCCAACGAAATGGTTATCCACGAATGTTATAGATATTTGTACGAAGTCAGTTTCCGAGCATCAGTTTAAGTATGAACATGATGGGACAAGCCAAATTATGCCATATTGGGAATACTACTTGAAAAAATACGGAAAAAAGCTGAGTAATCGACATGGCCCTTTATTTAATTGCAAGGGCAGAAGTAGTTTTGTAATCCCTGCTGAGGTAATAATTACAAGAACGCATGTTTAAACAAATATTGAAATATCAAGGTATTTTCGTGTCGTATGCATTATGGGTTATGGGTAGTATAATTATAATGTAATATATTTAAAAATTTTGCAGATATGCATGCTTAAATCTCGGCAAAGTTTTAATAAAAGTCTGACGGATGCGCAAACAAGAAAGCTTTCTGAAAAAGCTCAATTAACACCAAAGAACTACTATTCCGCAGTTTGCGATGGTATGAAGCATTTAGGTCTCCGAAATAATGATCTGGTTAATCTTTACGGTTTAAAATTGGAGAATAATGGGGAAATGCTGAGTATTGCAGCGAACGTTCTCACACCACCACAACTTTGCTATGGAAAGCGCATTCCGAATACTAATATGGTATAATAACTTTTAATTTATATTTTCATTAGCCATAAAATCTGCTGAAAAACCAAAATGACCCATATCCATTTTTAGTTTCCACTATCTACAGAAAAAAATTTAAATAACATGTTCATGAAAGCATGTAAATAGAACCTTGTGCATTTCTGAAAAAACATGTCAATAGGAAATTTAAAATTTTTGAAAAGCATGTAAATAGAACATTTTGCACTTTTGAAAAAGCATGTACTTAAATATAATATTTTGCAATTTTGAAAAATATTTAAATAGTACTAAATAGGGCATTTTACACTTTCAAAAATACATTTAAATAGAACATTTGGCCTTTTCTAAAATATATAACTAGGAGATTGTTACCTTTTTAAAAACATGTAAATAGAACAATTTGCTCATTTTAGAAACTCGTGATTAGCATGTATCTTATTTACTGTCTTTTTTTGACATAACTTATTTTAATTTTAGCATAAATTGGAAATGGGTCATTTTGGTTCTTCAATTCTTCACCTATGATGTATCGATACGATTTTCAAAAGTTACAGTTGACAGTAGTTATGAATTATCAGATATGATGATACATGAAATATATAAAATGGCTTTGTTTCTCAATTAAGACGACAAAACCCATCACGGAATTCCAGTCACAGTCATACAAGAACGAAAGATACGCAATAGTTCCTAAAGACGGAGTTTGGGATATTTGGAATACCGAGAACCAGTTTGAATTTTATGATGGTGAAGATATAAATGATTGGGGAATATTAAACCTGGCAGCAAGTAAAAGAACGAGACCACACATTTTTGAAAAACAGGCTAGGTACGTACTGAGCTGCATAATGTTTACTAATTATTATACTTGCAGTCGAGTGCATTCGTTGATGTTATTGAACTTCGCTTATTAGGTTAAGATTTATAACGTATCTAATGTAATATGGATTTTATACAGGGAATTTGCAAAGCAGTTAAAGGAGAAAGCATTGCTAAAGAATATCAAGCTTAAAGACATTAGTATGTACCGTGAGGATACTAATAATCGGGTGGAGTTAGGGAAAAATGTTGAAGCGAGAGATGCCAACGTGCAGTCGTTATGCAAAATTCTTGAAGAATTTAAAAACAAACTGAACAGACAAAAATCATTTTTCGTCCTCGTCATATTACCTTTTAAAGGTCAGCTCTACAATGATGTGAAGCAGGCAGCTGAATTATCTGTGGGGATTTTAACACAGTGCATTATTGGTGCAAGTATTATGGAACCGAAACGATTGGACTCAACATTGGGCAACATCTTACTCAAAATTACTAGCAAATTGAATCAAATCAACCACGTAGTTATGGCCCCTTCAAATCTACCAAATAGTTTTTCTGTGTTTAACGATCCTGTCTTGATTATTGGAGGTGATGTTTCACATCCACCGGCGGGATCGTCTAAAAGCATCGTAATGATTTTTACAAACACATGTATTTTTAATTTTTATTGTGTGTGGGTGTATGAAAAAAACATTACATTACATTGTATGCATTTTAATTTATAATATGTAACTCATATTCTAATTTTTTTGCGTCAATTTTAGGAGAAGGACCAGTACGGTAATATAGTTAATGGGCCACCTAGTTTTGCTGCAATAACATCAAATACTGACAGAACGGTTATGTCCTACATGATGCATATGCAGGCTCAGGAAAGAGCAGGACTTGGTGCAGCAGAAGTGATCACTGGACTGGATGAAGTTATATTCAAGTTCTTGGAGAGTTTTAGAAGTAAAACGAGTAGTATTCCCGTTAAAATTATTTACTATAGGTATGGCCAATCAATTAACTACTTTTGTAAATTTTTATTTCAGTTCTCTATGTATACGTGATATATCGTCTGTGGAGAACCAAAATGACCCATATCCATTTTTAGCTAAAAACAATATCAATTATATACAAAAATATTCAAATAAGTCTTGACAACATTTAAACAGAACAGTTTAAACTTTTCAAACACATAGAATTAGAACATTTTGCACCTTTTCAAAAACATGGAATTAGAACTTTTTGCACCTTTTCAAAAAACATGGAATTAGATCATATTGCACCTTTTTAAAAACATGGAATTAGACCATTTTGTACCTTTTCAAAAACATGTATGACATTTTACATTGTTGAAAAACATGAAAATAGAACATTTTACGTTTTTCATAAACTTGCTAATAAACATTTTTTGAAATGTTTCTCATTTTGTTTTTGTGACATAGCTCATTTTGATAGTAGCTTAAATTGGAACGATATGGGTCATTTTGGTTCTTCACAGACGATATGTAATGTAATACCCCAGCCAAAGTTTATGGGCTGGCGTCAAATCCACAAAGACGAATAATTTATAAGATTATTATTATTATTACAGGGATGGCGTCGGCGATGGACAATTCCAAGAAGTACGTCCTTGGAGTTTTCAGTCAAATGAATTATGTTAATATATTTCTATTGAAAATTAAATTATATCTACTAATCAATAATATTTGTTATTCCTGTAAATTTCTAGGTACTTCGAACAGAAATGGCAGCAATACGACAAGCTTGTATTAAGTTTGGTGACACCTATTCTGATGCCGGCAAAGATTACCAACCTCCCATAACTTTCGTCATTGTTCAAAAACGGCACAAAACGAGATTTTTCATGAAGGTCCCAAAAACTGACTTGGTTAGTTTGCTTAACTTATATTATTTCCTTTATCTGTTTGTCTTCTAAGCATCGTTCTTATTTTTATTATGAAATAGAGTTTTCACGGCATGCCTAGTTACGTTACATTTGTGAGGATTCCAACCAGCAGATTCAATTTATTTTTATATATTATGTTTTTTTAAATATTACCATGACAGATCGAAAATGCACACCCAGGAACAGTGGTTGACAAAGAAATTGTTAATCCAAATGAGACAGACTTTTACTTACTGTCTCATGGAGGAGTTCGTGTAAGTTCCGTTAAAAGTTTTTATGGAAAATATACGTAATATCTATTTTTGTAAATTTATGTAAATAATACCTATTAATTTGCAGGAGAGGACCAGTCGACCTACTCGTTACCATGTCTTGTGGGATGACTCAGACTTTTCAATGAATGAAATTCAAATCCTCACCTATTTCCTTTGCTATATGTTTGTCCGATGTACTCGCTCCGTAAAAATCCCAGCTCCAACCTACTATTCTCATTGGGCTGCCAAAAGAGCTGAAATTCTTTCTAAAGGATGGGGGTTAGTCATAATAGCTCCAATACTAAAAATTAAACTTCTATAATATTTTTATAAAATTTGTACAAAAAAAAATTACTGCATTGAATTATTAGAATTGCTCTACGATGGAAAATTATAAATGATAGTAACGGTAATTTGTTTTTTATTTACAGAGATAAATTAACTGTGGACGAGCTAAATAAAAAATTAGCGACATCACAATCGCAAGTTGTACAAGAATTTCGGGAATTTTACCCCATGCACTTTGTTTAAAAAATCTTTCCATTAGCTGTGTGTACTATTATTCATTTTTTCTTAATGTGCTGACTGAAAAGTACTGATTGCAATTGATATTACTAAAATTATTAAAATATTCACAAGGAGTCGAAAATTACTATGTATAATTTAAGTACTACTTACTTATTTTTGATGTAATAAAACCCCGACCACTATCCCGATGCAAAGAATGCAAACTAATGTACGTGAATTAATTATGTGGGACATTACAAAACATATACGGCCAGCGTCAAACACACTGCTCTTGCCGGGGTTAGCTTTGATTCCTTTTGATAGCATAAGCTTTTCTGTATGTCTAGATTTTAGATATTGCACTTATGTTACTGAATTTTTACAAATAAGGTTTACAATAGGTTCCTAGGAATCATAATATTTTGATGACATCATTTATGGACGACCCCTTATCAACAATTTAATGTCGGTATAGGGGTAAATCCGCGTCCTTCTTTATTTTCTTGTTGCAAGCAAATCCGTGCCTTTCCAAATTTTCCTACAAGCAAATCCGTAGACTCACTACCAACTGGTCGCGCACACTATTTTGCTTAAGAGCAAATTGGGAGTACCGATGTAAGTATAATGATTTGTTTTTAGCGAAAAGTGGAAGGATACGGGTTTGTTCATTCACCGACAAAAGTATTTATGGACTGCGTATCTCATAATCCTATCTTCTAAATTCTAATCGTAGCAAGCAGTATTGCCTTACAATTCCACTTTGGGTAACATGCCCAAGATAAAATTGATTAAGGCTCAGACTTGAGAAAGTGCTCCTAGTTGAGTTGAAAACCAAGACTAACGATAAGAAGAAATTGAAATACAAATGTATTTCAAATTTGTATTGCACATAAAAGCACATATCGTATGTGAAGAACCAAAATGACCCATATCCATGTTTAACAAAGTACGAAATGTACTATCTACAAACAATATATGAATACTAGTAACCCGGCCCGTCCTGCGGACGGAACTTTTCCTTGCCTGACAAAGTAATCGCAGGAGCATAAACTATTCTTTAGTTATTATCTGTTATCCTTAAGCCAATAAAATAAAATAATGTGGTTAAATTAAATTGCAACCTTAAGCCATGCAAATTTTAAGGATTATTATTTTTTGCTTAAGTAGCACAACTAATATGCACAGGCAATTTATTTTTATCTTATTCTACGTTCATATACACCTGCAAGGTTAAGGGTTAAAAATAGGTGAGGTAACCAAACACGATACCGGACACCGGACACCGGAGTCCGGAGACCGTGATTTGGATTTTATTATTATGTAGATCGTGTAATCCGTCAGGCATGTAAATAGAACATTTTGCACTTTTCCAAAACGTGTAAATGCAGCATATTGCACATTTCAAAAACGTGTAAATGCAACATATTGCACTTTTTTAAAATTCATAATTAACATTTTACGCTTCCAATTAATTTAGTGTTTTTTATTAAAAGCTCATTTTAATTCTAGCGTAAATTGGATATGGGTCATTTTGGTTCTTCACAGACGATGTAATAGTACGTGTAATTAAGCATCACAAACCATGCACTTACATAATATTTTGCACCTTTCATAAAAACGTCTATTATGCCTCAGAGTGCTACCAGAGACCGGCAATCATAAAAGAAAATTATCAAACTATTGATTAAGCAATTAAACAAAATGCTGAATAAAAGTTTCACTGTATCGACAGCCTAAAGCATAAGCCATAAAATTCTGAGTTTTAACGCATGAGATTAATGTTAACGTCTGCAATAGGCAAATCATAAATTACTGTTGCCAGAAATCGCGAAATTTAATGTGATTCGGTCGCTTAAATTAATTAAATTAGTAAACGAGTCAAATTAAATAACAGAAGAAGCTTTTGCTTGAAACTACGGCATGAATCCGCTTATAGTTGTCAATACTCTAGTATTTATTTCCGTAATCTTCCGTAATCTAATTATCATAATATATAATATAATTTTTCATCATTTTAATAGGATTAAGTCATCGATTAAGTACAAGCATTCGCCAAGTACGCATACAAGTGAATATATAGGGGGTTTGATTGCAATAGGCAATACACAGATAATACAGTATAAATATTGCATTACTAAACATGCATATAGAATAATATTCAATTTTTTCTGCCTCCGTTTCATTCTATATAAAAGCTGCGCGCTATAGGTATATAATAATTTATATAGGCTAAATTTTTTGAGCTATATAAGTACATGCGATATAACCATAATAGGGTATTATGTTATTATACATACTACATATTTCTTAATTCGTCAATTTTCGTCATATTATATAATCTGTATAGTAGAAATTTCTTTCTTTTGATTTTAGAGTATTTCGTGTATGTGTATAAGTATATATATAGTTCTTTGTTACATGTAAGTACGTAATAGTATGTTTATAACAGTGTATATCAGTAGATCAGATTATCAGATGTGACTTTTTCTGTCTCTTTTGGAATTCTTTGTATGTTTCTCTCTTTTTTATTTTGCTTTCCTCCACTCTATCTGAGCAACTCTCTCAGTGTAACTTGTAGAAAATGTCCTCAAAATAGACACTTAACAAAACGACGACTGCACTGAAAATAATGAGGCCAAAATAATAACGAAGTAGACGATAGAGGAATTTAAAAAAGACAGGGAGAAAATTATAACAGGTCATAACATTCTCTTTAGATTTTTCATAAAGTTTCTTTGTACTCAAAGTTGCTGGATGATCCATCCCATACAATTTTTGTCTTCTCTCGTAGACTTCCAAAGACAATTTGGCAGCTTTCCGGAAGTCCCCTTGATAGAAGAGAGCCGAGGCGAGACTATGTTGAGTCCCCATCGTGTCCGGATGCTCCCTCCCCAAAACTTTTCGACGACGCTCAAAAACATGAGTGTAGAGCTGAATGGCTTCGTGATAACGCTCTTGGAGGGATAAAACATACGCAATATTCTCTTTGGAGGTCAATGTCAATGGATTATCACAACCAAATTCCTCATTCCGCTCATCTACCACTTCCGAGTAGAGCTTGAGAGCATATTTGTAGTTCTTCATGGATACTAATACTGAGGCTAGATTCGTTTTGGTAGCAATAGTTTGAGGATGTGAATTGCCCAGGATTTTAATTCTTTTCTTGAGCACTGTCGAGTACATGTCAAGAGCCTCACTCAATTTCCCCTGGGAGTATAATACTAGTGCAAGATTATTCTTGGCCGTGAGCGTCTCATGATAATCTTCACTCGAACTCTCAATTCGTTGCTCCAAATCTTCTAGGTAGGTATTAAGCGCATCTTTCGATTGTCTTTGATGGGTTCTGGAGGTGTCCTCCTCCTCCTTCTTTCTTTGAACACGACTTAGTTTTGTCGCCTGGTGGGAAAATAAAAGCAAAAATTAATATTACATTTTCTGAATACAAGAAATTTCATATATATATACAATTTATTTGATTTTGTTGATCTGGGATTCATATTTTCATATATTTGGCAGGTCATTTGAATAACTATAATATATAACATAATAGGATTTAATTATCTCTTTAATTCGCTTTCTATTTTTTAAAAAATTGCATATTTTGCCTAATAATAAAATCCGCACGCATTAGGTATAGGTAAAAGTTTTAGATATACCTACCTACGTAGGTATGTACTAAAAAAATAGGTACCTACATATTAAATGCATTATTAATATTATATAGCAAGTAGGTATCTACTTCTACTTATAGTTCAAATTACGATTTGCTTATAAATCGGTTGACTGATTTTTTAAAGAAATCTTCCATGTTTTTTGGCATGTATAAATATACTCTAAAATATTGCTGTATTATATTTCCTATTTTAAAAAGTGCAAAAAATATTTCCCGGCTATAGAAGTAAAATACGTATGCTACCAGGGCCGGTTAATGCGGCCACTGCAGGCAGTCTGACTGCTTCAATGTTCAAAAACCATGTAAATGGAACATTTTGCAGTTTTCAAAAATATGTAGATAAAAGTATTTGTACATGTCAAAAACATGCAAATAAATTATTGTGTACAGTTCAGAAACATAAAAATTAAACATTTAACACTTTTCTCAAAGCATGTAAATAGACCAATTTGCACTTTTTTGAATCATGTAAACAGAACATTTTAAACTTTTCTAAAACAAGTAAAATACAACATTTTGCTTTACCAAATAAAACCGTCAATAAAATCAAAATAGCTGTTTTTGTATGGAAACAAATTGCTGCCTTGTAATTACTTCGTCCGGCCCTGCATGCTGCGGGTTTCATTTGAAAAAATTACATTGTTTTCTATTTCATTTGTATTTGAAAAGTACAGTTTTTTTCTTGGGGGACTGGGAGTTTCTTAACTGTGTAAACGGCGCAAACTTGCAACAATGAAATTAACGACAACATCTTAAAACTATTAAAGGTAACTAAATACAATAAATGCAAAAACTCACCATAGTAATAATAGTAAATAATGGTATGTTAGTAGTCCAGGAAAGTTAAAATTGAAATTTCAGTCCACTGTTTTTTAGCACGTTGCTCTTGATGTCAGTGAAGCCATTCAACTCCGTGTAGGCGTAGTGTAAGAACAATCCCAACGAAAATGAAACCAACGTCAAAAACGTGATAATAAACTTAAAATGTAATTAAATGCAAATATGCTGAGTTTAGTGACTGTGTGTAGATAATGAGTTACATCTTTGTGACTGTATGTTACAATTTAAAAGTACTAAATTTGTGTTTGGAATAAAAATTATCACGTCCAGACCGGAGACTTCATAGATCCAGACTCCGTAAACACGAGCAACGAGAGAAACAAGATTAGTTAATAATGTTTTATCAGAATCTGTAAGTAATTCTTGGTATTAATAGTGAAAATGTATACGGAATATTATATTACATACTAGTATGTACTTATGTGTTTGAATTTAAAGAATTATTCCTTTGTGTACAAAAAGGTAATACTGACTGACTGACTGACTGATGACTAAACAACCCTTGCTGCTAATAAAAAATAAAAGAAGGTCACATACGTTATATCATATATCACACCTTAAATTTATTTTACGTAAAGTAATTTATTCTTTTAATATGCGGTGAGCTGTAGTAAGTAAGTATAGGCTGCTTAAGCCGCCGCTGACGATGCCTTTGATGTCATTTCCATTTTCCACTTTTGAACACTTCACCAACTCCACAACTTTCAACCCGACTTCAAACAAACTTCACCAACAACAAAACCAATGCCAATTCCGAACACACATAGACTAGACACTTTTGTTCTCATTCTTATATAGCAGCATCACCATTCACAATAAAAACTGAATGATATGGCTACTACGATAACACGATGCACGATAACGATTACTATGCAGATTTTTTATGACTGAATAAATATCGGCAAATTTTAACAGCAATTAAATCTAAGGCCACTCCAAAGGGCCATGATTGGAATTAAATTCAAATTAGTTAATGTTAAAACAAAATGACTACTGCGAGAACTTGAAGTCCAAAGAATCGAAATGGAACTCATGCCGGTCCGGTTGAGAGGGTTTTGCGCTTCCCGATCCACGGTCAACGGTCCCTTTTTTCCTCCCACAACAAAATATCTCCGCTATCTACCTACTATAGGTAGATACCTACAATCTGAAATCTGTAAGTCTGTTGCGTGTATAGGTACTATATGCTATATGGTACCAGCTAAAATAAGGTATGTATTCTCAAGGATCGATTGTTGATGATTAATGACTCGCAACTACTGCTGACTTGCTTTGAATACTTGCTTAAAATTTCCACAAGACGAAGACGACCCGAAGAATCGAAGAAAACACTTTCAAAATATTTTTACAAGCAAATGTAAGATTGAAGTTAGAAATCATTTGGAAAGGGTATACTTTGAATATACAGGATAATTTTTACACTTTTCAATTAAATTTATTTAAATTAAAATAGGTTTTTTTACGACATTTTTTATTTCGCAAGGTGAAATTTTAAATTGGCACATCGCACAGGAGGAGGCGGAATTCAAGAAGTGGCGCCGTTTAAAGGGCTTCTCCTTCTTTCATCACTGTTCACTTTCACTTTTCAATTTTCACTGGCACTGATGATTACTGGTTTTGGTTTCCCTTTTTTTTTCTCTGCAAACTTGTGCCTTATACAATACCTTTTTCGCCAAAGCATATTATTAAACTGAAATGCTGTTAAAGATAAAAGCTGACGTAGTATTTATGTAAGTGCAGATATTATTTGTTTGTCTAAAGTTAAAGTTAAAACACAGTCAAAATTTAAAATCTAATTAAAGTTTAAAAAAGAAGAAAATCACACCTGTTGGGAAAAATAAAAAGCAAGATGTAGTAAACTATTATGTGTGTTTTGAAAAGTGAAAGGAGTAAAGTGAAATTATGAGATTTTTTTAAAAAGAACTCTGGACTACAACAAAAATATGACCTATAATAACTATACGAATCGTTTCAATAACTTATTACGGGCTGTAACTAAAACTTTATTAAGTCACAGAGTCACATTAATTGCACCATCATAACACTTAAAAAGCCAGCTTTCAACTTATTGGTATAGTTAACAATTTAACAATGTTTTGATAATCTTATTAATTAATTTATGACATTAAAACTAAACGTATTATGTATGCACTAAATATTTTAACATTAGTCAATATACTCAATACCATAATATGGTATAAGACGATATTATCGTCTGTGAAGAACCAAAATTTAATGACCCATATCCATTTGTAGCTTAAAGTAATATGTACTATCTACAAAAATATTGAAACATGTCTTGAAACCGTTTAAATGGAATATTTTGCACTTTCAAAAAACATGTAAATAGAAAACTTTACACTTTCAAAAACATCTAAATAGAACATTTCGAGAATCTTAAAAACATGTACATAGAACATTTTACACTTTTTAAAAACATGTAAATAGATCATTTTACACTTATCAAAAGCATGTAAATAGAACATTTCGAGCTTTTTAAAAACATGTAAATAGAACCTATTACACTTTTCAAAAGTATGTAACTAGAACATTTTGCACCATTTCAAAAGCATGTAAATAGAACTTTTTGAACTTTTCAAAAGCATGCAAATAGAAAATTTTGAACTTTTCAAAAACTGTTAATTAACATTGTGATTGTACGCATGTTTCTGTTTCTCATTTGTATTTATTACATAATTTACATATAGCTCATTTTGATTCAGGCTAAATTGGATGTATGGGTCATTTTGGTTCTTCACAGACGATATCCTATTTCTACCACTATGGATCCCTTACATAATAACACATAATTTATAATAATGCTTTTGTATGCCCACTTCTATGACAATATATCTACTTTTCATTTCTCATGTAAATTACAATGAAGGCACTACAGCAAATCCGGAAAATGATTTCTAGGACGGATGTCAATATTTCAACTAATTTCAGATTACAAATACATAGCTGGATGGACAGGATTATGACTGTTATGAGCGCAATAAACATCCACAGTATGCACGCATTAAATTGCTTTCGAAATTCATCCTGTAAAAACGTACAAAGTAAACATGAAAAAAAAGAAGATGGAAATTCAAAACCGATATTATGCTTTAATATTATGTATCTGCAAATATATTTGTCCATAAAATAAATTTAGTATTATGATAATGGTTTAATAATGGTTAAGCTTTTATACCTTAAACGAAGCCCCAAAAAGAACCACAGCAGCTATGAGTCTCAGTACAAGGAGGAAATGGGCTAGTAGGTAGAAAACGTACCTTCCTATAAAATCAGTTAAAGATTAATGGTATAAAAGTTTCGAATATTACAATTCAAAATAAAAAAATTAATAATGAAAGTTACCACACTTAGCCTTAACTTCAAACATGTTCAAACAGTTCAAATTGTGGATTAATTAATTTACTATTTTTAAATAATTTTGGATTACTTTCATTATTTCTATCTGACGGTATATTGTCAAGAGCTGAGCTCGTCAGCTCTGAATTTTGCGCAGATTGTTCAATGCGATTTGCAGAATCTTCATGTCTGTAAATGCCTGCCGAGACGTAGCCAATGTGACAAAGTGAGACTAGCTATACGTAATTATTACAAAACTATAGATTAATAAGAATTTTATTATTATTGAGAAAGTAAAAAAAACTAGAATTTTCTTTTAAAAAAATTAAAACTTTTTAGCTTACAATATCAATGAGTCCAACATGACGTATTATAGACCACATTACAATTTGATTGCAAGGCAGTGTTATATTAAAGTTTTTAAAAATTCCAAGCCAAAATCCAACCGCAATTGAGATTTGTTAAATATTGCTTAGTTTTAATTTCCAAGTAACTAATTAAATTTGAGAACGTAGGAAGGTAGATACATATGGGTGAAAAAGAAATAAGAAATGAGCTCAAAAGTCGGGGTGAAAACAAACTCACGAAAAGTAATTTCTTTTACCAGCTTTGCTAAGTACAGGCACGCAGCTACATATAAGCATACATAAATTTAGACGGGAAAAAACCAAAAATCCTATTTTGTACCGAGCATTATTCAAGTTTTCATTTCCAACTGGTATTTTATTTTGCTGTGGGCTAAATGTTACAAATATGAAGAGTTTATTAGCAAAACGTGTTAAGTTCAGTGGATAGAGTGTGGACTTAACGCGTTTGGAACACAAACTCTTCATATGTAGGAAGTATATATATAGACGGACCGGCGACTGGATTGCATTTTACCGGTTCGGATGTGACAGAATTGAAATAAAGCAGACAGGTAAATGAGTGGATGGAGAGAGACTAATTTGTACTTTTATGATGCCCCTATACTCTTCACTGTAGTTAAACTTACCTGCTCACAGCTGACTGCTGAGGTAATCTAAACATTGACGGCACAACCCGGGACTCCTGTTTTGTGAATTCTAATTCGAACGGAAAGAATAATAAATATTTTGACACAGCCTCCTAAATTACAATTAGAAAAGTATTGAAACAGCTTATGGTATATTATTATATCGTCAGTGAAGAATCAAAATGAATCATATCCGCAGTAAAATTATATTCAAATATTCACCACCTAAAAAATTAAAATATGTAATCATTCCAAAAGCGTGAAAATAGAACATTTTGTTCTTTTCAAAAATATGCAAATAGAATATTTTGCACTTTTCAGAAACATGTAAATAGAACATTTTGCACTTTTCAGAAACAGGTACATGGAACATTTTGCACTTTTCAAAAACATGCAAATAAGTGGTTTTGCACTTTTCAAAAACATGCAAATAGGTGGTTTTGCACTTTTCAAAACCTTGCAAATATAGGTGGTTTTGCACTTTTCAAAAACATGTAAATGGAACATTTTGGACATTTCAAAAACACACAAATAGAATATTTTGCACACTTTCTTTTTCGCGGCTCCCTAAATTGAATAATGTAAAACCAAAAGATGAAATTGTTTTTAAAAATGTAGATATGTAACTATCAATTTTTTTTCGTCTATTTAAGTATACAAACTTAGCTAACTACCTACTATATCTGTATCAGCCCATTTTAGTATTTAGGCATATTTTATGATATGCACATAACCTTTCTAACTGGTAATAAAAATAAATGGAGTGTTTCCTCTTGACTTTGTTTATAGCCTATTTGCTTAACTATAATATCATCCCGTAGCGTAGGTTCGAATTCGGTATTGCGATTAATATAGAAACCTATATGTAGGTACCTACCCGTGCATAAATATATTTTTAAAGTACGCGCAAGCAATAAGGGATCGTCCATAAATGACGTTATGAGTAGGGTCAGTGGGTCTCGTCCAGTTTTTATGACATCCCATGTTAAAGGTAGCCATTTATGCAAAATTCAATGGTTAAGGGGATGACACGGGGATAAGTGGGTACAAAAATACAGACAGTTTAATTAACATCATATATGGATGATTCCTAATTCTCTACCGCTCCATACATTACATATAACCAATAATAAAGATAACGGCAAAGATTTAATACTTCTTTACAAGTATATGTACCTACGTACCTTTTTGGATGTCCATATGCTCCTAAAGGAAAAACTACCGAATACACGGAGCAACAGCGTTTTTGTTATTTTTATTGACGACATTCTGATTTATTTACGATGTTTACCGTTCTGTTTACAGGACCTATAAGTCCTAGCAGATAATTATAATGACTACAAATAACAGGTTGTTTGTTTTCAATTTTTTAATCTAAATATTTTATATTTAGATTTTACATCTTTTTCCCTTTCATTATTTTATACTATATTTTTTATACAACAATATGAACGCACCCAAATAAATTATGACTCTTGTACTATTTTAATTTAATTATTATTGTAATAGGCAATCATATTATTGTTTTACACGCACTGTACCACACGCACATCACACCTTTAAACTTCTTGTAACGTAACAAAAATTAATTTCAATAGCATATTCATGAGTAAGCGCATACTTCAAATATCTAATTGACAGTGTTATGAAATAGTGAAGGGGTTTTATTTCATATATTTTATATGCAAGTAAAATTACACGTCATATAACTATTCTGACTATATGCACACATTTTCTAAAGGTATATAGGTATAGGTACATTGCACACTGTATGGGAGATAGGACTAAACATAGCTTTACGGTAAATGTGCCCATGGAATTCAGGGGTTATTTTTAACCCGGCGCTTATTTGAGCCCCCAGAGCTTATTAAATTTTTTGAACTGAAAGCCCGGCTCTTATTTGAGACCCGGCGCTTATTCGAGGATTAACATTTCACACAAACTCTCTTTGTGTTTTTTTTTAAATATTTAGCTCATTTTAATTCTAGCTTGAATTGGATATGGGCTATTTTGTTTCTTCACAGACAAAGTGGATCTTCCATTTACATGCAAATTTGAGTAGGAGTTATATATTATTTTTAGAAGAATCATCTTAACTTATCCTAATAATTATTTACACGAAGATAAGTAGTTTATTTAATTAATTTAGAACTAAAGTGACCCTGTTGGAATAATTCCCATTGGTCGACGGCGATTACAATTTTCGATATAACCACACATACATAGTTAATAGTACACCTACAATCGCATAATTATTATCCGAAAAATATACACAATTAATTACAACTATGTTTACATCACGGTACATCACATATCATATATAACTTTGTAAGCAGAAGCATAATTAATGTTTTTTACATTATTTCATATTTGGACCCATACATGAGTTTATATACACATTCAGAGTAGTAGCGTCCTAACAATAATAATTAACTAAATATAATATACAAATATTCTAAATAACCACTTAATTACTACTATTCAAATTAATTAAGTAGATGTGAGTATTTAATTCAGTAATTAATTATTTCACATAAAATTAATAGTTTTATAGTCATGTCGTGTCATTATAATAATAATTGTATATAAAGCTGAAGATTCAAACACAACTTTTTATGTTAATACAAATACTACTTATTGTTAAACCAATTACATATTTATCTCTAGTAAATATTATTTACAAAATATGATCAATATTTATATAAGCTTTAACTCTAAACGTGATTGCTTTTTGTTTAGGTGTGTTAATTTTCCAAATTATTTCAAGCTCATATTTCATAATTTCATAATAGTTGGCGGAGAAATTCAAATAGACGGTATTGACTCTAGACAGAGGTCAAGAGGTCAATGCCATCGAGTCTCGAGTACATTGCTCATTGGTCCCCACGTAATACAATAGTCACTGTCAAAAGCGTTATGTAATAATATTAACTAATATACTTAATTATTTCTTAAACTATGCAGTCACATTGATCTCAAAATTAATTAATTAGTATTATTAGTGCATAATACTGCTAAAATTATTTAATGACACTGATTTACTTTACACCGTAATTAAACATCACAAGAATTAGCTACCCGTCAATTTCCTACAGTTACTATGTCTATGTTAATTCTCAATGGTTTTACCATTTTTCAATCCAATTAAGAATTGTCCGTAAATGACGTCACGCGTAGGGTTAGTGGATCCACTTGGATATTGATGACATCCCATGTTAAAGATAGCCATTTACGCAATAGTTATGCTGGTGACAAGGGGTCAAAGGGTCCTAAACATCGGGATATTTCGATGACATCATTTATGGACAAGCCCTTATATTATATGTTTTACAAGCCTACTACATACTACATGTGATCGTTATTTATCGTTAGCGCGAAATTTTGAATTTTTTTCAAAACCCCATTTTAACCCCATAAATACAATTTTCCAATCAGCGCGGAGTCAGTATTAGTAAGTCACTAGTCACCAGTGCGAAGTGCTTTAACAGAGAATCAGAGCTTAATTTCCGTATTAGGTCTGTTGGTAGTTTATGAAACTGACAAAATTTGAATTTAAGATTAAACATCAGTTAAAATTACATATTATTAATAATTATTGTAATATGATCGTTTACACACGGTGAACATCAAAGACGGTCATTGGTTGTTGTTCGTAAGGTGTGTTTCTCGTCGCGTCTCCTCCATTTCCAGCAACTGCGGATGAAAAAGTTGGGAACTGCTGACCACCGGTTCCGGTTACGGTTGCCGCCGTATTACCTGAAAGGGGTCCACCTGTACCAAAACCGGAGACAGAACCGGTCCCGGGCCCAGGACCGGTCTTCTGCTGCCCCCCTTTTCCTTGTCCAGTAAAATTGAGTTGCCCTCCAAGCCCCATATTTCCAGAGGAGGATGTGGCTGGGACAATGATCATGGGGCTGGGGTCGAGAAGTTCAGCCATTTCCAATTCTTTGGCAAAGAAGTGGACGACGTACATACTCACGCCTCGGTACAGGACGACTGCAAAGGCGGACACGAACGTCGCGAAACCACTCGAGTTCCGAAAGATTTTCACCCCAAAGATGATGAGGAGGAGCCATGAGAATTGGAACCAAAAGTGACAACATTTTATGCAGCGGAGTCGGTTGTCCTGAAATATTACCTACCATAGCAAACAAACAAGGTGAGTGAGTACAACAGTTGTCAGTATTTGTTGCTCTAAAATGATACGGCAAATCCCTCATGAGAATTTTCCGCATTTTTCAGCGACTAACATTAAAGAATTTAAAAAAAAAAAAATTTTTCATTATAAACAAAATACTTGCGCAGGCGGAAATCGTTAATAAGCTTAGAACTAATTTTAAATACAACACTGTAAGTACATAATTCAACTAATTTGAAATCTATCGACAGATTTTGACAGGACCGGATAATGCGGCCAGCGCAAGCAGCCCCCGCTGCCCGCTGCTTATGAATTAAAAAAAACATGTAAATGCAACATTTTGCAGTTTTTCAAAAATATGTTATAAGGATATTTCGACCGTTTAAAAACATCCAAATAAAATATTTTTCTACATTTCAAAAACATGCAAAATATAAATTGCACATTTCAAAAACATGTAAATAGAACATTTTGCTTTTTTGTGAATCAAGTAAAAAGAACATTTCGTACATTTCTAAACCATGCAAATACAACATTTTGGTTTACCAAATAAAACCATCAATAAAATCAAAATAGTGGTTTTCGTATGGACACAAATTACTAATTACTGTCTAAAAGCAATCACTTCGTCAAGCCCTGGCTTTTGAATGAAATTGGAAACTCACTTTGATGATGCCATACATGAGCTTGAATGCTGCCACGACCCAAATACAATTCACGATGATCACCACAAGTAGAAGGAGCCAGTAGAAAAATTCGGATTTTGTCACTATTCAGCGGTCCATAACGGTACAGTCATGAAATCAATTAAAATTAATATCAAACTACACAGTAGGAAACCATATAAGGCATGCTCCCTAAATTGGAACGGAACTAAATTAATTGTGCCTCAATATTGCGTACAAGTATGTAGTTGTAATGTAAAGTAAATAAATGTATAATAACGATTTATATTCTACATTTTTTAGACTTTTTACAATTCAAATTAAAAATTCTACAAACTCCCACTTTCTTACACTGCTCATCCTTAGTCTCAGCGAGTGAGATGAGTGCCCTTCTGTCCGCCTTGATAAAGAATTTCCCCACAGCATTACTATTGAAAAAGAAGACGACGGCTTCCTCCACCAAATCAAATGCGGACCATGTCTATATATACAAGAAAATACAACTCACCATATTATTCAACATTCTTAACATAACCTTCAATTTTAAGTGCTGCGGTACACGTGTTAAATATAATTGTAGTAACCAGTCTCGTTAAATTAAATTGTTAACTCACTATTTCAATGATGGCCACAATGAACGAGAACAAGCAGAATTTCGTTAGTCTTAGCATTTTGTTTTAAAAATATTTCTTCAGATCCAACAGTTAAAATTCAATTTCCAAGTTTAACCACAGCTCCCACTGTATTTCAACAATTCAGCTTCGATTATTGTTTTGTTTTTTAAGTGTCACTTTAGCTACTAACTTGCCTAGCACTATTTCTATGTATATTTATAAGTAATTGGAGCTAATAGATAGAAAATTATGCACCAAAATAAATATATTTATTTTTAATTAATAATGGCTTTTCTTTTGTGTTTGTGCCCACTATTTTACTATGAATAGATTTTTGAGCCTGTAGTTATTGTCTGTAGGAAATTACTATATTAGACTTAGGCAAGGTATATGCTATGGTAGGTAGGTAAGCTATAGGAGCTTCTACTATAGATAATGACCCACTTGTTGAGGTCCTGGCCGTTACCGTTACCGTGGATCCTTATCGCCGATCCTTCCCCTTTTATGACCGATTTATAGAGCTTCAGATTAAGAAAATGACTCTGGTGTAACGTTTATCTAGAAAATGTAATTTCTGAAACCGATTCCGAACCCGACCAATGTTAAAGTTTCAACTACAGATACTCAATGTGCGCAATTTCCTGCTCCGTTTCAGTTTCAGCGTAGATTGTGAAGGTGTGGGAAAAATTGTAATGTCAATTATCGCACGTAGTTTTTTTTTCTTTCGTTCTGTAGTTGAGACTATAGGCTATATGGTGCTATATGGGTCGAGATTACTACTGTCCTTTGCCTTTATGAAGCCTCCTATTAGGAGGCTGGATGAGAATACAGAATTTGGGTTGAATTGGAAAGGATAAAAGGAGAAGATGCTGTCTGGAGAAAATGGAGTGAAAGTGTAAGAGAAAGAAGCAGGAGAAGAAAGGGGCAGAGTTGGCGCTATCAGTATATAGAGAGAATGGAATATTTTATCAAGAATCAAATGATACGCCGTTCCTTTCCCTTTCACAACCACTTTCACACTTTCACCTATCTCTTCCTTCACAGTCCATGGAAATGGGATGGTCCATAAATAGCGTCACCCAAATTGTCTTTCCTATGCTACCAATCCATTCCCATTCCTTTACTTTAACATTGTGTAAGCGGCTATCTTTAACATAGCATGTCATCAATACCTGACCAGATCTACTGACCCTTCCCGTGACATCGTTTATGGAAGATCCCTGTACAATCCAGACTCCGACACTCCAGCTGCCTATAGCAAATACTACGGACTATATTAAAGGACTACGGCGGAGTCTATAAGTCTCCCTATATATCTCTTTTACCTAACCTATTTAGGTCGTTTTGAAAGTGCACAATGCGCTATTATTTACGACATTTTTAAAATGCATAATGTGCTATTTACGTCGTTTTGAAAGTGCATAATGTGCTATTTACGTCGTTTTGAAAGTGCATAATGTGCTATTTACGTCGTTTTGAAAGTGCATGATCCTCTATTTATATCGTTTTGAAAGTGCAAAATTCGCTATTTACATATCTTTTCAAACTCCATAAACCAAGTTCAATTTGAAAGAGCGCTATATAAACTTAAACTTGAAGACTTAAAGACTCATGATTTTTGATAATTATCCAAAATGCCTTTTGTTTCTATACTTCAATGACCCTAATTTTTATGCCGCTAAAAAATGATTACCACTTGGGACGTTCCTTTAGTAACGTCTTGAATTAGGCGTTAAGGGCACATGGGGGATTTATTTAAAAATTTTAAAACCATTTTCTAATATATGTATAAGTATGCACAGTTCAAAGTTGGAAAGCATTACATAGTACGAACCACAAAATAGCACATAATTATACCACTTCACAATTATCTGACTCATAAGTTAACCGCGTCATGTATGGACCACCCCTTACGCCTTACTTCTAGTATAATGGAAGAATGTGAACTGTGGAGAGGAATGACGATAAAAGGAGAGCGTGTGCATAATGTGAACGCATATAGTAAACGGAAAAGGCTTTTTGTCCCACTTCAAAAGCGCAAGCCGTTTCTCTTCACTTTTGTGCGTCTATTTCCTCGTTTTCTTCTCGTTCAACTTTCCCCTTCGAGCAGACCCAGTGCCCCATTACCATTATACCCATTGCACATTAAATTCAAGATTATATAGACAATCTAATAATTCCAGTCTCATTTCGAAGTCTCACGTAATAAATACTTGACTCGATCTGTGTCTAAAACTGGCACTATATCGCTGGGGAAGAAGCATTTTTGCCTAAGTCCAGTCCAACGCTAAAAGCATTATTGCCCAAGTCCACACGTTTCTTAAATACATTTTTGCCCAAGTCCATGCAAATCCAAACTGCAGCAGATGCAGGTTTGAACAGGATAGGTTTGGATGGACTTGGACAATAATGCTTTTAGCGTTGGATAGGACTTAGGCAAAAATGCTTCTTCACCGGCGATATATATTATGGCACCTATTAAATTGCGAGATTTTCTATTACCTTTTAGACGTCATTATGATGTACATATCTTCACATTTTTGGTTCAGCTTTTTCCAGCAAATTTTTCGGAAATAATTACTTCTTTTTTTTTTACATAATTGCATTTCCATAGAAGATCCATTTAATTTCATGCCAAGATTCTAAAATATTGATGAGATATGAACTGCTACAGGAGCTCTACTAAAAAACCAAAATCGGCCATCTACAAATCGCACTATATAATAGTAAAATTTCCAATCTACATTCTTTAATGTGTTTAACTGTACGTATAATTTTTGTCGGCAAAATAATAGCAAGTATAGTTTTTTAAATTGCATATTGTGTTCAAGTTCAAAGTTTCCAAAACAGAATTATACACTATATTCAAGGCAAAGATAGAGAATAGAAATTTTGTTTTTAGTGTGAACTGGAGATTTTGCTTCTTCAGTAGCGATACACAGTGTATAGATAGCAGGGCCGGACGGCTGATAATGCGGCCAGCGCAGGCAGCCCCCGCTGCTTGAATTTTCAAAAAATATGTAAATGGAAGATTTTGCAGTTTTTCAAAAATGTGTAAAAAAAATCTTTTGACTTTTCAAAAACATGCCAAATAATTTTTTTTGTACATTTCAAAAACATGAAAATAAATTTTTTTGTACATTTCAAAAACATGGGAATAAAACATTTAACACTTTTCTCAAAACATTAAAATAGAACATTTTGCAATTTTCCAAAACATGAAAATAGAACATTTTGCACTTTTCCAAAACATGAAAATATACGAATTTTTGCTTTAACCAAAGAAAACCATTAATAAAATCCAAAAAGTGGTTTTTGTGTATGGAAACAAATTGCTCTGCCTAAAAGCAATGCCTTCGTCCGACCCTGATAGATAGTTTATTTAATACTTCAATTTTGAAAGACCTTTTTAAAATTCCCAGTTACGGCACTACCACTTTAATGTTTTATTATGCATATCATGAATACAAATTAATTTTTATGTCACTTGTCATCTCCATAAGCTTAACTGGGAATGACTGGGTCTCCGTGATGTAAGTGTAATCTCGTGTAGAGAAATCATATATATGGCTGCCACCGTCACCGTCTACTGAATTACCATAACGTCTGTGACGAATAGGGCTTGCAAAAGTCTTGACTTCAAAAGTCTTGTCAAGACCAAGACTCTTGAAATCAAGACTAGGGATGGTCTTGAAATTTCAAGACTCTTGAAATCAAGACTTGGAAAAGTCTTGTTCATTCAAGACTCTCGAAATCAAGACTTTCAGAAGTCTTGAAAATTCAAGAGTCTTGAAAACAAGACTTTCAGAAGTCTTGAAACTTCAAGAGTCTTGAAATCAAGACTTCCAAAAGTCTTGAGTCTTGAAATCAAGACTTAAGTCTTGAAAAATCAAGACTCTTGAAATCAAGACTGACAAAAACATGTAGACAATCATTTGTTAAGCACAAAAACTCAGTTTTTTCGCCATTAATTTAACTTCTGGAGGTACGAAAATTTCAAGACTCTTGAAATCAAGACTAAATCAAGACTTTCAAAAGTCTCGACATTTCAAGACTCTTGAAATCAAGACTTCAAAAAGTCTTGAATTTTCAAGACTCTCGAAATCAAGACTTTTAAAAGTCTTGAAAATTCAAGACTCTCGAAATCAAGACTTTCGAAAGTCTTGAAAATTCAAGAGTCTTGAAATCAAGACTTTCAAAAGTCTTGAAAAAATCAAGACTCTTGACAAAATTTTTTCATGTTTGTCTGGAAAGTCATATAAAGAGTTGAGATGTTGGAATAATTGAATTTCAAGGTGGTCTTGAAATTTCAAGACTTTTCAAGACTCTTGAATGGTCTTGAAAATGGCGAAAGTCTTGGTCTTGATTTTGCAAGCCCTAGTGACGAACCAAAATTACCCATATCCAATTTAAGCTAGAATCAAAATGAGCTATATGTCATAAAAACAAAATCAGAAAAATGCGTTAAAAATGTTAATTAAGAGTTTTTAAAAGTTTAAAATGTTCTATTTACATGTTTTTTAAAAGTGCAAAATGATCTATTTGCTTTGCATGTTTTTGAAAATTGCCAAACATTCTATTTACATGCTTTTTAAAAGTGTAAAATGTTCTACTTAAATGTTTTTGAAAAGTGCAAAATGTTGTATTGACATGTTTTTAAAAAGTGTAAAATGTTCTATTTAAATGCTTTCAAGACAAGTTTCAATACTTTTGTAGATAGTGGATATTGTTTTTAGCTACAAATGGATATTGGTCATTTTGGTTCTTCACAGACGATATGTATTAACAACGTATGCATTCTTTTTTCTCAACACATTTTACGCAATACCTAATATAATAAGCGATATGCTTTCAAGCTTATGATTTTTACATCATTGGTATTTCACTATACAAAAAATATTTAAAAATTCGTTCGATTAATTTTCTGATATTAACTTAAGGCCTACTGATATTTAACTCCATATATGTACCTACTACCTATGTATATACCTGCAAAATTAGCATCGCTGGTTCTAATATCAATTTATGTTATCTGGCCAAATTTTAATTTAGAACCTTCATTTACAGCAAAGGTTATAGCGGAATGGTTGGTTTGGTGCTGGTGCTGGTAGCAGCAAAGGCCACATCAAAAATCAAAATCAAAGGCAAAACTGCTTCTGGGAGCTGAATGGAATATAAAATAGGGTTCATCTGGCGCTGTACAGTAGAATGTAATTTTCTAGAATGTAGGTCAGGTGTGTGTGGCATTAGATTATCTCTATCTCCTGTCCAAAATTCCTGCCACCTGCCTTCCCATTTCCCATTAATACACTCTACGCTCTACCATATCAGTTCTACTTAGGTGCATACTACATACTTGGGTGAAGGAGCGAAATGATCCATATCCAATTCAAGCTAGAATTAAAATAAGCTATGTCAAAAAATAACTACCGTGTGTATATCTTCTAATACAATCATTCGCGCTGTATTAAAACTCGGGGGTCTACCCCCGCGTCCCGGCGTTATGCATTAGAGATCTGTAATGTTAAAGCGTCTGTAGTAATTAAAGTTATTAAAGTCCCGCGTTCTATTACAGACCCGAGTAGTATTAAATGATATAAGGTTACGTTAAATGAGATAGATATACGTAAAATATTAGTTACGAGTTTTTTGAAAATTGAAAAATATTTTATTTGCATGTTTCTAAAACGTGCAAAATGTTATTTTTGTTTGCATGATTTTTAAAATTGCAAAATATTGTATTTACATATTTTTTGAAAAGTGCAAATTATTATATTTACATGATTTTTGCAAAGCGCAAAATGTTGTATTTACGTGTTTTCAAAAAGCACAAAAGGTTCTAAATACGTGAATTTTTGCAAAGTGCAAAATATTCCATTTACATGATTTTTCAAATTGCAAAATGTTGTATTACCATATGTTTTCAAAAAGTGCAAAATGTTCCATTTTCATGTTTTCGAAATGAGCAAATTGTGCTAATTACATGTTTTTAAAAAGTTCAAAATATTCTTTTTTACAATCTTTTGGGGTCAAGATATTTAAAAAATTTGTAGATATAGCAGTGCATTATGTTTTTAGCTGAAACTGGAAACGGTTCGTCTTAAATCTTCACTGGCGATGTATGAAAGACAATACATACACATGCAATACGACTGTCGAAAGCGTTCAGGATTTATTACGGTGACGGTTATAGTCACGGATACGTCGACCAGTACCGTTCCCTTACGATTTGATAGATGAAGATCCGGAATCCAGATCGAGAGCGACGAGAGCGTACTTACTGGAGATCGAGAGACGAGAGTTCGAGAGTACCTACACTACTCGTACCTACAGTAGTACCTATGCTAGTTGAACTCCCCTTGAGCAGTTCCAACTTTCCCCATTTTAATGGCAAAAGTCCTCCACCACCCATCCAATTCTCTGAGTCTTGAAGAACGTATAGAAAAGCAGCAGATGAGCTTTCCACTTTCCACAGAGTTTCAGGTGCCCATCTACCTACATGACATGATACAAGAGGATCTGGTGAATCTGGAGTTCAAGCTCATAGACTCAAGTGGAAAGTAAATTGGGATGCGGGTCTTGAGGGGTCTACCGTGTAATAAGTAGTAACCGTATACCTTCAACCATGACCGTATAACCGTAACCGTGACCGTAACCGTAAGCTTGCCTATATGTATTACATGTATGAATTGCACCCAGGGCCGGATAATGTGGCCAGCGCAGGCAGTCTCCACCGTTTGAATTTTCAAAAAACATGTAAATGGAACATTTTGCACTTTTCAAAAACATGTAAAAAAAATATTTTGACTTTTCAAAAATATGCAAAATAAATTTTTTCGTACATTTCAAAAACGTGCAAATAAAATATTTAACACTTTTCGCAAAACATGTAAATAGAACATTTTGCACTTTTCAGAATCAAGTAAAAAGAACATTTTGCACTTTTCAAAAATATGTAAAAAGAATAATTCGACTTTTCAAAAACATGCAAATGAATTTTTGTTGCACATTTCAAAAAAGTGCAAATAAAATACTTAACACTTTTCTTAAAACATGCAAATAGAACATTGAGCACTTTTCTGAATCAAGTAAAAAGAACATTTTGCCCTATTCTAAAACATGTAAATACAACATTTTGCTTCCCCAAAGAAATTATCAACAAAATCAAAATGACGGTTTTTGTATGGAAACAAATTGCTGCCTAAAACCAATGCCTTCGTCCGGCCCTGATTGCACCTCATTGCTATCATCGCTAAATCAACAGTTGTGCAAAAGTCAAAGTCTAATAACGCAACTACGAGTGATGAGTGACGAGTCCATGTCCAACACTACCAAATTCTATTATTCTGCATTCTCTGCCTCTTCTTTGTCCTCGTCCTCATACGGTTCGGTTTCGGATTTGGCTTCGGTTTCGGTTTCCGTTATCAGTGTAGATGGTGACAGTTCAAGTAAGTCGCCGTTTCGGGTTCGGTTTTGGTTTGGGTTTCCGCTTGGATTTTTGGAAGAAATAATAGTGTAGTATGGTGTAGTAGAACTCAATAGCCTCTATTGTCCGTCCTATAGTAAAAGTAAACTGATTGCGACTTGCGACTGGCACTGGTACTGGTAGATGTAGAACTTATTGGACCGACCGACGTCCGACGTGCTGAACTTTATTGTTCAGGTTCAGTCTGTGTAGATCCTTTGTGTAGATTAGAGATTTGGAGCAAGATAAATGAGAGGGAACGGTGAACCAATTGAAAATCAAGAGCTCCACTTTCTTTTCTACTTTTTTACCGGGACTTTCTCAGTAGAGTAATTCAGAGAAAGCTCGTCTCTGAACATATAGCCTTAGATGTAGAGACAACCGACACCAAAGTATAGTAGGAGTAAATAATGACTGGACTGATATAGTGCAATTTTCTTAACGTGAGTGATGAATCAAAATCGCCTGCATCTAATTTAAGCTAGAATCAAAATGAGCCATGTCAAAAATACTTAAGGAGATGCAAAATAGATGCAAAATAGATGCAAAATATTAATACGAAGTTTTGAAGTGTAAAATGTTTTATTTGCATGTTTTTGAAACGTCCTCAATGTTCCATTTTTGTGTTTTTGAAACGTGCAAAATATTTGTTTTAGTTTTTTTTTGAATTAATGCAAAATGTTTTATTTGCATGTTTTTAAAACGTGCAAAATGTTCTATTTAGGTGTTTTTGAAACCTGCAAAATATTTTATTTGCATGTTTTTTTAAAAGTGCAAAATGTTGTATTTAGATGTTTTTGAAACGTGCAAAATATTTTATTTGACTGTTTTTTTAAAGTTCAAAATTTTTGATTTGCACGTTTTTTAAAAGTGCAAATATTTTAATTATAAATTTAAAAAAAACAAAGTGTTCCATTTAGGTACCTATACATGCCTTTCAAAAGCATACATTTTTTTATTTGCATATGTTTTTGAAAATTGCAAAATATTCAAATTGCATTTTAAAAAGTGAAAAATGTTGTATACGTTTACATGCTTTCAAGATCATATTTTAATATTTTTGTAGATAGTGAATTTTGTTCTTAGCTGAACTTCGATAGATCATTTTGATTCTTCACATACGATATATCATGTACATATGTGTAGGTTTGGAAATTTATACAGTCGGTGAAAGTATTTATGTATGGGTAGTTGGCGTTGGCATTATTCATAGGAGGCTACGTGAGCTACGATCTACGATTCGACGATTTTGCGATGACTAAAAGCCTTAAATAAATGTAGTACTACTGATATATTTCAACTTCAACAAAGCGCGTTGTAGAATAGTAAATTAGATAGTTGAAGAATTAAAATAGCCTCTTCGAATTCCACATGGCTTTCCTAGTGACTATTAGAGTCAAAATGCGCCATGTGTAACGTATCAGAATAATTTGGAAAATGTACTCGCAAAAAATTTTTAAATGTAATGTAACGTAAAATATTCCATAAATTCCATAAAATTCCAAAAATTCCTCACGACTTTTGACTTTTAGTAAAATAGCATTAATTATGTTTCTAAATTTTATCTTTATTTTGTATGACTACAATAATTTTTGTTTTATGTCTTGTTTTTATTTTTCAACTCAACAACGATGAAGGTACATAAAGGAAATTGCATTGAATTGGTTTCGTCGATTAGTTTGGACCTATGTGGTGTATTATTACCATTTTGATTTCCTTTCGGATTTCGCTCAATCATTCTTACCCATGATGATAAGGTTATGGTCTACGTGTGGTCGGCCTCAGCGGACGGTCACGGTTTATACGTTTTATACGAGTATAAATATAAATGAAAACCATTTGAGAATTTGATCGAGCGAGTGGAGAATTGAGGAAATTGGACAATACAAAATGCAATAACCGCCCAACACAATATAATCTAACGTAAGTAGTGCCTACAATATACCTATAGGTATCTACCTATCCGTATAAATTCGGTTTAGATCTGCACAACAAAACTTGGCTAAATTTTTCTATACCGAATTTCTAACGGACATTGAATATACAGGGTTCCACACAATTTTAACCCGCCCAGGGCCGGATAAAGCATAATGCGGCCAGCACGCAGGCAGCCCCCGCTGCCTGAATTTTCAATTTGCCTGCATGTACATGGAACATTTTGCACTTTTCAAAAATATGTTAATAAAACATTTCGACTTTTCTAAAACATGCAAATAAAACGTTTTGCACACTTCAAAAACATACAAATAAAACATTTTGCACTTTTTAAAAATATGTCAATAGAACATTTTGACTTTTCAAACACATGCAAATAGAAACCATTTTGACTTTTCAAAAACATGCAAATGAAAAACATTTTGCACTTTTCAACAATATGTAAATAGAACATTTTGACTTTTCAAAAACATGCAAATAAAAAACATTTTGCACTTTTCAACAATATGTAAATAGAACATTTCGACATTTATAAAACATGCACATTAAGCTTTTTGGAAAATTCAAAAACATGCAATTAAAACATTTTGCACTTTTCAACAATATGTAAATAGAACATTTCGAATTTTCTAAAACATGCAAATAAAACATATTGCACTTTTCAACAATATGTAAATAGAACATTTCGACTTTTCAAAAACATGGAAATAAAAAACATTTTGCACATTTAAAAGAACATGTAAATAAAACATTTTGCACTTTTAAAAACAACACGTAAAAAGATGATTTTGCACTTTTCAGAATCAAGCAAAAATTAAATTTTTCACTTTTCTAGAAACATGTGAATACAACATTTTGCTTCACCAAAGCAAACCATCGGTAAAATCAAAATGGTGGGGTTTGTATGGAAACAAATTGCTGCATAAATGCAATTCCTTCGTCCGGCCCGGTAACCTCCCCCCTTCCAGCGGACGACCCTGTATCCTCCCGATGATATTGGTATCCGTCTGAAGCGTAGTATAAAATCGCCATTTTACGACCAATTCTACATCCGTAATTTAGCTCTACTACATTCATAGATTCATACTTGTACATTCTTTTTAGTTATATGTATAGCCACATTATTTTCAAGTGATGTGATTTCCGAAGCATATCAGCATCAGTAAAAATCCAATCCATTCTCTTCTAGACTTTTAGTATGTATAGCGTACATTTTATGAGTTTTTTTTACTTCGACCAAAAACTCGTCTCACGTAACTCAACGACAAAACTATATAGTATTTTTACTTTCTTCTTTTTATCCAATTTTTCTACCTGTCGTTTTCGTTTTCGGGTTCGGTCTCAGCCTCTTCATTTATGGAAGCCTTATTAGCCTTAGGGAATTCAGTCAGTGAATTGAAAATTTTTACTTGAGCTTCATCTTCTTTCCTCAAAGTCAATTCAATGCTTAAATACACTTATTTCAAAAACTTGAGGAACGTCTTCTGCTGGAAATATGGGAGACTGTAGCTTTTCCTTTGATTTCTTTTCGCTCCCTATATACAAGACGAACCATACGGAATTTGCATTAGTGCTTTTACTGCCTGTTTGCAATTCGAGTACTTTTTTTAGTAAGTACATTGGTACTTATGCTTTCCCTGTAGGTAACAACTTAACCTTATGTAGTCTACAGAATCAAATAGAATGTAGGTACCTAGGTAGGTACTTCGGTAGGTAGGTACCTAAATATCGTCTGGGAAGAATCAAAATGACCCATATCTACTTTCAGCTAAATATGAAATGCACTATCTATAAAAAATTAAAATATCCTCATTCTGAAAGCATGCGTACATAGATGGAACTTTTTGCACTTTACCAACAATATATAATTACACAGGACATTTTGCACTTTTTAGAAACAAGTAAATAGAACGTTTTATACATTTCAAAAACATGTAAGTGGAGGATTTTGCGCTTTTTAAAACCATGTTAATAGAACATTTTGTACATTTCAAAAACATAGAATAAGAAAATTTTACACTTTTCAAAATCATGTAAATAGAACATTTTACTCTTTTCAAAAAACGTGTAAAACGAACATTTTACACTTTTCAAAACCATGCAAATTAGACCGTTTTGCACATTTCAAAAACATGTAAACGGAGCATTTTGCAATTTTCCAAATTATATGTAAATAGAACATTTTGGAATTTTCAAAAAACAAACAGATAAAATAATTGGCGTTTTTCAAAAACTCGTAATAATTAGCATTTTACGGATCCATATCAACTATATTTGTTTTTTGAAATATCTCATTTTAATTCTAGCTGAAATTGGTTATATAGGTCATTTTGGTACTTCATAGAGGAAACGCAATTACTAGTGTGCGTCGGTGTAGGTGTAGGTATAGACTAGACAATTTGCCAGAGCTACCAAATAAGTACACACGCGCCCCACCGCAACCTTATCGTTCGGAACCAGGATCAAATCTATTTTACATACATATATAATTATTAATTATACAGCCCGACCAAACCAAAGCCTATATCAAAGTGAAATCCTCGAGATCCTCCAGTCTTCTTGAGAGATATCTCGAGAGTGAGATCAAAAGCAATTTAAGTACATTTGAGACTGAAGAGTTTAAGTGGAGACAAGATACTAATTGAAACCATAAGCTAAAAACCAAGCCAACTGCACTGCACCACTAACCACTATCTACAGTACATACAAAATCTAAAACGATCTATACATGTAATGATATGGTATGCTACTGCTACTACGCACTGATAATTCCTAAGTGCTTTTTCCTTTATAGCATTGTACAATTTTACAAAAAAACGAACCGGAAGATCAATCCGGCCGTTGCCGTTCGTTCCATATCTTGAACTTCCACTTGGGCGCTGAAAGGTCTGGAGTTCGGCAGGTTTGGGATTTGGGATCCAAGTCGAAGTCGAAGTCAAAGTCGAAGTACCGTAATCGTAACCGTGATCGAAAGCTTCAGTAAAGTTCGCTCAAATGGTAGTAGTTTTATATGTATGGCCTGATGCCTAGTAAATATAGTAGTAGTCAATATTACGACACGGCGATATCGGTATCGGTTCGGTACCGAATCGAAAGAATAAACGAAAACGATGCGAGAGGAGAATTCTGTGCTCTCTCTCTCTCTCTCTCTCTCTCTCTCTCTCTCTCACAAAAGTGTTCTATATTAAAATGTTAATGTACCTACCTACCTACCTACAACCTACCTACAAGCCCTATACAGTCTACAATCGGTCGGAAATTCAGCTTTCTATACAAATACACTACGCACAATGGACGTGTCCACATCCACACAGTCCTCAATAATAATTGAGATCCATAGGAACTAAAAATAGATTCTCCAGGGCTTCCAATTTCCATTCAATCGGAGCAATCCGAACTAAAACGAAATTGAAAACATATATATACGTACACCAAAATTCTATATAATATCACTAGTACAAGCAAGTATACCATATATGAAATTGTACCGTCAATTTTGAATTATTCTATATCTGGAATCTGGAGGTACTAAAAATAAGAGTTGAATTTAGGTACTATTTTTATGTGACATACCTTATGTTAACAATTTATTATACACTATAAAAAATTTAAGTGTTATATTAGTAATCTGATCGTGTGTAATTTGGAGGATTAAGGATAATAAAAATTCTTAATTCCTTCAATAAAAATGTAATGCATGATCGTGTAATATCTGTCAATTTTATTCATTCACGAATTTCTTAAATGAACCTCTATGATTAATTTGATGAACAATTTTTGTAATGTTTTATGTAGTAATTTTATAAGTGGAATTGATTTGTTCTTTTTTTAAAGATATTTGACACGAAATCTGGAAATCCGAGTTGAAATCGAAAACGACTTGGAATTTCGGGCCATTGTTACCTATAGCTACATACAATATCAGTATTAAAACAAAAGATATTAAATGTGTGTGATTAATGACTAACATTCTAAAAAGGTTAATAGGTATAGGTATAGGTATACTATTTGTGTCTGCTTTTTACGTATTTACATTTTGCATTTTTTGTGGTCGTTCAATATAATCCTAGGTAATCCCAATATCATCTCATCTCACTCAGTACTTTTAAGAGTTTATAATATTTTTTACACACGACGTCAGTATCCTTACATTTTATTATTGAGATTCGTAAATTTATAATAGTAAACTGTAATTAATGTCCAATTTTTGTATTCTATATTTTCTTTATGAATTTTTTAAGGTAATGATTTTTGGTTAAGTATTTAGAGTGAATTAATTAATTACATGTAAGTAGAACGTATAGGTAACCTACCTATATACAATAGACCGATAAGATAATCTATTCAGTAGGAATAATTATTAGGTAGCATACTTTGGATAAACTATTTACATTAAAAATAATAATATAAAATAAATTATCCATATCTGCTTTTGTTTGCAGTTAAACTTTTCAGCAATTTAATAAATTATGTGTAATAAAATTGTAAGTATGTAAATACAATAACGTCAAGTATTTACATTTCGACTAAAATGAAACGACATTGGTGATTAATTAGTATAGTAAAATTGTAATATATTAAATTAAAAAATTCAAAATTTCGAAAATAAAAAACCAAACTTGTCATACGTTCAAACTTGTACACTTTGAACCAGTATGCTTCCATGTCCATTCTGCTGGCCATGGAAATTTCTGCTAGTGTTGTTGCTATTAGTATTATTAGCCTCCATGATGGAATTTTGTTTTTTGGTAAAATTGAGCTTTGGAATAAATCCAGCGATCCTTCCTCCATGACCAGATCCAGATACAGCGCCTGAACCAGAACCAGAACCAGATGAAGACTCGGACCAATAACTATCTGCTTTATTTAAATTAGTATTGTTATCATTCTGATTTTGCTGATGCTGAATGTGAGACTGAGCTGATGGTTGGTTCTTGTTCCACTGGAAAAAATTTGAATTTGAATAATTATTAGCCGATTTATTGGAATGTAGATCATTTTCGTTCTCATTCTCGTTCTCAGTATCCTTATTTTTGGTGAGGTCAAGATTGGCATTGAGATTATTCGTAGGACTGACGACGACGTTGTTGGAATTGAAATGATTGTGCTCGGTTAGATAATTGTTGTTTGGATTTAAATAGAAATTTATTCCACGATCTTGATCGTCTTGTTCCTGTTCTTGTTTTTCCTGTTGCGCTTGTAATTTCTTTTGCACTTCAAGGAGCTCTTGGTACTCCTGGATTTTCAAGTTCATGTCCCCGATCCCGGTTCCGGTCCCGGTCCCGGGGGAACGGCCGCCGATTCCTGAGACAATATTTATGTCGGTTTCAGACTCAGTAGTAATGAGTGAATTGCCACAGAGACATTTGCCACCTCCACCTCCACCCCCGCCAAAGCCGTAGTCACTATCATGATGACTATGAAGGTGACCCCGACCCCGAGCATCTGACCCACCGAAGGAGCCGACCACTGTGTGCGTGAGTAAATCCGGGTATGCGGAAGCCATCGCGGATAAATACATAGGGTCATTTAGACTCTCACTGAGGTCCCCATCACAGTCCCCATCCAGATCTAGGTCAAATTCTTGGAGTGGATTTGACACCACGGTATTATTATTATTTGAATATTTCCTCAACTTCTCTTTATACTTAATCACGACGAGGGTGGCAATGATTCTGTAGATGAGGATCCCTGACGGCCAGTACACTTCCATGAAGGGGCTTCGCTTCGTCGGAAGTGGCCGACGTGGTGGCAGCTCATCTTTATTAAAATTATTATTATTGTTGATGTTGTTGTTGTTGTTGCTATTAAAGTTGAAATTGTTGTTGTGATTATTAAGAATGTTACTGCTTGGGTTGCTGCTACTGCTGCTGAGCATGGGGTTCGTGCCGAAAGCACCCCCAGAAGGATTTGGAACTCCAGTGGGGGGTGGGAATACGATGATGGCTTGGAAAACTATGAAGGCTAACGTGGCAATTGTAAGCCAATAGTTACAGTACTTGATGGATTTCTTTGGATTCTGTTGTGTCTCAAGCTGAAAGCACAGAATAAACAACCAAAATCTCAATAATCCAGTGGAATTCAAATAAGTTAGTAATATATTTACACAGCCAATATGTACATTTCGTTACAAGTAATTATCTTTAAGTAATGTGTTTTGATTGTTCAATTACCTTCTGCGTCGCAACAAAAAGATTAATGGAAACAATCATCCAAATTTCAAAAATTAAACACGTGATAGTAATTTTCCAGTAGAGGAATGGAACATCCGTTTCTATTGTGCACACAAACCACCATTTCAAAACATTAAATTAAAATAAGGACATACTATAGTACATACTATATATTCAAGATTCATGTATGAAATTTCCTACTAAAAATTTTGAAAGCTTTTGAAAACAACGTGTATTTTTGGAGGATGGGTGAAAAAAAGTATAGAATTTTTTAAGAAAATTAAGTTTTTAAATGAGCAGTTAAAATAATACATATTAAATGACTCTGTCAATGACCGGTCAATTAACCATTTAAATAAATGGTTTTCCTGCAATATAATATGAAACTGCTGAGGAACTATCGAAATATTGATAAAGTAGAATAACTCTGGGTGGCATTTTTTTTAAAAGGCAATATTTTGTAAAAAACTTATTACCTTCATCGTTGAAAGGATTAAAAAAGAATCCGAGAGTCGCCAATAGCTGAAAAAAAGTAAGCAAAACATACCGAATTAGTCTTTGAATATTTTTGAATTTGTATATTTCAAATTATTCATGCTTATTCCTATCGTATAGTAATTGCCCTAATTGTAATTCGGATAAATGAGTGAGTATTTTAGAAAAAATTAAAAAGTCTCACAACATCCAAAACAGCCACTAGCCGTGTATAATTCCTGTACTTCTTCAACTCTCCATTCATCCCCACAGTGCCCAGAATGTCCATGTTGAGCGAGTCAATAGGATACATGCTACCAGCACACAGAGCCACAGAACTGGAGCCAGCGTATTTTCTTTAAGCAAGCTGTGGACCGTGTTGTGGTAATAAGTAGGTCTTACTATATTTTTGGTATAGGGATACCAAGAGACTTCGCCAATTCACAATTGCAAAAAATTACTAGCGCTTATTGACTTTAAATTTTAAACATTTGTTTAGCAAGGGTGTTTTGTTTTGGTATAGTTAACTTAACTACATTTTAATATCATATAATATGTAGTACATTTAGTAGAGGAGATGAAAGTCGTAGGCGTAACAGTGTATAGAGCGAATCAGGAGAAACAGGTAAAATTCAGATATTGAATAAATTTCCATCGTCACTCTCACTTTTTGGGCTCAGGTAGAATTTTAAAATTCATAATTTGAATTTGAATATCGAATTGCACTATAAAAACTTTGGTAGAGATCATAGAAGACCCCCACTGCTAGTAGTAAGTTTTAACACTTGGGTAGAGGTGGTACATTTCTATTTGGGAATTTGGGTTGGAATTGATATTGGCACTATAACAATGGCTTTGACTTTGACATATACGTACCTGTTTAGTGAACTGAGAGGGAGAACGATTATTTAAAGAGTATCTGTATTCATCCGTATCATATATATTTGTGTGTAAAGTATATATTATGCAGTAGAATAGAAACTATAGTATTTTTAGTAGGTCTTATATCTTATATAAAATACTATGGAAAATACATTTCGAAATTCCCGGCTACATTAATGGATTAGTCGATACCAAAGAAAATAACACCGAAATGGGATTGACAAGAGATCAGATTCCGAATTTTCGAATTTACTCCCTATAGTAATCCATTATACGGACATATGCTGTAACGCAATACGAAAATAGTCGGTGAATTTCGAACTTCCGAACACTCCCGATCCACTCGGTGTCGGTACCACAAAGCCAAAGAATACCCACTAGGACTAGACACAAACGAATTTCACTGTCACGCGAGAGAGATTTATTATGAGTTCACTTTTACTTTTGTACAGTATGCAAAATTCCGTTTACAAATAACCAAGTAGTCAAAGACGCGCGTGCAAAAATGTTATGAATGTAATGAGAATGCTGAAAAACTAAAGCAAAATCCGAATTTTCATAAATCACTATAGAATCGTTGCACTGAAAGCTGAAACTGGTAAATTAGCATTAATTAGCATACTCAGTACCTGGAAGACTGGAAGAATAAAAGGTACAAAACTAGATTTATTTATCAATTCAAATTCTTTACCTTTTACACAATAATATTTCAAAAACGTATCGATACACTCTAGACACTTACTAGTTAGGTACTTATTAGATACTCTCGAGCTTGATTTGAAATTAACATTTCGATTTCAGAAGCATTATAAATAGTAAATAAATACAATATATTATTGAAACGCAATGGAGGCTATTTAGGCCTGCTTAATAAATTACTATTCACAAGCTACCTATCTACCTACATGTAACTACATGTACATGTACTATACCATGTGGTAGACTACAAAATAAATAAGTATACCTATAATGTTTTCGACTCTGTATTTGCGAATATTCCAAGTGTGTAATAAAATACTGAACTAAGAATATACATCATAATAAATATTATTTTGATTTCAATATTTTTCTAATATTATAATGATGATAGTTTAATAGGAACAGATACTTGAAGAAGAAATAATTTCGCACATAACTAGAAACAATTACCTATACATAAAAAGACAGTTTAGTATTTTTGAAAACCTTAATATTCCGATTACCGTCAAGTCAACGCTAAGTTGCTAACTAAGAAATTATACAATGAACGCAATCTTAACTTAAAAACTTAAAACTAGGGGAGAAAAACGAGGAAACCGGATTGCGGATATTATCAGTGAATGAAAGGGAAGAATATAATGAAAAAAAAATAATTCACTAGCTTCAGGAATTAATATTCTTGTGCATTTTGTTCATATACAAAATAGGCTTTAAACTACCTACATTGCAATTTATGCCAAATGCAAAACTACAGTTTGTTATTTATAAATATATATATATAAAGAAAATGGTTTAGTACGGTATATAGTTTTCGTTGCCAAATATTTGAAGCATCTGTATGCAATAGCATACTGATTTAAGAAAGATACGGATCAGAGTTCACATGAGGCAAAATCAATCTAGGTATGGCATGTATGGCAAGTTGTGGACGAATTCCACATATGGTCGCAAGTGTTCCAGTTCGAAGCCTGCAAATTTTAACATCAAAAATATTTTAGGACCAAATTAACTTCATAACTAAGTAATAATATGAAGTTGTTTAATTTCTAGATAAATTTTTAAATTAAAGAAATTTTGTGCATTGTGAAAATTCCAAATGCCTTAAAAAATTAGATATGATATAATAAAATTATTAACACATAATTAAGTACAAAGTACGTACAGCATTTTGTTTCTTCTACAAGTTCATCACCAGACTCACAAGTATACCTTTGAACTTCAATGGCCAACTGTGGCATCCGATCAAAAACATAGCGGCCCGTCAATTCTGAGAGAAATACTCGACTTCGTGTCTTACTTTTCTCACAATTTTTGAAGTGATGGATTTCAACTTGAAGGAGTTTTAGCTCTGAAAATTGCAATAAAGTGTGAATATAATATAATGGCATAACACGTGTTAAAGTTATTAAAGTGCGTACGTGTAAGTATAATGCTCAAAAGAAGGAAAAATACATTTGAGGTTTGAGGCTTTGCTTTTGGCTCTTGAAAATTGTTGAATTTTGCCAATATTATTGAAACGCGTATTATTAGTATTATAAAAATAAACCTACTCGTAAGATTTAGTAAAGATGATCGTCCGTCTTGTAATTTCTGGAATTCGTCCACCTCATCCCATTTTTTGGACGCCAAAAAATTATTACAATCCTGCCGAGACAGTCCAGTAAAGCAAGGGTCTAAATTAGTCTTAACCAAAACATCTTGAACACCTTGAAATCTTAGAAATTCTAATTCTGGCCAAGCAGTCCAAAGTGCCTCACAACACTCTTCCAATTTCTCACATTCGTACATGTTTGAGATGAAAGTCTTCACATTTGGAAATAATTTTGCAAAATCACAAATCACCGTTTTGGCATTGCTCCCTTTGAACTCTCCATTAATATGTAATTTCGACACGGACTCAAAGCAATGATTCATTCGTAATTGTCGAAAATTCTCCATCATATATGGATGAATAGCATCTCTCTCAATAAAATATCCAAATCTCTTACAATTAATTTGAATAGATTCCAAACGAGGGAAAATTGATGTGTAGTCAAAGTTGACACGAGAGAGGAGGGAAAATGCGAGAAGGGCATCAATCTCCTCATGACACTCCACCGTGATATGCGTGAGGCGAATTAAACGGATTGGACTGGTGCAAATACCGAGTAACCCTCCGCCCGGAACATCCCCACTTCGGGGTGTCGTCCGTGTTGTTATACTTGATGTTGTTATGGAAGTAAACTTTTCCGCTAATGCCACTAAATCCAAATGGTTGATACAAAGTTCACGGAGAACTTCAGAGCTACTTTCCAGAATCATACGAGAGATCATCAAAGCTTTGGTTTTGCACTCAAAAATACCCTCCGTGTGGAACAGTATGAGGGGGGAACAACTAGTCGAGATGACAAGTTTACGAATTTTGGGTTTCTCTTTGGCAAACGCGAGGGCAAAATCTAATAATTTACTAATTTCGTGATCTTCATAGTCCTCATTATTTCCATTATTCACAGAGTTTCCAAGAATTTCTAAATGTTTGTAGCGGAATTTTTGAAGTTCCAATGAGAATTCTTGGACCGCATAGCTCTTTTTGAGTTGGAGGATGGCGGGTAGGAATTCAAGGGAGATGTAGCCCACTAACAATTCCAATTTCGGGATGGCTGTTAAGAGATCTTTGACGATGGAAATAGGATTACAATCTAAACTCCAGCTCCAGCGTTGCTTAGGTAACTCTAATACTCTCACAGTGGGAAACTCGTTGCTATCATTGTTGGCACTGACACTATTACTGCTAACAGTATTCGGTTCGACGTCTTTGGGGCCGCTCGCCCCTTCTTTACTATCCTTACTGAGCTTGGTACTGGGAGCGGGATTGAAATTAAACCCGAAATATTTTGAGACATTCTTGGCTGTGCTGGGCAGTGCATCCACAGTTAAGGCAACAATATTAATGTTATTATTACTATTATTATTATTATTCAACTTGAACTTATTGCAATTCGCCAGATGAAAAATGAACTTGGAGGCTGGACAATTGAGCTTCGGCTCTTTCTCCCAATGAACCCGTAGATATTTTATTTTCATGGAGGTTAGTAAAGCTTCGTAGAGAGTGACGACGTCATAATCTTTACTGGTAACTATGCAACGATGCTCATCCTTACCCCCAGCATCGTCCACATTAACATCGATCTTCCCGGGTGTGTCAGAGTCGGAGGAGCTAAATGGATCTTCATAGTCGTATGTGTTGTTTGAGAAGGATAATCCATTGAATGGAATATTCCAAGCATTCCGCACGTCATGTCGAAGTCGGATTAATTTTTTGCACTGTTTATGTCCACTAATGTAAGCGTAGCACTTTCGGTCTTCACGAAGGGTAAAGCGAGCACTTGCATTCCAGGTTTTGTTCACAAGACTGCAATGGAGCAAATCTTCATCGGACAACTGGTCAAAAATTTCTTTAGATATCTATAAAAACGAAAAATAACAATCACAAAAGATTTTAATTTTGCTTCACCCATAAATGTAACTGTCACCTGTTTTCAAGATTAGAAAACAGCGTCAGGATACAATAAATAAATAAATAGTAGAGAGTTTGGAGTAACACTTATGTAAAAACCAAGTTGCCCGGGAATTGAATACTTGTTAAATCCCAACAAACAATAGGGCATGAAACCGTGTAATCATTAAATAAACCATACCAAGAGAATCGATATCGCTTGATCCACAACATTCAAATCGCCTTCGTCCTAAATAAAAATAAGAATAATTTGTTACCACAAACAATTGCTGATCCATAGTTGATAGTTATTAAATAATTAACAACCTTTATTATTTAACTATACAGTATATAAATTAATTCGAATTCAATTATTAATATTTAATACAACACTCACCTCAAAATAATTATTATCATCCTCCTCATCATCCTCATGTGGGTACCGAATGCGACGTGAGCGCTGCTGAGGAGGTGAATTTTCAAGTTCGATGTCAAGCCTCCTTCGCTTTGCCGATATTCGGTGACTGCCCATGATTAATTCTCAATCTCGCTGGTCTGAAATTCACAATGTAATAAATAATACAATTATTATTATTAATTAAATAGTAATGACCAAGACCGAAGAAAAGAAAGACCACAATTGTATTTTTATAATATGTTATTAACGGACAACAGGCAACAGGGGTTAAAATTCTGTAATCATCCATTCAAATTAGTAAATGGTAATAATAACGTTAAAGGTAGAAAAAGATACTCACCAGTTTTGCCTTACACAATTAATACTACTTTAATTTGTATGATGAGATAACTGCTGACTCTGTGCACATAGTACACTTTCAACTGTATTGCACAACAAGACCAAGACCAAACAACCAAAGCCAACGAATCAACAGGGAGGCAATGGCAAATGGCAAATGCATAAAGAAACTGAATCGTATCGTCAATCGTGGGTTGGTTAAGTAGTTGAAGTTGCAAGTATAGTTGGTATTGGTAATTATATTATAATATGTTATATATGCACTTGCATGTATGTGCAACACAAACCTCGCTGACGAAAACAAGTTTTGAAGTTACAAAACTAATAGTGGTACTTTGCTTACTAGTTGGATACATCTGTACACTTGCTTTTTCCAAGAACAACAAACACAAACTTGAAACTAGATAATTAATTAGTGAAGATAAAACTATTAAATATACACTTGATTGTTGACTTACGCTTGACACTTACTTAAGGGCTTTTACAGCTACTACTTGCAACTTGAACTGAAATCACAAACTGCTGGCCAGTGTCAGTATTGTATTTTAATCCACAATTTTGAGCGAAATGAGTGAATTGATGATGAAATTATCGAGTTAATAGTTATTCGTATGTTGTGTTGTGTGGTGTATCACGTGGCTCGAGTGTAACTGATTGTCTACTAACAGTCTGCAGTCTGCAGTACATTCTCCTTAATTTTGATCTCATCTGCTGCTGTGGTCTGCGACTGTTGTATTAGTATTTAGATCTCCGTCGATCTGCTGAGCTGCACTTTTGGATCTTTCAGCAGAGTTTTACATTCACATTCTTCCCATTCCCAGCCTCCCAGCACCATCACAGCGATTGCATTTTTCATTGCCGCTGACAACTGCCGAGCTATGCAGTGAGTATACTAATTACACAAGTATTTTCTATGCTTTACTGATCTTGAGTAGATCTTGATCTTTGAAGATGTTGGTCAGACCAAACCAAAAACACGCAGCTTCATATACTTAATAGCATAGCCGCATGGGCCGTTCCCATTGCCTCTTAAGTACGTGACAACTACAAAAAGCTCACAATTTTTACGTTTGCTTCATTGCATTCTTTCGCATACTGATTATTACTGATGAACTTACTAAAAGTTAAAGGTTCAAAATACTTTTAAAGATGCAAGAAAGTATAAGACCAGGATCAGGTAATGGTGTTGGATGTAGCTTATTATGCTCATAGTTAATTATCCGTACCATATAATATTAGGTGTGTGTAATAATGACGTATGCAATAACGAAATAAGTAACGAAAATTGAAATTACTGGTTTTTTCAAGATAATATTTGGTAAGGTGCGGGTGGTCGGATTAGGAAACGTGGTGTATCTACTAATTACGTATTAATTAGTTACATACAACCAACGCATATGCCTGTAAGTACTTTAAAAGCAATTTTTATTTCTTTACTTGTTTGTATTAATGGTTAAGCGCACAATCTTGAATTTAAATTATAGCATAAGCATATCTATTTTTAAGCAAAGTCAATAATAGCGATGTGAGCTTCAGCCTGTCAAACATTGTAAGAAATTACTCGATTTCCTGTGGATCTGCCGAAAGAATAAAAAATAAAAAATCATCAGGACCATACAGCTGACGACCTTGTGCTTGTAAATTAAATGATTTTAATGATTAAGTGCATGATACTGAGTTTCCGAATGTCGGATTTTTTGACCATATATTAAAATAATAATTAACTAACGCAATTTATAATGACATTCCAGCTGACACTGATTCCTAAACTTCCTTCCGTGTCTGTCGTAGGCGGGCATGTAGACACCAGGACAATCGCAAAATTTTCGTTGTCGACGTGGATGATTTGTGTGATTTTTAGCGTCGGCTTTATATCTGTAATAGGCACGATAAGGGTGTACAATCCTTTGTAAATTGTAAAAGGTTTGCGAGAAAGAACTTTCAGAATCAGAACTTGCTAGCTGTACGAATAAAAGACAGACCAGTGGAAATAATAGCAATGCTACCTGGTGAAAGAGTCTACTTGGAACCAACGTATAATAATTGTAGCTTTTACTCATTTTTGTAATATAATTTTTTTTAAATATGAAAAGAAATCAAAATTGACATCAAAAAAATTCTATTATTAGGGCAAAATTAATAAATATCCGTAAACCCCCTGCGTATGTACTTAATAAACCAAGCGTCTACTTTCTTCTTACTGAAAACACACAATTAGAATTTATAAAATTTATTACTAATACAAGTTGCATAATTTTGTTGCAATTAAAGCATTTATAGCTTCATTGTAAAAAATTAAATAATGATTACTAAATTATTACACAAAAGAACATGAATTTTGTAAAGTAATATTATACCCATAATAAATTAATATAAAATATATCAAATATTACTAATTGTAAGTGTACCAAATTCCATATAAAATAAGTATCCATAATAAACTTTGCTGTAAAATATTATGTATTGCATCATGCAATAAGAAAAGCCAATTAAAAATTCCGCCATCTAGTCAACATAATAGACATAATAGTGATAATAGGCAATCAAGAAAATCATGCAAGCAATTTTAAACGACGTCATCAAATACAGAAAGTGGTAAAATATAGCACGCAGTTTCGGGTGTAAAACTGATGCATTTTATCTAGAGTACAAAAGTAAAGTGGGCCCATTTATATCCTGCGGACGGAATGTAACATCATAATTATATTAGAATAGTACAATGATAAACAATTTAATTAATTATATTTAAAAAAAAATGATTATACAAGTGTCACTGCAAAAGTATCGTCTTTAGCTATTGTAACGTCGTCTAATAAATTACCCACAAAATAAAAATAAAGACAAACGTGCACATGATTTTCCCTATAAAGTAACTGCTACATGATTGGTTTAAATTTTAAATGATGATTTTACATTAGCTTAGGGATCGTCCACGAATGTCTTCATCAAAAACCCCTCATTTTTATGACCCTATATAACCCACTGTCATCAGCTTATCCATTGCTTAAATGCCTATATCTTTAATATGGGATGTCATCGCAATAGCCAAAAGTAGACCCATTAACCCTACTGATGACGTCATTTGTGGTCGATCCTTTACAATTATGTAACTTTCAAAGGTCCACGAAATGCTTCTGTAAATTCAAGTGGATTTAGGTACTCATGTATCTCACTCTAATTGCATATTGCATTGATAAACTTGTAATAAGCAAAGTAATTTTAGGTAATTAGCAGTTGTTTGATCTGTAATTTTTAGCACAGTGCCCCCGTCGTATAATCAATAATGCCCTAGCCCTAACGCGTTGCATTATGGCATGCGAGACAGCAGGACGTTATTAGTTAGGTAGGTACATAAAGAAATATGAAAACAGCGAATGTATTAATATGTTTATATTTACATAGGCGTGTTTCAATGTCACGGAAGACAGAGTAAACATACCTATTTTTTTAAGCAAATATAGATAAAACTGTAATTTGTCAAAAACTTGTTTACACAGGTAAATAATTATGCACTAATTACACAAATGATAGATATATGTAATCATATAATGTGAAATTTGGTCTTTTACGAAGCTGAGTTGATATCAAGCTCATCACAAGATTGAACTGCCAATAAAAAATATTTTTTACATTTTTTTCCCGTCCAACCAAAAGCTGTAAAGCAAATTTTAAAACATGGCGAATAACTTAAGAACCAAAGAATGTTTCCTCTCAACACTAAATTTTGAAAATCTAGAGCACAAGTATTCTTTCACTAATGGTCATGACCATATTAACAAGTTGGTGGGACGGAAGTATACCATGTTATTTTACTGCCTAAATATTCTTGGAATGTGCCCAGTCGGATTTAATTCTGGGACAAGCAAGTTTGAAATTTCATGGTTTTCAACACCAGCAGTTGTCAGTTACATTTCAGCTCTTTGGGTTATTTCCACTTGGACTGTGTATTCAATTGAAATGAATTTTGGGGTTCCAATTTTCGATAAAAGGTACAGGTACTTTCACTATACAAAAGGCAAAAGGGAGCGTGTAAGTATGGTACACCATTTGTTAAAAACAGTTTTTGCTATAATTTTAACTAAAATTAAATACATTTTTATTAACAGTTGGCAAGCCTGGAAAATTTCCTTTTTCGAAGCAGTCTCCCAAGATCCATCCCTCAATCGTTTCGGTATCCAGGCCGTGTTTATGACAATGCGCATTGTGCTAATCATTGTTCCAGTATCTCAAATCTACCAATTAGCCTTCCGCTGGTTACAAACTGGAAAACTTGTTAAATTCCTGAACAACTGGCACCACTTTCAAGACGAATTCAATCGACTCTTCTGGGACTTTGACAGTGAAGAATTCAATCCCAAAGATTCTCGTCAAATCAAAATGAACCTAGGCCTGCGTAAAGGATTAACAAGGGAATTTCGATTTCGTTTTCGAACTTCAGATATTTTTCTTGTTTCCTGGATACTCGTACCCTCAACGCTTCTACCCATCTCATTCTTAGCCTTTAAAGAGAACCCAAACATCCGTCTCTCGTACGAAATGGTGGTAGGATTTACACTTGTGACTGGATTGACCTTTGCTGACTTGGTGGACGATGTGAAACATATGATGCTGTACAGGACCCTTGCGGATGCGTTTCAAATGGTTGGCAAAATTAGTTTAAATGCCATACTTTTCACCTTCAGCACTTTTAGTGCTATTTTAATGCTGATTTAATTACAACAGATCAATTGGGGAATTTCGTCTAAGGCAAAAACACTTTTTGCAAGAGTGGATGGGACTGATGCGAAAGACTGGCGTGACCTGATACAATTCGTCCGTGACCAGTCTGACCTATTATGTAAATATCAGAAGCCAAGTCAACTGTATTGCATCGTACAGTGCATAGTACTCCTCACGCTCTGTATTTTTCTCATTTTAAATATTTCCTGGGAGAATTCACACACTTTCCCGGTAGCCCTTTCTTGGGGAATGTTTACCGCAAGTCAGTTTTTGAGACTCTTTGTCAAAGTTGCAATGGCTGAGCGTATCACTCAGGAGGTTTTTCAAATAATATTGTACACGTATTTTTTATAGTAGTTTCAGAAAATATCGCACTAATTATAGTAATTAGCTTAAACTTTAATCTGTACACAAATACTTTTTTACAGGAAGATACGATTGCATTAAACCTGGCTGCTATGAATCTACCTCAAAATGCTGTAACATTGGCGCAGGTAATTATTCTTCAGATGATTGTTCAGAATATAACTACACGGCTATAACGCTTCATTAATTGGTTATTCTATTCGCGAAACATATGTTTCATGGGATAGAAGTATTAGAATGGTTAATAATATACTTAAATGATATATGTATTTTGAATGGAATTCAAAGTGTGATTTTATTATTGGGATTATGTATGTGAATTACTTTGTAGGTTAAATTCACCCATGAAGTGATCACCAAGAAGCCAACACAGATTACTTTCGGAACTTATGTCGTTTTCAACAAAAGGCTTATCTTGAGTGTAAGAATGTTTTCAAATTATCTTACTGAAATTTTCTGTCTACCAGTTTTTGAAAAGTGTAAAATGTTCTAGAATTTCATGTTCTTTTCAAGTGCAAACTTTAACTTTTATATGAATTTTTGTTGTTGAAAAGTTCAAAAACTTGTATTTGCATGTTCTTCAAAAAGTGTAAAATTATCTGTTTACATGTTTTTTGTAAGGTGCAAATTGTTTCATTTACATGTTTTGACAATGGCAAAATGTTCTATTTAAGTGTTTTTTGAAAGGTGCAAATTGTTTCATTTACATGTTTTGACAATGGCAAAATGTTCTATTTAAGTGTTTTTTGAAAGGTGCAAATTGTTTCATTTACATGTTTTGACAATGGCAAAATGTTCTATTTAAGTGTTTTTTGAAAGGTGCAAATTGTTTCATTTACATGTTTTTTACAATGGCAAAATGTTCTATTTAAGTGTTTTTTGAAAGGTGCAAATTGTTTCATTTACATGTTTTGACAATGGCAAAATGTTCTATTTAAGTGTTTTTTGAAAGGTGCAAATTGTTTCAGTTACATGTTTTTGACAATGGCATAATGTTCTATTTAAGTGTTTTTTGAAAGGTGCAAATTGTTTCATTTACATATGTTTTTGACAATGGCAAAATGTTCTATTTAAGTGTTTTTTGAAAGGTGCAAATTGTTTCATTTACATATGTTTTTGACAATGGCAAAATGTTCTATTTAAGTGTTTTTTGAAAGGTGCAAATTGTTTCAGTTACATGTTTTTGACAATGGCATAATGTTCTATTTAAGTGTTTTTTGAAAGGTGCAAATTGTTTCATTTACATATGTTTTTGACAATGGCAAAATGTTCTATTTAAGTGTTTTTTGAAAGGTGCAAATTGTTTCATTTACATGTTTTTGACAATGGCATAATGTTCTATTTAAGTGTTTTTTGAAAGGTGCAAGTTGTTTTATTTAAATGTTTTTGACAGTGGCAATCTACTTACATGTTTTTTGAAAGGTGCAAATTGTTTAATTTAGTACTACATGTTTTTGAAACGGAAAAATATTCTATCTAGGTACATGTTGTATCTAGGTACATGAGGCGCAAATTGTTCCATTTACATGTTTTTGACAATGGCAAAATGTTCCATTTGCACGTGTGTTACTAATCAACATTGCAAAGCTAAAAATCAAAGGGGGGGGGGGGGTCCATCAATGACGTAAGATTTAAGGGAGGGAGGGAGGGAGGAAGGGGGAAGCAACCTATGTAAACTTCGCATGACGCGACGTTGTAGAAGAGGGGAAACTAGGGGAGGGCCTATTTCTTCCTAAACTTCATTGATGGACGAACCCCATTTTGTAGCTTTTAATTGTGGCCTGTGGTAAAACAACTAAATTTAACTTAAATGGGCTAATGGTGGCTAATGTTATCATAAGAATCGGTTTACTTTTAACACTAATAATTACTGATTTTTGTATTTCATAAATTCTTTCTAGGTTTTCAGTCAAGTTGTGACTTACTTGATCGTCTTGATGCAATTTGTCCAGAAATAGAAAATTAAAAAACTATAAGGATGGTCCCTATGTTCTCTGGGTTTTGATCTGGATCTTGAACCTGGACTGGAGATTGAAAAATGCAAAACAAGCGTGACATTTTTAAAAATCAATCAAGTTCAACTGACGTCATCTTTTCCCATTATTACCATACTTGCGGCTTACCTCAACCTTTCAAAGCAATTTCACTGACGATGTTATGGCGAAGTGCAACAAGGCAACGGCAACAACAAACCAAGTCAAGTGCTTTATAGGCAATCAATTAAGTATATAATTCATTTTATTTAAAGCAGCTTTATAATTAAAACATTGTGTATTGCTATGAATGAGTTTTACTATTTAGAATTACCAAGTGTCTCTATAGCAGTAAATACGTAATTATATTAAGCTAAAATTAGTTTTGCACAGTATATTGTAAAAGCAATGAAATAAAGAGACAGAACTAATATTGTTTTAAATTAAACTGTAGCATTATTTTTAGTATTTTACCTTCAAAAGCAATTATCTCTGTCGCTATACAAACAGAGATCGATCTCACTGTAAACACACTTTTCGAAACAAATATTATGTCCCAGCTCCATAACGTGGTAAATATATGTATATAGGCTGTAGGTAAATAGTATGTGTAAGCCCAAGCTTGCATAGGGGATAAACCCCGTCATTACTATGATTAGTTGTTGGAATGTCGGGGCGACGGTGTTTGTTCAGATGTCAAAAATATAAAAAATGATAAATAAGACAATGAAAAATCAAGCTTTTACGTGTGTTTATCGATTGAGTTCAAAACAAAACATCAGGAATGGGTTCATAGAGTACTTTTCAAATGCCCAGCGTAATAATATTTAATACATAATTGACTTTACATATTGGAATTTTAATTTAGGTATTTTAATCTACGTTTGTTTTTTTCGTAATCGTATACAGGTAATTAAAAATAGTGAGTGGAGAATCCAAATGAGCTATATTCAATTTAATCTATACTCAAAATGAGCTAAGTACGTCAATAATCAATATATGTAAAAACACTAAATGAAAAATGAAATAGACTGTAAAATGGTAATTATTATTACCGGTTGTTAGAAAGTGCAAAATTTATTATCTGCATGTTTTCTGAGACGTGCAAAATTTTCTATCTACCCGTTTAATTGAAAGGTGCAAATTAATTTATTTACATGGTATTTGAAATATGTAAACTGTTCTATTTACATGGTTTCTGAAAAGTACAAAAAGTTTTATATACCAGTTTTTGTAAAGTACATAATTTTCTACTTACATGTTTTTTGAAAGTTGTAAAATGTTCTATTTACGCTTTTTCTGAAAAGTGCAATATGTTCTATTTGTATGGTTTCTGAAAAGTGCAAAAAGTTTTATATGCCAGTTTTTGAAAAGTACATAATTTTCTATTCGCATGCTTTCACTGGCTTTCAGGATAATGCAATTTTCAAATTTGTGTAGATAGTACATTTTTTTTATTGCTAAACATGAATATGGGTCATTTTGATTCTTCCCCGACTATTTTAATTTTATGTAGTATGTACTTATAGTAATAAATTATAATTACCTGTCAGTCTCTGGACCCGGCCGCCGACCTGCAAGCTCATAACAATCAGTAAACAGCTGTGTAAAGAAGATGTAGATAAAAAACTAAATTTAACTTAAGGATTTAGATTATATTTACGTTTAGGTCTCGATACGTACTGAATCTTATCAACAAAATAAAAAAAATACATAAGTATATCTGATGTCTTATACCTTTTCATATGCCGATTGATTGTGCGATATTAATATTAATACCTATAAACGAAGTAATTTAATTGTGACATCTTTTTTATTATCTATCTGTTCAAATTTAAAATGTCAAGCACAATGGGAATAATTACATAAGTAAAAAATACCCCAAGTCCCAACAGCCTTATAATATTATACAAGAGCCATTGTTTCGGAACGTGTTTCAAAAATTTCAAACGGCATATATGTAATTAATATTAATACTATATCTATAGCACACAACCCACAAAGTAAATAGCAAAAGTAATAAAAGTGCCAAAGCCTCTGGATTATGTCATCAATCTGCTGGACGTTTTTCATTTGATGATTATTGTAATTATGCTATTTTTGCCAATCTAATTGTAGTAAGAGTTCTGCAGATACAATTCGAATTTCACTGTAGAAAGTGCTACCTTTATTTTGCAAGTTATAAATAGTTACTATTAAACACCAACACAAAATCTGCGTCTACTTAAAAGTTTTCTGATTTAAAATAATAAATCAGACTATAAGTTTGTTAATTGTTTACTATTACGGTGCAAGAAACTAACCATTAAGATAAATTATTAACCATGTCTGCCAACCCAGGACAAGAAGTGAGCATCTTATTTTTTAACATTAATTAAGAATAAGAAATAAATTCCTGTAGTATCAATTTAGAGGTTGCCGTTGATAATTTCTTAAACGAAGCTGTACAATTATATATACATCATTCATTAATAGCGGTGCTACAGTGCTATTACTAATACTTACATATTCGCAATCAAATGTGTGACCGAATTTTTGCTCTTGAATATTTTTTGTAGATGTTAGACAAAATCCTTGATGATATAGATTCAAACGAACTTAATCTTTGGATTGTCACGGGCGTTCTGAGTGCCTTTTCATTCGTTCTATTCGTGCTGGTCGTCATACTACTTGTCGGGAATTCTAGGTAATTTTATTTTTTTTTTATTGAAATATACTGCTGGATTATTTAATTATTATGATTATTTAATCTAATTAATTAAGTATATCGTCTGTGAAGAACCAAAATGACCCATATCCAATTTAAGCTAGAATCAAAATGAGCTATGTTATAAAAAAAATGACTAACTAACATGCGTAAAATGTTAGTTAAGAATTTTTGAAAAGTGTGAAATGTTCCATTTACATGTTTTTGAAAAGTTCAAAATGTTCCATTCACAAGTTTTTTAAAACTTGCAACATATTATATTTATATGTTTTTAAAAAGTGTAAAATATTCTATTTATGCACATGTTTTTTGGAAAATAGTGTAAAATATTCTATTTAAAAGCTTTCAACTTGAAAGCTTCTACAAAAATATTGAAAAATGTCTTAAAAGTTTCAAGACATTTTTCAATATTTTTGTAAATAGTTGATTGATATTGTGTTTAACTAAAAATGAATATTAGTATGGTTAATTTTGGTTCTTCACAGACGATATGTAACCTATTAAACCTGTTTTAATACATCCCACAATGTAAGGCTTACGAAAAATTATTAGCTATTTAAAATAGCTAATAATTTTGAATCGTGTGGTATGCATAGCCCATTATTATTTTAACAACGACTACATTTTCATTTAAAAACATAATAACATTTTGGCGATTTGAGAATACACATTATATAGTGGCCATTAGGGCGCGTGTGCTTTAATTCAAATGTTTCGATATTTTAATTTATTATTGGAATATATTTTCTTATGTAAATGCAGACTAAAAAAGCGGATGAGCCGATTAGAAGAAGATTGGAACAAATGGGGAAAGGGGCTTCCGGTGGATGCGGTTAATCCTATGCATCAAAGATATCAACCGGGACCGGGATCCCGATACGGTGGAAGTCAACACCGTTACTAACGACTAATAGTATTCGAATTCTGATTCCGATACAGAACTAACTTATGTCGCATTCTCCCCTGATTTAATCAATTCATTTTAATCAGCGAATATAGGCTTACTAGGAGAACCATAGTATTACACACAATAATTTTGTAAATAATTATAGCATGTACTAGTACTAGTACTATAACATGGCTACTTAAAACATACGTTCCTATATTTATAATTTATAATGGTCATGAATTCAGAATTTGCTGATTATTAAAAGCCGTGTTATTATAAGATAATGAAGCGGTACAACTACGCACTACAATTATTGGTTTTTAAAACGAAACTACCAAACAACTGAACACTACGATAATCGATTACAATGACCATTGAATTATATGCAACAGGACAACACTTTATACAATACAATATCGTCATCGTCTGTGAAGAACAAAAATGACCCATTTCCATTTTTAGTCAAAAACAAAATGCACTATCTGCAGACAAAATTAAAATAACATGTTCATCAACGCATGTGAATAGAGCCTTGTGCATTTTTCAAAAAGCAAGTATGTATGTAAATGGAATATTTTGCACTTTTCGAAAAGCATGTAAATAGAATATTTTGCACTTTTCGAAATGCATGTCAATAGAATATTTTGCACTTTTCAAAAATATGTAAATAGAATATTTTTCACTTTTCGAAAATCATTTAAATAGAATATTTTGCACTTTTCAAAAACATGTAAATAGAAGAATTTGCTCATTTCAGAAACTCAAGATTAACATTGTTAACAAGTATCTTATTTGCTGTCTTTTTTTGACATAGCTCATTTTAATTCTAGCATAAATTGGAAATGGGTCATTTTGGTTCTTCATAGACGATATTTCTCTACGTAAAAACATACTTTCAATGAATTAAATTTAACATTGTAATATAGCTGTTTTAAATAGTAATAAAATAATAAAGCCAAAACTCAAAAGTTATTTCGAAGTTTGACTTCATTTAAGATTAAGGCGACCCACAAAAGTCAGATAACTTTTTTTATCACAACACATTCCCGATTCGGAATTTCCTAATTCAATAGGTATAAATTAAATTTCGTTAAACATTATTGAACATAATAGTCAATCGTTTAAGAGTGATATCTACAATACTTATATATGTAGCAATATATTACCTGGTCCTACGCTATATAGCGCTATAATCAAATTCCCAGTATTCTTTACTAAGCATATCATTACCATTACCGTCAATGATCGTGTCAACGTCATATGCAAATAATTACTGCGAATTTTATTATGACGAATTGCACAGAAAGTAAGTATATGTATTTAGAAGTATTGAAAATTGTAACCTTATTCTGATTTTGATTCTGATTCTGATGATGATTGGTTTTGGTTTTTTTGCGGACCTCGTTTCGGTTTCATTAATGGATAATGATATTGTTATCGATAATATGTTATTTCATCAAGTAGAACATGGAACACTATCATAATATTATCAGTATCAGCTTCCTCTCTGCCTGCACTTCACAGGTAATCAGCTAAATTTTCCCGTCCAACTCCAACTTCTGCCTCCTGTTGTAATTGTACAGCGCACATTTACAAGAAATTTGCCAATAAATACTACTCGGGTGAATAATTGTCCGTATCAGTTTTTTGTCCACTTAAGTAGAGCAGAAGCAGAAGTAGAAACAGAAACAGAGGCGCAGACACAAGAACGAACGGACTCGTTAGTAAGCGAAGTTTTGACAAACTAACTTGAACAGAACTTTATATAACTTTGAAACTTTTTCATAATTATTTAAAAAGTAGTATCATTTTACGTATACTTGTGCGAAATTTCTTTCAACTTCAGCATGGCTTCCGCAATCTTTGCCACCGTGCCAAACCCACAAGATTACGTGAGTTCATTATTAAACGATCTAATTGCTTAATCAATATTCAAAGAATTACCGAAACCGAAAAAAAATTACATATACATACCTACTTAAAATTTCGTATTGTTCAATAGTGGCTAATAACTTTAATTCTGAACATCCTCTTGTAATTGCTTGTTGATCTATTCAATAATTAGATTAATTTCCATGTTTTATTCTCATTACTTCTCAGCTTGATAAAATTGATAAAAATGAAACGGCTATTTACATCCTGTCGGGCGTCTTCAGTGCCGCTATTATCACCCTCATTGCCCTTGTAATCGTCCTCTTTGTTCAGCTCAATAAGTAAGTTTGATTTTCAAATTATAACCTATAAAATGTATTAGCATACAATTTTATTATTATTCTTCACATAAAAGACTATTTAATCTGGAATCAAAATGAGCTATATCATAAAAACAAAATAAGAAACATGTGTAAAATGTTAATTATAGGAGTTTTTGAAAAGTGTAAAATGTTCTATTTACATGTTTTTAACAAGTGTCAAATTTTTGATTTACATGTTTTTAAAAAGTGTCAAATTTTTGATTTACATGTTTTTGAAAAGGTGCAAAATGTTCTAATTCCATGTTTTTGAAAAGGTGCAAAATGTTCTAATTCTATGTTTTTGAAAAGGTGCAAAATGTTCTAATTCCATGTTTTTGAAAAGGTGCAAAATGTTCTAATTCCATGTTTTTGAAAAGGTGCAAAATGTTCTAATTCTATGTTTTTGAAAAGGTGCAAAATGTTCTAATTCTATGTTTTTGAAAAGGTGCAAAATGTTCTAATTCTATGTTTTTGAAAAGGTGCAAAATGTTCTAATTCTATATTTTTGAAAAGTGTAACGTGATCTATTTACACACTTTTGAACAGAGTAAAATTTTCTTTTTACACATTTTTAAAAATTGCATAATGTTCTATGTAAATGCTTCAAGACATATTTCAGTATTTTTGTAGATAGTGGATATTGTTTTTTAGCTAAAAGTGTATATGGTTCATTTTGATTCTTTACCAACGATATCTAAAATGGAAGAGGAAAGGTGCTAGCAGTCGTTTAATTAAAGCTTATAGTAAATTTAATTAAATAAAGTAGTTTAGTTAATGAACTCACGATAAGTTAAGTTGAAACTTAATTATTATCAATTTCTTGAACTGATCATTTAACTTCCATGACATGGACAGAGAGAGTGTGCGTATGCTGCTATTGAAATCAAAATTTTAGAGCTCAAAATTATACTTATTATTAAGAAAAAGATTTGTTCAACGATAATATCATAAATTGTAATTATTTCAAATCGTCATAATATTTTTTTTTTAGTCTTTGAGGCTACCCTCAATGGAGGTCAGTGTTAAGTTTGTTCTTTTGAATAAAGTTTATCTTTCTCTCAATGAAGTTTTAATTTGTACATTTATAAAATAGGCTCAAAAAAAGAATACACGAAGATTTGGAAAATCCAGATGCGAGAACACTTTCTAGAGGATATCCTGAAGCGAGAACACAGTCTACAAAATATCCCGATGACTTACAGAGCCGAGGTTTTAGCAGTTACAGTGGAATGCCACGGTAAGTTGCAGCTAATTATGTATCTGCTGCTACGGCAAAAATTATCATACTTTTTCAAACTGTCCTGAAGTATAAGATACAGTTCAATCATTAGTTGTATTAGTAATGTGTAAATTAGACACATTTTTATAATTTTTGTAATATAATATATGCACTAATTAGAACTTTTTATTTTTTTAATAATCGATTTCTGAACTATACCAATTAAACAGAGCTGGTTCTCCTGCTGAGCAATACAATCACGGACCCCCACCACCTCAACAGTATCGTCCACAGCCGCCTCCGATGAGGCAGTTTTAGGAGTACTGAGGTCAAAGCTTCAAAGCAACTAGCAAATAATGTCTGGCACAAAAACAAGAACAACAGCAACAATGCAAAATTAATCAATGTAAAATCATAATCATCAACGGTTGACAGTTATAAAGCAGGAAATCAAAATATGCCTTCCGGACCCGGTGCCAAACTCCAGAGAACATTTAAAACAACACTGCAAATTTTTAAACTTAAATACCGTAATATCATAGAATGTATAACATAAATAAATACTTTATGATTACAAAATATATGACCGTTAGTTAAAAACGTACTTTATTCTAAAATAATTCAATATGGGCCTGTTATTTAATTAGACGTGACGTAACCCAGCGTAACACGTGCAATTAGTACTTAAATACTTACCTGTGATTTTAACTAACCCTTTTTTAACCAATTGTAAATCACAATTCACAATAAAAATCTATGTTGCGCAACCAATAAAGTATATAATAATTTACAAAAAAATAGAACAAGCTATTTACATGCATACTTTTACGTCGGTGATCAGTCATCAGTGATAAGGATTACGAGTAAACTATTAATTGGAATTCCTAGTTAATAACTGATAAGACGAGTACCAATTAGATGATACACTTTTTTATGTCACTGCCTTCACTCCCGCATTACTACGGCCAGGAACTTTACCTTATATATAAATTCCTAATACTACTACATAGCTGTAATAAGTATTAATACTCTAAGCTAGCATTTTTCTATAGTAGGGGAACGAGTGCGTATGTGTGATCGGGTTCATTTTTTATCAACTTTGAAAATCTGCATCTTTTTCCACAGACAACGTACAATCAAGAAGAAGCTATTATTATACTTCTCTTTTAATACTGTATGTACAAAAAATACTCAGTGTCGAAAATTACAAGTTACAAGAGATACAGGTCATTGTACGAAAAAACTTCGGAAAGTCTTACAACGTCCGAAGTGCCCTTAATGTGATCAATTCATTTAAAGTTAATGGAAAAGTAGGGTCTTAAATGTGACCAATTCAAAAAAGTACTCAAAACTTCCATGATTTTACATAGCCAGAGTTTTTAAGGAAAAAAGCTGAAATCAGTAGTAAAGATAGTTGAGCCTATACGCTGTAGGAATATTAGTTGGCCAGATTTTTAAAGGCGGTAATATTTGAAAGGAGGCCACTGATCACATTTAAGGGGTGATCACATTTACGCACAGTACTACTAACTTATTAGTGGCAAATGCTGCATATGTAAATACGTAGTACTAACTATATACAGTTTTCAGTCTAGTATTGCTAAATTGCATAAAGTTACTTAAAGGTCGTCAATGAGGACATATTATGACTAAATTGAGATAATACAAGAATAATCACATCAGTGTGAGTGTGAAAGTGTCTTCCCGAGCATTTATTTTACAATGTAAGTACCTACTTATTAAACATGTGTTGGGTGTAGATCTGTATTTGCTAACACATAATATATTGCAAAAGACAATAAAAGAACAAAACTAAAATTATTGTGCTAAATTCAGCAGTAGAATTGCCATATGGTTAATAAATACTGTGAGATAAGAAACAAGATAAAAAATGGAGAGATATCGGTTATTGCCGTAATAATCCGTGTCAATAATAAAACTGTGACCGCACGTTCATCATTTATGGACTGACAAATGCAGATGACAGAGAACTGTACACGCTAAGAAAAATCTAGGTGAAACGTTACCAAGTAGCTGTTAATTTTTAAGCAATTTTACAGTTTACCCCGACATCGACGGTACACAATCGGTTAACAGTGGTCAACAAGAATATCGGTTAGGGATTTACTGACACTGCTGTTATAACGTTTAACGAGACCGTGGTTAGATCACGCAACTGACAATTCTTTGAACGCTTTTGTTAATTGAAAAATAGTTAAAGCTGTCAGATTCGAACCCGCGACCTCCGGCGTAGGAGTCTTCCTCTTTAACCACTGGACTGGGACAACACATTATTTATATAATACAAGATCACTAATTTAGCTACAGTTTCCAGTAGGGCTGTAAATGCTTTCACAGATATTCGGCATATTTTACAGACTGTGCAGTGAATAAATCAGCTACAAGAAATCCAGTTAAGGGTTTTTTGTGACATACAGCGCTGTTATTATATGTAGGGGATTTAGAAGTATCATTTATATTGCTTGCTAAACTTACCGAAATAGATCCCAGTCACCAGTGAATATATGCACCCCAGCCAGTGAACTTGCTTTTACTTTTGTTGGCTCGTGCCGACAATACTGATAGTCGTAATACTTGTAGTTGTAGTACTCACATTTATGGCAATCTGTTGTTTACGCAAATGAAAAATGATGACAACGCATATGCATGTTGCATGTAGAGTTTCGCCGACATATTTTTGCAAAAATTTCGAAAAGCGAATTACGTATTGAGAGATTACCCAGATTACTCACACATTCATAGATAGCTTACATTAAACTGATGACTGATTTCAGTTTTTGTTCTGGAAAACTGCGCGTTCGTGAATCATCACTCAAATATTGCGCATATTCAAGGATAACAAAGCTCTGCCAGCTCAAATTTTTAATCTGATAATGACGACAATGTTCGACAACGACAACCACAATCTCAATTTTTCGGTGTCGTTTTCGGTCGATGAGTAAACAGTTGATTGCACTCTCTCCGTACTGGAAATGTTGACTTTGTCCTATTATATGCAGAGCTGAGCCTATAGTTATAAATATTAAACGGCGGAGGAGCATATATTACAACATATTATTGCCAATACCAATATGTAGTTAGATAAAAGTATTTTCTGTACAAATGGCCAAAAGTTACAAACAACAGAACACAATGTGCAATCAAGAAACGTGATAAGTAATAATATTTATGTATCCTCGTCCTCTTAAGTAGTGCATTATGCAGAATGCAGTCCCAAATTAAATCCAGGACATAGACATGTAATTACACGTCATAACTATATTCAGCAATTCAGCCACTTACGTTTGCTTTGGGACTTATTGGGACTGCCGTCAACTTTATGTCGATCACCTTGAATTATATCCGTGAAGTTTAAAGCTGCATCGCATCGGCACTCTCAAACGGTGACAACGTGACAAGAATTCCCATTCATTCAGTGGATATTAAGACATTTAAGCAGACTCAGAACTCACAGCAGACTCAGACACATTAAGCAGTTGCTGTGATTTAATTGTAGTAATTATCTGTTGAGCTGTAAAGTGTAAGAATATCGAGTTGACTACTAGAATAATGGTGAGATTTTAATTAGTAGGCAAAATTGCAACATTTTACGCTGAATTTTTAAATCCGAATTTGGAGACTGGAGACCGGGGCGGGGGTCTGTATATAGTTTCTAGTATTTATTTGAAATAAACGTATTAAGAAATATTTTTCACAATATATTCATTGCTTGGTTTTCACAGACGTCAAAAGAATCAGAAGACTTGCAGAGGGACATTTACATTTTGTCGGGTGTTTTCGGCGGTGTGTCTCTTATTCTGATCATTAGCATGATTGTGCTTATAGTTTTATTTACTAAGTAAGTTTTACTAACATATTCAAATATTTACTGTTGTATAAAATGCACTTAATATTATTCACTTTATTATTATTAGAATATTATATTTTAAGAAATTACCAAATGAACGTGACTTACTATAAATTAAGATCATATTTTCTTTCTAGTTTGCAATCTGGTTCAGTAATCCAAATAGTTACAATATTAATGCAGAATATAATTATGCGACTTTAATATTTACGTTTATTCTATACAGGTTAAAGCGTCAGATAAAAGATGTTAGTGTCACCCTGGAAACATGCACACAGGGAATTCAAGATCCACAGCGAATTTTGCCCAGGTCAGAATCATAACTATCTATACATAATAATAAAATCCAAATGTTTTATAATGCTCAAATATCTTAACAACAATAATAACAATAACTATTCTAGTCATTCTGGTTGGTTGCTATGATACATCTTTACGAAAATGACATGATTTTGCTCCTTTTTTTTTTACATAGACTCGTGCCCGAGCAGCAACAGCAACAATATTTCGGAATGACACCCGGACGTTTTGAGAACAACAACGCTCCCACTCAAGAGCCATACACGATATATCCGCGAAAAGGGGGATATGACTAATGCAATGATTCAAGTACAAGTACTTTAAATTTTTCTAAAAATAAAGAATGTTGTTTACAGTAGCACAGTAGACCTGTACTTAAATTTGATATATAATTACTATGTATATACTCAGTACTTTGATAATCGATGTATGTTAAGGCGCCTGACTTATGGGTAGAGCTGATTTATGTCAATCATAATTTTTTATCTATTTCGATTTTGATCTAGATTTATTTTGAAGATTCAATGACGTAGCTGTATGAGTAATTATTATATTTATACGAATATTCAAGTGCGAATAATATTATATACCGTATAGTTTAATATAATGCCAAAATAATAGTGCACCATCAACGTGTAATAATGTAGACGCCAGGCAGGCCCCTATAAAAAGTATAATTATGACGCGAGCAGTTCTAATTTTAATATATCTATGTATTTTGCACTATTACTGTGGGGACGCGCGATAATTTATGATTTAAATTATTTTAAATGTCATTATTTACCCTCATGTTTACTATGTATCTATCAGGGTTGTCAATATGCCACTTTTTTATAGAAAATACCATGACAGTGGTAAATACTGGTAAATACCGGTAAATACCGGTATATAGTGGTAAATACTGGTATATACGATTATGAAGCCTAAAGTATTTAAAAAACGTAGTAATATAATTCTAGTTCTATTAAAAACTCAACAGCATATAATACTAAATATATGTAATCCTTACTAATACAAAAAATCATACCCTATTTGGTGGAAATTAATTGTGCAGTTGCTACATAAATACTTGTATTTAGCATATGCCACAATAAGCGAGTTCAGTATTCAGCCAAGATGTAGCAAATCATTGTGCATTTTTGTGGTTAAATACTGCTAATCTAAAATTATTCATCAGTGTAATCGTTAAATTCGGGTTCGTTCTTTGACCTAAATCCACAGAAACAAAACGTTAGGTTCGTCGACAACCCTATCTATATTTGTACCCATTTATGTAAAACTAAAATTTTTATGATTCCAAGGCGTCTTATTTAACTCTGACAAGACGTGAGAGTTCAGTAGTTGAACTTCATATTATGTTTATTACTCCTTTAACCTTCACAGTTTAAAAATATCTCATATGAAAATAAAACATATCGTCTGTGAAGAACCAAAATGACCCATATCCATTCTTAGCTGAAAACAGTATCAACTATCTACAAAAAATACCCAAATATGTCCTAAGAGCATTTAAATAAACATTTTGCACTTTTCAAAAATATGTAAAAAAAACATTTCACACTTTGCAAACACATTGAATTAGAAATTTTTGCACTTTTTGAAAAATGTGAAATTAGAAATTTTTGCATTTTTTCAAAAACATGGAATTAGAACATTTTGCACCTTTCCAAAACATGGAATTCGAACATTTTGCATTTTTTTCAAAAACATAATAATAGAACATTTTACTTTTTTTAAAAACTTCTAATTAACATTTTACGCCTGTTTCTCATTTTGTTTTTATGACATAGCTCATTTTGATTCTAGCTTAGATTGGATATAGGCCATTTTGGTTCTTCACAGACGATATGAGTAATAATAAAGAAATACATTGCACGAAATGGTAAGTAATAATTTGTGATTATCAAAGAATGATTATGCTGTGGAAATAATCCATAAAAAATAAAATGACTTGTTTAGTAGGAAATATTAATTAGTGTTTTAAATTGTAAATGAAAAGCTTCGAAGCTGAAGCAAAAATCAATAAATGAAATAAATCTACGGATGCAACTGTCACGACGAGTTCGACGTGCCGCAAAAATTTAAAAACTTGCGCTTATAAAATCTTGTATGAAAAATTAGAAAACATATGACCGAAATAAAATTTGCAATTCGAACACCACTAACAACTAACTAATATAGAAATTAGTTGAGTCTAGTGACTGTGACTATATATAAATATAGTCCTCAATTAATCGTAAATAGTTTTAGTAGGTTGTAATATCGAAGACAGTGGAACAGTCAACGGGCCGAGAATTGCTCGTATGCATTGTGCACGTATGTACAACATACTCCATACAACGGTTCCGGTTTGCATTCGAAAAGTAGTAACTGTAGGCTTCATGCGGTCGAAGGAAACGGTTCCCATAATTCTTGACATTCTTCAAGGCTCGATTACATCTCCCGTAGTTGACGGCGATATTGTAGTAGACTGCCGGGCAATGAGAGCCGTCGTAGCAAGCCAATTTATTCCGAACGGTGAGTGTGTCCTCTTCGTAGCCATTTCTAGCACAGTGAATATTGAGTCCGTTCGCTCTGCACTCTGTTCTTCCCCCTGAGGGGTTCGTGGATGAAAAAATGGCTTGTGGGGATGATGAGGTTGTTGATACTGCCACCAAAGGGGTTGCAAATGCAAGTCCATGGTCCGAAAACGGTAGCAGTGTGTTTGCCAATACAGACAAAATTACAATCCTTGCCAAATTCTGTAAACAAAAATTAGAATCCAATGAATTTTGATTCGAGATTTTGAAAACGTGGAATTATCTAATTTGCTGTTGATTAATAATGTTTTCTACTAAATATAAATACAGAATAAAATAAATAATTATTATTTATAGTTTGTTAACGTGTCGAACCTGCCTTAACGCAAAATTTGAAAAAATAAACTACATTTATGAGCTTCAAAATTCAAAAAAATAAACTAAATTTCATGAACTTTAAAATTCAAAAAAATAAACTACATTTATGAGCTTTAAAATTCAAAAAAATAAGGAACTTACAGACATTGCGATGCGGAATCGTTTCTGTGGGAGCTTGTTTCTTGGAAAATTCTAAGTGAATATTAATACGCTGGATCGAACTGTGCAGATTCATTTAATCTTAATCTTCTATCCTTATTTTATAGTAGTCTCCATCGGTCCATCCATGCCAAATAATATTGTTTTTGCTCGTAATGTCATTGAATTTTATTATTAATTTCGATTAAGGTTATAAGGGAAAGAGTAATGTAGTTAAATGTCATGGGCAAAATGCTGACAGAAGTTCAAGAGGAAAGGTCATGGGAAACGATAAGCATTTTTCTAACCAGTTGATAGTTGATACCACCAGCCCCCAATGCTAATACATGCGTTATGCATACATATACGAAAATAATTACAATACTAATCGTAAGTTCATAAAGAAAATGCACAATCGTTACACCCTAATGTTAATCATGCAAAATGTATTTATTAAGCATGAAAATTATAAAGCGTCTTTACTTATGCTGCTGCTGCTGCAGGATGCAGATATTAAAAGTTACATTTTAGTTACTATAATTAGTCAGTTGCTTTACACAAAAATCTCAAAAATAGTTTATAAATAAACTGCTTAAGAATTCTGCGATCTGCGATTTTCACAAAATGCAAAAAAGATGTTACTTTAAATTAAAACGTAAATCAAGAATTTTCTTTTTTTTTCTATTTGATATACGCATTTTAAACTTTGTATAGAACAATTACAACTTTTTGCAAAAGTGTTAAGACACTCTGATGGAATGCTACATACTTTGATGGTATTAGTGACGAAATCGCTGACTTGCTTATATTTATTTTTACAGTAAACACTTCGGAAATTATAAGTTATAACCATCTACCTTTTTATTTTATGCATTTTATAATCTGGATATAATACGACTAATGATATCATCACACAACAAAACACACACGTCACCTGATGTTTGTTTTTACTATTTTAGTTTCCAAGTTTCTAACAAACTTTCTACTTCTTTCATACATTGAATCATTTAATATGGTCGATATCGAAGAAGAAGGATTTATGAAAACAAGAACATTCTCTCTGACTTTGACCTAGATTTACCTTACGATATAAGTTTTGATTTTTAAATACCACATCAACAAGAAGTCAGCAGCACCAGTAGGTCTCGAGAATATAAATATAAATAAATACATACTTATATATTACTGATGATTATGATCATTCTTATATGCACGCAACTGCGTAATATTTGTATCAGATAAGTAAATTGAAAAAATGCATTTATTGGCAATCTAAAAGTGCTTACATCAAAAAATCGCTCAGGTATTCATAATTCATGTATACCGCACATATTGACATCTGTGTTTTTGAATCGAAGTAATCAGTGAAATTTACGTACCGTATATCAATTGATCCAGCTTAATACCCCCGCGTACAATTAGTGACCCATGCATTATTAGAACGTGGGAAAGCAATGTTAAAGGCCCACGTACTATTAAAATTAAGTATAAGTAAGTATAAGTAAGTAGTTATAATAGTATAATAAAGTTAAGACAAAATTCACTCCACTTTATTTTTATTCTCATTATTACGACAGCTCTTCTTCGTTTCAGTAGACATCTTAGACAGTCTCGAGTTCATTGCGAGAGATTATTTGAGCCGCCCATCCTCTCTCCTCGTAACATGTGCTCTAATAATAGAAAACAAAATGAAAAGAACAGGAACTGGAATTATTGTTATCTCTACCCTGGCAGACATATTACAAATACAACATACAAATATATACACATACGCTATGCACTTACGCAGAGCGCGGCCTCGTCGCCTCGTCGGTCTAGAATAAGGTAAAACTCTTGGCGCAGAACTGAATAACCCGGTTTTATATTCTGATCTACATATTTAATGAATGTCTTAGTTAATTTTTCTTTATCATAACGTCAAAGTAAATTGCCATAGGAAAGTACAAATACACAAATTAAAACATATACTTAACTAGCTGAATGTTATTATTTTGAAAAATCGAACCTTCCTGTGGTATCAAGTGCCAAGTGGTCGTAAACATCCAGTCTCTCCACTGGAGTGAGAATTTTTGTAGGAACAACAACATTTCGAAAATCTAGAATGGTCATCCTTGGAAAGCGGATGTGAGGCAAGATTTCTTGTAATAATTTTCGAATATTTGGTCCCACAAATTCAGTGCCTGTTTCTTTACAACGAGCTTCGGCCCACCTTAAAATATAGACCGTTGTCAAAAAGATAGTAGTACATTTTACGACAAGAGAAAGTAATAAATATGCTTACTTCATGAGCCCCTTAAACAGATCAATCTCCTGGACATTGCAATCCTTCACACACATTTGAAGTAGCTTGACATCCATTGATTCGAAACTCGGGTCCAAAATAAGTCCAAAGAAATTACTAGTTTTTAAGAACGAATAAACATTAAAAACAATTATACGATCAAATAGTTTAACTTGCAAATGTTTCCTTCCTGCAGAATCCCTGCCCCCTGCTGGGATGCTGGACGCACGACTACGAACAAGAAAGCTAATTACCTCGTCGCAAATTTTACAGCGGTGGATCGCAACTCAGATAGATTGAACCTGTCCGCTACTGCATGAATTTTCACGACGGTGGCCACTCCTAATTTTGGAATCAGCATTTTCTCAAACTTGCCCATCAAGTTGGACACATTGTACTGTTTCGTTAAGTAAATGAGCATCACAATGTCCGAAATATTATCAACGGCGACCCCTTCAGATGTTTTGCCAGCATACAGAAACTGCAACATAATCATAAACCCACAATTTGATAAATGTAATAACAGCTGACAGATTTGATTGATTTGATTTGATTCGATCGTTTCATAAATTAAAATATTAATCGTCTTATTGTATGTGTTGGAAGATCATAGCTTGTCTAGAACAATTACAAAGCTAGCTCAATTTTACTAAAATTTACTACAAGTCACCTCCAAAAACATCTGAAAGACGTGGGGCTCAGCATCCGGCAACTGAATTTCATCGCCAGGACAAAACCTATTAGCCCATCGCTCTCCAAACATCGTCTTAAACACGGGTGATCGAGCAATTAGGAATAATTTGTGGCATCTTATTTTCTCCTTGGCTGATCCCACTACAAAGGTCACGTCACACATGTCCTTCGACTTCAATAAATCCAAGTACGAATCCAAAATGTCTCCTGAACTTTCCATGTTCAATTTGTTTTGGTTTTCTCTTGATAACACTCACAATTCTAGTTGAATTACCAGAAATAATCATTAATAAATAATAATTTACAATTAGAGAAAGTTTGATTTGGTACCGGTGCGTACTCATTAGTTTGCTATAGTTAGTTATATAGAATCAAGTCAAACACATAAAACCCTACTACCATTGATAATACTTTAAAGTGACTTAATTGTTGTTTGAACTTGAACACATTGTACACACACACATGCAATGCAACTTGGTCGACACGACCTGAACCTTGAACTTTTAACTGAAAATTTTTGCATTATATTTAGCATATGAACTTATTCCACAAATAGTACTTACCTTCAACCTTCGTTTCTTGCACTATCAACAATCAAAACCAACAAACCATGAATAGATAGTACCTGCGTAGTTAACAGTTAACAGTTAAGTATTTCCGAGAAGTCTGCTGGCTGGTACTAATGCCAAATCCCTACTGACTAGTGAGGCTAATGGCTGAACAAATTCTCGCAGTACATATTTACCAGCAGAACTTTTTAATTTTCTTCGTAGATTCCAGCAGCAACTTAATTTAAATATTTTACACTGTCCCTTGTTAAGTACCACTGTCAGCCTAAAGCTTTCAACATGCAACTGTGGCGCAGTATTTTCTGCCCTGGTTAATCCCTAATTATGTACATACGTGCACTTGTGAGACCCACCTATCCACACAATTATGACATCTTTAACGAACGCTTCCTCATTGCCTGTAACAGAGTGTGTAAGGGAAAAGACAAATATTACGTAAGCTACTAGAGTGGGTGGCAGTTTTTCAAAATGATGATGTGCAATGGTAAAGATAGCCATTTAAGCGATGGTTAAGGTGATGACAATAGGGATGGGTGGGTGCCAAAATTACAGAAGAATTGCTTACGTAATATGTGTTTCTTCCCTAAATTTGAATAGTGATAAATTTCCCACCTAAACTTTAAAATTAAAAAGGAAACTTCCGTCGTAACTGTCGTAAGAGCAAGACACATAGAAATGTAGAGAACACCAACGAAGCTCAGAAAAGTGCCTACGAGCGGAGAACTGCGCCATCTAAATGAGGGTGCAACTTGCATGTTGTGAAATGCTAAGGAGCTGTTGCAAGCAGTTCCGCCCTACAGCTGGAAAGGCGCTGGTGTGCACAGTCCCTATGCAAATGTAATGCTGAGGAGCTGTTGCTTCCACCCACGTTTAGACAGCGCGAGCGTACGCAAAGATTTTTCCTATGTATCAGGCCAAACTGGAAAAACGTCCTCGCATGGGAGTTTCATTACAATACTGAGTGCCTATCGCGGGTGTTCTCTACATTTCTATGGCAAGAAACCACCATCGAATTACCTTCCATTTAACACACTCGTTATAGCCTATTTCCTAAAAAGAATCAATTGGGGCAAGACGAGCTTCGCTCAAAAATACATGCATTAACATAGGAAACTACACTACTACTAATGCTTCATAGCCTTACGCGTACATACTTCAGAGCAGCAGATTATTGTCGTAAAATAATTCTGCTACGTTTAACATGTAGGTAGTAGGTGCCACATAAGATAATAAAACAATTAAACTGAACAGCAGAACAAATAATTCTTTTAGTTGCCCTTAGCATCCCAGTTAATGGGGAGAGGGTAGGGAGTAACTCAATTCGATCGCAGCGCCACTTCCTTTGCCCCTTGTTTAACGGCAGCATGAACACAAGGCAAGTAGAATAATAATAATATTATTCTACTTGCCTTGCATTAACAGTAATATGGGGCAGAAATATGTACTTAGTATATCGTTTTCTTTGTTATTTTAATTTTTTCCCTTCTACGAATTATGTAGTATTATTTATTTGTGCACTAATTTTGCATAATTTAGAACCCTTTTTAAATAATTACTTGGCCGATTTTGACGAAAAAAAATATCACGTTGAAGACCTTGAAAATAGAAAAATCGGTTTTCTTTTTCCCCTTCCTAAGACATACATACGACACTTTACATGGTGATTTTTTGAAAATATGAAGCCGTTTGTTCTGAAATATTTATGTACATACTGTTGCAATATCACTGAGCTTGAACGAAATTAGATTCTGATAAGTATACCCTAATTAGAACCCCTAATTAGAACCCCTAATTAGAACCCCTAATTAGAAGAATTTATTAATAATCAAAAATGGTTTCTTCGCTAATTAAAATCCCAAGCCCATCCATACCAATTTATAAGTAATGAAGTAACTTCATTACTTATAAATTGGTATGGATACCAATTTACGTAATACGTGTAACTTCATTGAAGTTACACGTATTGTCTTCTCCATTTAAACTCTTATTTATTACTCATCTTCTATGTATGCAGTTAGCAATTCTTTTTACTTCCAGTCTATGCAACACTTTATAAAGATGATTAAATTTTTTTTAAACTGTTGAGATATTACGTTGAACTTTAACATAATTAGATGCCCGTAGTGCCCGTAGTCATTCCCATCCAAGTGGTGTCCACACTCATGGAATGGAGGGCGGAACACAGAATTCAAAGCTGCACTTAAGTGAGTCACCCCGCTCTACTGAAAAGTGGAGTGTAGCAAGAGTTCTAAGTAAGTTACCCTTGAGGTCCGGGTCCAATGTTGCAGGAAATTTCCTACCCCAGACATTTTTTGCTACCCAAAAATGTTTTTGTTGTAAAATGCAAACACAATATTGCATCTTGAGGTGTAGTTGGAGCATTGGCAGTACGTACTCACATGCTGTAAGATATTATTTATTTGTTCATTAGCAGGGAAAGGATACATAATATCTTGTCATATCAAAAAACTTCGTGATATTTTTGAAATCCCCCAGCAATCTTAACAATTATTATTGTATGGGCCGAAGTGTTAACTGTACTGTGCCTACATCATGAGAAACTGAAGAAACTTGGCCCAAATTAGGGGCCAGACACCAATGACGCCACTCAACTTTAGCAACAGTATGTCATTATATTATGACTTGAAAATTAATGACAAGTTAAAGTGACCGACCTCCCATCTTAAACTATTGAGAAAACCTCAGCTGCAAGTGTACGCTGCTTCTTCCATAAACCTATTTGGGGCCGAACACTAATGGAGCCACTGAAACTTACGTACGAAACTCTGGATCCACTCAGTCTCGTAAGCATTGATTAAATAGCTAACTATGTCCAACATGCAGTGTTTTTTTAATGTAACATACCCTCTACATGGATGACGTCATTTGTGTCCGGCCCCATAAGATAACAGTGATGGGAGAAAATTTAAAGTTCCCGCAAACATCTTGTCGAAACCGAAAATTCGGTTTTTAGACCGGTAGCTCAACGAATATGGGCTGAAATGATACATCATTCGGACGGTAATGATTAGCAGAATATAATTGCATTCAAGTTCAGCGAGATATTTCAACAATTACTGTTTCAACAAAAACACCAGCTTTTTTAAAAAATTTTTAAAAATTCCCTCTAAAAAGTGTTTTATGGGCTTAAAGTGGAAAATGAATCCCCCAGTGTTTCTATTTTTTTAAGAGCTTCAAAATAAGATATAATACGTCAAAATCAGACCAATATTTCAACAAAGTTCCAAATTAAATATGTAAATAGGTAGAAATAATGGTGACCGAAACGGAGATCCAACACTAACATCCGTGGTTTCCATAACATGTATGTCTTTAAGTGAAAATTCAAAAGCAACCATGCCTGCTAGTTTTATAAGAACTTAAACTCGTGTCTTAATTAGAGCGAGCGAATTTATGTCTAATTTATTTACTTGACAATTTGAAATTGAATTGAAATTGAAGCTAATAAGTTTATGAGTATACACACGTCACCATGACGGTGTACAAACATTTTTCCTTTAGAATCCCATTCTTTCAATGATCCTTCAAGCGATGTGTAATGACACCCTTAAATCAATTTCACGCAAGAGACTATAATAGGACATCCATTCACCAATAAAATAAAAAGAACATTTCTGTATACTACCCGTGTAAATTACAACATACAACACAGTTTTATTAGTAGTATTATCCATAAATACAGTCCATTTCGGGCTTACAAAAATGTGTACACACTAAATAGTATGGTTTATATTGTTCTAAAGCTGTGCATTTGCAATGGGTGTTGCTTAATTTCACTATTTTAGAAAGTGTAAATCGCAAATTTTACGCATTAATGTTATATCCGCTGCGGCTACATCGAACTAATGAATTTTTTATTTATTATTATTAGCCCATCATGCAATTTCAAACAGTGTATAGATAGCGTATTTTCTTGTTTTTAAAATATTGTAAATAGTAAATACTTATGTAGTGTATTTTTCAATTCCATGAGAGCGTGCATTTCACTGTATGTACACATACTTTGTCATTTTAAGAGAATAAGTCATACCAAGGTCGCTTTTGGTCCATTTTCATGGTGCTGGTGCAGACAATTGATACCTTAAATGACGCGAAAGAACTCGCAAATCTCCAAGCCATAAATCATGCCATGTAAATACAACATTTCACACTTTGCAAACACATAGAATTATAAATTTTTGCACTTCTTGAAAAATATGAAATTAGAAATTTTTGCATTTTTTCAAAAACATGGAATTAGAACATTTTGCACCTTTCCAAAACATGGAATTCGAAAATTTAGCATCTTTTAAAAAACATAACAATAGAACATTCTACTTTTTTTAAAAGCTCCTAATTAACATTTTATGCCTGTTTCTCTTTTTGTTTTTATGACAGCTCATTTTGATTGTATCTTAAATTGGATATGGGTCGTTTTGGTTCTTCACAGACGATATGAGTAATAATAAAGAAATACATTGCACGAAATGGTAATTAGGTAATAATTTGTGATTATCAAAGAATGATTATGCTGTGGAAATAATCCATAAAAAATAAAATGACTTGTTTAGTAGGACATATTAATCAGTATTTTAAATTGTAAATGAAAAGCTTCGAAGCCAAAGCAAAAATCAATAAATGAAATAAATCTACAAACTACAAATGCAACTGCCAAGAGTTTGACGTGGCGCAAAAATTTAAAAACTTGCGCTTATAAAATCTGGTAAGAAAAATTAGAAAATATAACTGAAATCAACTTCGAAATTCGAACACCACTAACAACTAACTAATGTAGAAATTAGTTGAGTCTAGTGACTTTGACTATAGAAATATAGTCCTCAATTAATTGTAAATGGTTTTAGTAGGTTGTAATATCGAAGACGGTGGAGCAATCAACGGGCCGAGAATTGCTCGTGTGCATCGTGCACGTATGTACAACATACTCCATACAACGGTTCCGGTTAGCATTCGAGAAGTAGTAACTGTAGGCTTCATGCGGTCGAAGGAAACGGTTCCCATAATTCTTGACATTCTTCAAGGCTCGATTGCATCTCCCGTAGTTGACGGCGATATTGTAGTACACTGCCGGGCAGTGAGAGCCGTCGTAGCATGCCAATTTATTCCGAACGGTGAGTGTGTCCTCTTCGTAGCCATTTTTAGCACAGTGAATATTAAGCCCGTTCGCTCTGCACTCTGTTCTACCCCCCGAGGGGTTCGTGGATGAAAAGATGGCTTGTGGGGATGATGAAGTTGTTGATACTGCTACAGGGTTTGCAAAAGCAAGTCCATGGTCCGAAAACGGTAACAGTGCGATTGCCAATACAGACAAAATTACAATCCTTGCCAAATTCTGTAAAAAAAATTATAATCCAATTAATTTTGTTTAGAGATTTTGAAAACGTGGAATTATCTAATTTGCTGTTGATTAAATGTTTTCTACTGAATATAAATACAGAATAAAAAAATAATTATTATAGTTTCTTAACGTGTCGAACCTGCCTTAATGCAAAATTTGGAAAAATAAACTACATTTATTAGCTTCCAAATTCAAAAAAATTTATAAGGAACTTACAGACATTGCGCTGCGAAATAGTTTCTGTGGGAGCTTGTTTCTTGGCAAATTCTAAGTGAATATTAAAAAGCTGGATCGATCTGTGCAGATTCATTTAATCTTAATCTTCTATCCTTATTTTATAGTAGTCTCCATCGGTCCATCCATGCCAAATAATATTGTTTTTGCTCGTAATGTCATTGAATTTTATTATTAATTTCGATTAAGGTTATAAGGGAAAGAGTAAGAGTAATGTCACGGGCAAAATGCTGACAGAAGTTCAAGAGGAAAGGTCATGGGAAACGATAAGCATTTTTCTAACCAGTTGATAGTTGATACCACCAGCCCCCAATGCTAATAAAAATGGATTATACGGATATACACTAATATAATTACGATCCTGAGTTCTTAAAGAAAATGCACGATCGTTACATCCTACTGTTAAACATGTAAAACGTATTTATGCATTAGGCATGTTCATTTTAAAGCGTCTTATTTACTTATGCTGCAGCAGGAAGCAGATATTAAAAGTTGTATATTAAAGTTACTATAATTAGTCAGTTGCCTTACACAAAAATGGTATATAAATTAACTGCTAAAGAATTCTGCGATTTCCACAAAATGCAAAATATAATGTTACTATAATTTAAATTAAAACTTAAATCAAGAATTTTCTTTTTTTTCTAAAATTAGATATGATCATTTTACACTTTGTATAGAACTTGCAATTACAACTTTTTGCAAAAGTGTTAAGACACTCTGATGGAATGCTACATACTTTGATGGTATTAGTGACGAAATCGCTGACTTGCTTATATTTATTTTTACAGTAAACACTTCGGAAATTATAAGTTATAACCATCTACCTTTTTATTTTATGCATTTTATAATCTGGATATAATACGACTAATGATATCATCACACAACAAAACACACACGTCACCTGATGTTTGTTTTTACTATTTTAGTTTCCAAGTTTCTAACAAACTTTCTACTTCTTTCATACATTGAATCATTTAATATGGTCGATATCGAAGAAGAAGGATTTATGAAAACAAGAACATTCTCTCTGACTTTGACCTAGATTTACCTTACGATATAAGTTTTGATTTTTAAATACCACATCAACAAGAAGTCAGCAGCACCAGTAGGTCTCGAGAATATAAATATAAATAAATACATACTTATATATTACTGATGATTATGATCATTCTTATATGCACGCAACTGCGTAATATTTGTATCAGATAAGTAAATTGAAAAAATGCATTTATTGGCAATCTAAAAGTGCTTACATCAAAAAATCGCTCAGGTATTCATAATTCATATATACCGCACATATTGACATCTGTGTTTTTGAATCGAAGTAATCAGTGAAATTTACGTACCGTATATCTATTGATCCAGCTTAATACCCCCGCGTACAATTAGAGATCCATGCATTATTAGAATGTGGGAAAGCAATGTTAAAGACAATAAAGACCCATGTACTATTCAATTTGAGGCGCCTACCCTCCGTACTACTGGAGACCCGCGTAGTATTAGAAGATATATCTATATAATTTAAACGCACATACCTATCTTGTGAATTTGAAAATGTTGAAAGGGCTTGCTTCTTCTTTCAATTAATTGCTATAATCAAGCCTTAAAAAATTGAAGTAAAGTAACGTTAGTTTTAAGGCGTCAAGTAATATGTTTTAAATTCAAGACAAGCCATTTACGGTTTTAATCGAAGTACAAAGGTTTACTTTAAAGAATATGTTTCAAAAATAGTCGTAGTCGAAGCTAAATTAACATTAACAAAGAGTAGCATAACAATTAAAAATAGCTTTACTAAATATTTTGATTAGAAGTAACCTTTGCATTGGTTGTGGACAAATACAAAAGCAGTGCTTCGGTATTAAAGTTAAGACAAAATTCACTCCAATTTATTTTTATTCTCATTATTACGACAGCTCTTCTTCGTTTCAGTAGACATCTTAGACAGTCTCGAGTTCATTGCGAGCGATTATTCAAGCCGCCCATCCTCTCTTTTCGTAGCTGTGCGCTAATTATAGAAAGCAAAATGAAAAGAACAGGAACTGGAATTATTATCCCTACCCTGGAGTGCTCAGCAGCAAAATGGGTAAGTAACGGCGTATATGCGTCAAAAAACCCCACATTACAAATTACAAACACAATATACATAATTAATTATACATACATACACATACACTTACGCAGAGGGCGGCTTCGTCGGTCTAGTATAGGGGGAAACTCTTGGCGCAGAACTGAATATCCCGGTTTTATATTCTGATCTACATATTTAATGAATGTCTTAGTTAATTTTCTTTATCCTAACGTCAAAGTGAATTACCATAGGAAAGTACAAATACACAAATTAAAAAAATATAATTAACTAGCTGAATGTTATTATTTTGAAAAATCGAACCTTCCTGTGGAATCAAGTGCCAAGTGGTCGTAAACATCCAGTAACTCCACTGGAGTGAGAATTTTTGTAGGAACGACAACATTTCGAAAATCTTGAAGGGCCATCCTTGGAAAGCGGATGTGAGGCAAGATTTCTTTTAATACTTTTCGAATGTTTGGTCCCACAATTTCAGTGCCTGTTTCTTTACAACGAGCTTCCGCCCACCTTAAAATATAGACCGTTGTCAAAAAGATAGTAATGCATTTTACGACAAGAGAAAGTAATAAACATGCTTACTTCATGAGCCCCTTGAACAGATCAATCTCCTTGACTTTGCAATCCTTCACACACATTTGAAGTAACTTGACATCCATTGATTCGAAACTTGGGTCCAAAATAAGTTGAGAGAAATTACTAGTTTTTAAGAACGAATAAACATTAAAAACAATTATACGATCAAATAGTTACCTACAATCTACATAATTTACCGGCATTTTGAAAATTTGGCAATACTAGACTCGAGCCACATATCATTCGAAAGCTAATCACCAGTAGAATTCAAATAACGGAATGGGCCTCCATTATAACCAAACGTTTTTAAAATAACGGTCTTTTAATTTTTAAATGCCGCTAAAAATGTGTTGTAAGGGTCACAATCAAAAAACAAAAAAATGATGTCTGCTTATTTTTGAAGACCTTTCAAATGATATATCACTTGACACAATCCGTTAAAATTTTTTAATTTGCAATTATGTTATTTAAAAACCATTTAAAAACTAATAACGATCGTGCTTCCACAGCATGTTCATTAGCTTTGCCTAATTGTCACCATTCCAATGATATATCATTTTAGTGTAAATGTATTGAGTAACCGGTCGAAATCTTGAGTTAACACAATAGTTAATGTTTTAGCGGGAAATTCAAAAATTGGAATTTTGAATTTTTTACTGTATTACAGAAATTGATTGTAAATAAGATCGATAAGATAACCAAAAACGCAGTGTGCGGCCTTATTGCTTCTCTTAATTTAAGACACTTAAATTAAAATTAAAATTTGGCGGCAAATTTAAAATGCCTAATTTTGCTGTTAAGGCTGCCATAAAACAAGGGCTTTAGCTCTTGTTTTTTAACAAATGTTTTCCTCCTGGAATCCCTGCTGGTATGCTCGACACACGACTATAAACAAGAAAGCTAATTACCTCGTCGCAAATTTTGCAACGGTGGATTGCAACACAGGTAGATTGAACCTGTCCGGTACTGAATGAATTTTCAGGACGTTGGCCACTCTTAATTTTGGAATCAGCATTTCCTCAAACTTGCCCATCAAGTTGGACACATTGTACTTTTCCGTTAAGTAAATGAGCATCACAATTTCCGAAATCTTATCAACGACGAGTCCCTTAGACGTTTTGCCAGCATACAGAAACTGAAACAGCATAATCATAAACCCACAATTTGATAAATGTAATACCAACGAACAGATTTGATTAATTTGATTTGATTCGATGGTTTCATAAATTAAAATATTATATCGTTCTAAGTGTGTTGGAAGATAATAGCTTATGTCTAGAACAATTACAAAGCTAGCTCAATTTTACTAAAATTTACTATAAGTCACCTCCAAAAACATCTGAAAGACGTGGGGCTCAGCATCCGGCAACTGAATTTCATCGCCAGGACATAACCTCTTATTAGCCCATCGCTCGCCAAACATCGTCCTAAAGACAGGTGATCGAGCAATTAGGAATAATTTGTGGCAGCTTATTTTCTCCTTGGCTGATCCAACTACAAAGGTCACGTCACACGTGTCCTTCGACTTCAGTAAATCCAAGTACGAATCCAAAATGTCTTCTGAACTTTCCATGTTCAATTTGTTTTGGTTTTCCCTTGATAACACTCACACTTCTAGTTGAATAACCAAGAATAATCATTAATAAATAATAATTTACCCTTACAGCAAGTTTGTTTTCGTACCGGTGCATGGTTCACTCATTAGTTTATAATATTTCGTATCTGGGTAGAATCCCTAAGGATTTGAGATTTCATCTCTTGTAAGCCCAGTTTGCTATAGTTGTTAGTTATAGAATCAAGTCATACACATAAAACCCTACTACCATTGATAATATTTTAAAGTGATTTGATTGTTGCTTGAACACATTGTACTCATACACATGCAATGCAACTTGGTAGACACGACCTGAACCTTGAACTTGACTTAAAATTTTTCATTATATTTAGCATATTATGAACTTATTCCAGGAAATAGTACTCACCTTCAACTTCAACCTCCGTTTCTTTCTTGCACTATACTGTCAACAATCAAAACCAACAAAAAACTATGAATATATATTATCTGCGTTGTTAAGTATTTCCAAGAAGTTTGCTGGTACAAATGCCAAATCCCTACTGACTACTGACTAGTGAGATTAATGGCTGAAGTATGCAAATTCTCGCAGTATAGATATACCCGAACTATTTAGTTTTCTTCGTAGATTCGAGCAACAACTTAATTTTTTAAATCTTTGATACACTGATCCTTGTTGAGTACCACGGTCAACTGTCAACTGTTGACTGTCAGCCTAAAGCTTTCAACATGTAACTGTGGCGCAGTATTTTCTGCCTTAGTTAATCCTTAATTATGTACATACGTGCACTTATGAGATTCACACAATAAAATTATTTCAATTATTATGACATCTTTTATTAACGAACGCTTTCTCATTGCCTGTACAACTGCCTGTAGCAGAACGGCAGAACTTGCAGAGTGTGTAAATTTGAATAGTAAGAAATTTCCCACCTAAAGTTTGAAATTAAAACGGAAACTTCCGCCGAATTACATAGATGGGCATTTACTTATCCCTCACCCTCACCTCATGAGGGATTATGCCTATGAAGTAGTAATTATGCACTCACCCTCACGCTCACCCTCACGTCATCTAAAATTTGCCTCTCGCACTCACCCTCATGAGAGCAAATTTCGAATAGAAGGCACTCACGCTCTCCCTCATGAGGCATCCCTCATCGCGCCTTTATTTGATGCAGTCAAGTATGTCTAGAGCCTTGAAATTTTTTGAAATTGTATTTTTTATTCAACCAAACAGTTCTACTCGGATTGTAGCAGTGTAATAAAGTATCGGGACGCAGTATTGTTTGAATTTATAAAATTAATATAAATAAACGAGAGTTCCATCTGCTACTTTAAGATGAGGGATGAGTGCAACTTTCATGCACTCACGCTCACCCTCATGAGGGGGATGGGAATTCAGCAACACTCGCCCTCACCAAATGAGTGCACACAATTTAAATCTGCACTCGCACTCAACACTCGCGCTCACGGCAATGAGGGTGAGGGTGAGCGTGAGGGTTGCGCTCATCACTCACGAGGTATGCCCATCTATGCCATATTAAAGACACTACCTGCAATACCACCTAATTAACTTCCATTTAACACGCGCGTTATAGCAGATTTCCAAAAAAGAATCAATTGGGGCAGGATGAGATTCGCTCAAAAATACATGCATTAACGTAGGAAACAAGGAAACTAGTTACTTACTTATTATTATTATTTGGGGTTTTATTTCTTTGATTCATATTTTAACTTGTACATACACAAAAGAGACACATAAAACTGTTTAATCAATCTTGAAAACAGTACTAGTAAAGATAGATAGAATTTGCTTAACATTAACTTATATACCCAAATACACCAAGTATGAGTAAACAATTTTGTTGAGGAAAAATGAAGAAGCCCTCACATGGTCTGGTCGCATACTTCATGGTCTTTTAGGTGTACATACTCCAGACTTCAGACTAGCAACATAATATTGTTGTAAAATAAAACAAGGGCTAAAGCCCTTGTTTTATGGCAGCCTTAACAGTAAAATTAGGCATTTTGAATTTTCCACCAAATTTTAGTTTCAATTTACAGGTTTTCAATTAAGGGAAGCAATTAGGCCGCACAATGTTGTTGGTTATCTTATTCATAATTAATTTCTGTAATGCAACCAAAAATTCAAAATTCCAATTTTTGAATTTCCCGCTAAAACATTAAATATTGTGTTAAATGAAGATTTCGACCGGTAACTCACAAAACTCACTCAAACATGATATACCAATCGAACGGTAACAATTAGGCAAATCTAAATAACTTAGTGTGCACGCACGATAGGGATTAGTTTTTAAATAGCTTGCAAAAAACATAATTAAAAATTTAAAACAATTAATGGATTTTGTCGAGTGATATATCATTTAAAAGCTCTTTAAAAATAAGCAGACACCATTTTTTTTGTTTTGGGTTTGTAGCCCATACAACACGTTTTAGGTTAAATTGTAAAATTAAAATGCCGTTGTCATGGAAACTGTTTGTAGAAATAGAGGCGCATTATGTTATTTGAATTCTACTAGTGATTACCTTTCGAACGATATATGGCACGATGAAATTGGTCCAGTATTGCAAAATTTGCAAAATTCCGGTAAATTATGTAGAATGTAGGTAAAAAATTATTCTGCTACGTTTAACATGTACGTACCACATAATAAAGCTAATAAAACAATTACACTTAACAGCAGAAAAAATAATTCGTTTAGTTGCGTTTAGCATGCCAGTTAATGGGGAGAGGGTGGGGTACTCAATTCGATCGCAGCGCCATGCCCTTTTAGTTTCCACTTTTATTTCAAAAATATTGGTGACCGAAACGGAGATCCATCACTAACTTCCGTGGTTTCCATAATATGTATTTCTTTAAGTGAAAATTCAAAAGGGGTCATGCCTGTTAGTTTTATAAGAACTGAAACTCGTGACTTAATCAGAGCGAGCGAATTTATGTCTGATTTATTTACTTGACAATTCGATGTGCAATAAATTCCTATAATTATGAGTGAGCTAATAGGCTAAATCGACCTAATGAATTTTTTATTTATTGTTATTAGCCCATCATGCAATTTCAAACAGTGTGTTTACTATGTACGTGCAGCTACCTCTAAGCCCGTACAAATCCAATCACTGTGCCAAATAAACGTTTGGCAGTAACTAAATTGCGGTTACTACACTTGCAAAGCTACCTTTGTCCCAGAAGAAAAGTTAAACCTCCAATCTTGGGCACCATTGGCAGGTGTGCAGACAATTGCCTTCAGGACATTTTTTCGTCGGGCACCCCACCCCCCGGCAATTTTCCTTCCAAATTTCACAGTGGACATTTTTCTCTCAGTATCAACATCACAAACAAAATGAGCGAATGAATGTCCCTTTACAGGAAATTTGTATTTCGCTGATGATTTTATAAAACTGCAAAAATCATAAAGCAGAAGAACAACGTAAATCCCTAGCCAAACTTTCAATAAAATGCTGAAATATGCGATTTTAACTATAAACTATAATAGCCAAAGTTTGCTTACATTAATTTACGTATATTTGAGTACTTCGCAGTGCTGGAAGTCTAATTCTTTTAGATGTGCTGTACACAAAAAATATAGTACGCAAAAAAATAATTGATGAGGACTAATATTTATTAAGATACGTAGTAAATATTTATACTACGAATTCAACATTTTTAAATTAAAAAATTAAACCTCAACTGAGTAAAAAAAATGTTAATTTGTCGTAATAAACATGTTATAACCAAAGATTAGTATATTCTCCTGCGATTACTTTGGCGAGCGTGCGTGGCTAGTTATTGCCCATCTATGTCCGTCTGGCCTTCTGTCTTCGTGCCCTAATAATAGAAAGCAAAATGAAAAAAAAAACATGTTAATGAAAAGAACACGAACGCTCAACAGCAACATGGGTAAGTTACTGCATATAAGAACCCACAAACCACATATTACGAATATTACCAACACACTATCGTCATACACTTACGCAGAGTGCAGCTTCATCGGTCCAGCATAGGGTGAAACTCTTGGCTTAGAACTGAATATCCCGGTTTTATATTCTGATCTACATATTTAATGAATCCGTTAGTTACTTTTTCTTTATCTATCGTCACGTAAAAAAAGTACAAATACAAAAATTTTTTAATTTAATTAACTAGCTGAATATTATTATTTTGAAAAATCGAACCTTCCTGTGGAATCAAGTGCCAAGTGGTCGTAAACATCCAGTAACTCCACTGGAGTGAGAATTTTTGTAGGAACGACAACATTTCGAAAATATTGAAGGGCCATCCTTGGAAAGCGGATGTGAGGCAAGATTTCTTTTAATACTTTTCGAATATTTGGTCCCACAATTTCAGTGCCTGTTTCTTTACAACGAGCTTCGGCCCACCTTAAAATATAGACCGTTTGTTATGTACGGATTTGGGGTCCGTACGTGCTATCTACTTTAATTATGTAGGTGTTCCTATAGTGTTATATTTATTGCTATTTATTATATAGATAACTATGCTACAAATAAAATGACTATAATTATTATTACCAAATAGTATTAATACCTTAACGTTAAAATAAAGTGGACTACACAGTTGGAATTATGGTTTTTAGGAAAGGACTAAAAGTGTCCTTTTATTCTATTTTTTTATATTATAGATGAATTTTGAAGAGTGTGTACCGAATACTAGCTAATGCTTAATTACTTAAAATCTATTTATAATTTTTATATTTCTATTTATTTTTGTAGGGATTTTATAAAATTACGAAAAAATAAAGAAATGTTCACCTTTGCTTTAGAGCAATAGAGTTATTACTAGTGATCTTAAGAATGAACTACACACACCGGGCTCCGAGAATGATGCGAGCACTATTTATAGTGCTCGGATCCTGCTCGGATTGATCCTGGTGGGGTGATAGGGATGAAAAGGGTTGGGCCCTTCGTCCCCTTTATTCGTCCGCTCCCTCAATTTCGAACATTCTCGAATTGAGGAAGACGAGAGAATGTTCCAGAATTTAATATAATACATACCGGCACTCGGACGAACATCGTCCCGATGTTTAAAATTCTAAGTATAATTACAATTCATGACATACAGTGGATAGTTGTGTTATAGAACATGATAATAAGCTTGAGTAGGTAATAGTTACTTTTTGTTTTTGTAGTTTTGTTATTATAATAATGAATCATTGAATTAAAATAGTTTGTACACGGGCACATTATGTGTAAAATATCATTAAGATGAGATATAGTTTGCACACACTCATATTATGTCAGGAGTATCAATAAATTTGTATATATATATAAAAAAATCATAATTAATTAGTATCAATAAGTTACACACACTCAAATCATTGTATGATTTATCAGGAAACTAATAATGCACGAAAATAACATACACGCATTATAGTATTTGTTTTGTAGTTTTTGCGGAAAACAAAATGATAATATTTGTGAAATAGTATTAAAGAGTAGGTATACATATTATTATTAAATTATTAATATTGGAAATACATAATTATTTACAATAAATAGTAGGTACACACTAGTAGGTACAGAATATTATGATAGTCAAGAATAATTACTTTATAATAAAGATATGTTGAGTTGATTTGTTGTAGTTATTTGGTAAATAATGTTAAGTATTTTTTTTTTGTAGTGTTTTGTGTTGTCAAAATAAATCAAAATGATATTTACAGTAAGGTTGAGCAATAAATTTTAAATAGACATAATGGAATAAAAAATAATACTCAGACCTGTGATGTTAAATTTACACTCTGGCACTGCTGGCACTGGGGAAATTAAATAACAGGGGAATCTGGGGCACATATGTAGAGTATGTCGTCGTCGGATTGGGAGCGGGTTGGAGATGCAGGAGATGGAATGGGACTGTAGCAGAGAGGGCTGTGGCATTCTTCATCGTAAATAATAGCCTCAGTGGAAGGATCAGCTTCGTCCTCGGATGAGGAATACCAGGAGCTTTCTTCGTCCGTGAGTGGGCCGGTCCCGGCAGTAGTGGAAGACACCGTTGGAACACTCACCAGCGGCAATGGAATGTATGGTTCTGGTGGTGAGGTGCATTCCTTGTCTGGATAAATGTTAGGAATTTGATCCAGGAGCGGAGGAGAGCTGGGAGAGCCGGAACTCTCATAAATGATGACTACATCATCGTCATCGGAATCCGAATGAATTTAAGCAATGTCAACACTTATATCTTGTTTTGCTGGGAATAGATGCGTAATATTACTCGCGTTGTGCTGGGACAAGAGTGATGGATGCTCAGCCTTTAATTTATCCTGGGCTGTGAGAGCATGCGTAATGACACAATCGTCTTCATCAGACGAAAAGGATGATGATGCAGTTGAAAAATGCTTGTTGGATGGAATAATGTCAAGAGGTTGACAATTGTAGGATGCAGATGAGGCTGCAGCGTCGCGACAGAATGAACTTCCCATTCGAAGCGGGCGCGTTGGTTTTCTAGACCAGGGCTGCGTAAGCCATGGATTGGCCAAAGTTGTCTGAGTCTGCTGAATGAAAAGTGAGGAATGCAAAAACTCCGGGCAGTGAGTAGAAAATGGAGATAATTGCGGCTGGGGAGTGAAATTAAAGACTTCACTGGTGATTGTTGCAGAAGCAGTGGAAAGCATTGGCCCTCGACGCGGATTGCGTGGGCCGAATGCAGGTGAACGCGGACGTACAGAGAAAATTTCTGGATTATAAAACCGTTGGTTGGCTCGTCGTCTCTGGTTCCGTGATGCTCTTTATAAAATATTTTCCATGTTTAAAAGAGAATAGAACGTAGTACGGTGAAAAGTAACAAGTAAACTTCAAAATCAAATATGAAATGTTTGTAAATAAATGAGTAAAATTTTGAAACTTTAACAGGAGAACGATGTTGGTGTAAGAGCGAGTGATTCGGTGTCGAATGGAGAAATCGTAAGAATGGAGATGTATTTATATCAAAATTTTAAATCCACAAAGGGCACATAAAACCCGGGTGTATTGAGTAACAAGGTGGATGTAGGGGAGGGGTCTTTAAAGCTTGGACTTTAAATTGGATAGTTTGTAGTTTATGTCCTTTTGTGTGTTTGGTTGTTGTCAAAATTTGTTTATTTATTTGGTGTGTGTGTCTAGGTTTTAAAGATTTTGATTAGAATCAAGATGAGATTTTACGAAAACAAATAGATTTATTGATGAGCAATGGGAGGGTGTTATTTTCACTGGTAGATTGTATGATGTATTTTTGAAGTATTTGTTTTTAGAGAACAGTGTGTGGTATGGAGGCAGTTGTTTTGGTTTAAACTAAGACTTTGTATTTATTAGGAATAGTAATACGGGAGGATATTGTACACGTGTGCGCGATATAGATTAGTAAAAACAGAGGCACTTTCACTATAAATATTAAGGTGAATAATTTGTGTCTATATGTTTGAAACCATTGAGCTGTACACGTGTGTTGTACGTTGTGAAATTTTATGAAAAACATTGAACACTTCACAGACATGATAAAAAAAATTAAATTATGACGGGAGCTGAAGTGAACCTGACGAGCGACCAAGACGAACTGTGATGATGTTTATGAAAATATGAAGCAGAATTATGTGGGGGAGTTGGAGTGGACTCTGGATCCTATGTTGAGGTAGGTTAGGGATAACCAGGTCCAACATAAATAAGTAGAGGATTGTGAGTGGTTGTCTGAATAAAGTCCAATAAATTGTAAACTTAAATGAAAATAGGTCTGTAATGTTGTGTGTTAAGAGGATAGGGTAGGGTTTGGTTGGAGCAGGTGGTTTAATTTAAAATGGTACAAAAAAAAGGAAGACTGGGTATGGCGAGACACTTGGGCGGTAGCTCTGTCCCGTGTGGAGTCAGTTGAAGAACGTAAACTTTCTCACTCTCTCTCTTTCTCTGCGACTGTCATTGTGTTGGTCCATGTCTGGATATGTGGTTAGATTTGGCCCCAATTAAGAGGCAGGAGTCAGCTGGAAACTGACCCTACTCAAATATTTGTACCTGGGCTCGACTCTGCTTGAGGTTTGGTTTTGGGGAGGTGTGTACCTGCTGTTTGCATTTTTACTGTAATGGAATTGATTTTTGTTCTCTCTCTTTTCTTCAAAATGAACTAAAATAGGTTGAGATACTAAAGTCTCTCTTAATTTCTCAAATGCTTTTTGCTCAATTTCAGTCCAAATAAATTTAACATTCTTTTCTAAGAGCCTAGTCAATGGTTTTGCTATTATAGAGAAATTATGGGTAAATTTTCGATAAAACCCAAGAAGACCGACGTAGGAGCGTACTTCTTTAACGTTTTGAGGGGGTCTCATTTCAGTGATAGCTTTAATTTTGTCTGGAGAAGGACCATCCTTAATTATTACATGTCCAAGCACTTCAACTTCAGAAGCAGCAAATTTGCACTTTGATATTTTTAATTTAAAACCATCTTCTCGAAGCCTTTGAAAGATAGACTTTAAATGTTCTAAATGTTCTATAAATGATTTAGAATATGCTAACAGGTCATCAACATAGGAAATTACGCATTTAAATAAAAGAGATGATAGGCATTCATTGATAGCCCTCTGGTAATTAGCTGAACTATTACGTAGACCAAATGCCACTCTTTTCCATTCGTATAATTGGTTAGAGGAGCAGAAGGCTGTTATAGGCATAGATTGTTTATCAAGGCGCAGCTGCCAAAAACCGGAGTGTGCGTCAGCTAGAGTAAAGTATTTATTACCTCCTAGTGTGGCTAAAAACGTGCTTAATCTTGGAACAGGGAAGCTATCAGGGATTGTACATAAATTAGCTTTTCTAAAATCTATGCAAAAACGATACTTAATGCCATCTTTAGTTGTCTTTTTCACTAGTACAACCGGCGAGCTCCATGGGGAGTTCGATTTTTGAATAATGCCTTTTTGTAAAAGTTCCTCTACTTGAGTTTCTATTATATTCCTTTCGAACGCAGAATAAGCATAAGGGTTTTGTTTAATTGGAATTGTTCCTGGTAATAGTTCAATTTTACACGGTTTGCAATTAACGTATGTAGTGGGTAAATTTTTAGTAAAGATATCTTTAAAAGAGATAAGAAATTCCAACATTTGCTCTTTTTCTTCTACACTTAAGTTGGAATCTATCTGTTGTTCTAACTCTGAGTTATCTATTTCTAAAGGTTCCTCGTTAAATTGTTCTTCGATTCCCAACGTATCCTGAATATCAATAACTTCAAAAGTACAAACTTTTCCTACTTTCATACCTTTAGGCAATATCATTTGATCTGGTGTATTATTAATAAGTAAAATGTAATTATGTTTACAATTAGTTATAACCTGAGGTGGTAAAAGATATTTTAGCCTTTTATTGTTAGGTTTTAAATATTTAACTCTAAATTCGTCTAAACTACATTCTTTGCTTAAATCTATAGGTAGTTTCCTCATAGTGTAAGGGTCTACTGTCATAGTTTCTTGTACAAGACAGAAAGTATTTAGCTTTTTGCTGTCAATTTGTATAGCTGCAAGTCTTTCTAACTCTATTTTCTCAGTTATGCTTTCCATCTCATCTCTACTAGGAAAAGGGGCAATATTATCTTTTTGAATTAAAAATAGTTTATTATAATCTATAACTAATTTTTCATTAGTGAGTGAGTCTGCTCCAATAATTAAATCATACTTCATATCTGGTAAAACGTAAGCCTTAATATTTAATTCTAATTTACCTATCGTTATTTTTAGTGTAGTTTTGCCAATAGTGCTTTGAGCCATTCCACTAATCCCACTAATAATTACTGGTGCTATTAGTCTTTTTATTTTGTTTTCTTCTATTATTTTTGAATTAACTATAGTTATAGCCGCGCCAGAGTCAACGACAGCCACAATGTCAAAATTATTATATTTACAAGGAAATTTTAAAGATGTGTGAATATTTTCTATAGTAATCACATCTTTATGAAGAGTTTTAGACTTATCTAAACTTGACTGCCACCATTGGCAGTCGGTTGCATCCGGTTTTCCTGTAGCGGATTTTTATTTAGAAATCTAGATGCAGCAACTGGCCTGATATATGAATCTCCAGGTTTAATATTTTCTTTGTTTCGCTCAAAATAACTGTTTTGAGACTGTTGATTTCGTCGTGGACAATCACGACTGATATGGCCTAATTCTGAACAATTATAACAACTATTGTTTGGATTTAATAATGGTCTAGACATATTAGTTAAGTTATTTTGAAAACCTTGGACCTGTCTAGGATACTGCATAAAGGTATTTAAATTTTGCCAACTGTTTCTATTACCTTGGTTATTATATTCAAAGTTTTGGTTGTAATTTGGTTGATTATTTCTATTAAATCCTTGCATGTTTTGATTGTCTGATCGATTATTATTAGTCATGAAATTTGACCTATTAAAATTAGGTCTATTGTTATTAAACCTGCCTCTCTCATTCTGATTAGTTTGCAACGTCTCGATTCTTTTATTAAGTACCTCCATCTGGATTTTATGCGCCGATTGTTCTGATTGAATCTGTTCTATTTTGTTACCTAGTTGCTCTGCTAAATTATTAATTTGTTTGAGTTGATTTAATATTGGTTCATTACTAACTGTAAATATATTAAGGTCGTCCATCCTTTGGGATAAAAGCTTAACTTCTGCTGCACTTCTCAAATGTTGCAGTACCTCTAAAGTAGTGCGTGGGTGCATGGGAAGTACCTTTTCCATATAATAATTTTGCATTCCAGTTATTAATTTTCTAACCCGAGCCTCTTCGCCCATTTCGTCGTCCACCTTATCACACAGATCCAGTATAGAATAATAATAATCTTCTACAGTTTCGTTTGGTTTTTGTTTTCTTTCATTTAGTTTAATTGTGTCACTAATATCTTTAGCTAATCCTAAAAACCCATCTAGGAATGCGTCTCTAAGAACTTGCCAAGTTAATGGAGCTGGTTCCTGTTCTAATTCCAAAGCATCTCTTTCTCTTTTTAAAATGAATACCCTATGCCATTTTTCCGCCGTTCCGCGAAGGAAATTTACGAACTGTCTAACTTTTATATTGTCATCCCAGAAGTTACTCGCTGACGCTTGTTCGTAGCTTGCTATAAAATCGTTTGGGTCTAATTCTGTGGGACTTGAAAATGTCTTAGGAGTGATCATAAGTTTGTATGGTCTATGTTCACCTTCCATGTTTAAATAGTATTATTATTTTTAGTCTTGATACTCTTAAGAAAAATAAATCTGCCTTTCAATCTTAATTTTTATTGCACTTACCTTGTCCGCTAATCCGTGCCTGATAACGTATTGGATAGTTTTCACTTATTGTTAATTTAAAATTTTGTTTTCACCGTGCTTGATAACGTGTTGGATAATTTTTCACTTATTGCTAATTGAAATTGTTGTTTCTACCGTGCTTGATAACGTGTTGGATAATTTTTCAACTTATTGCTAATTAAAATTGTTGTTTCTACCGTGCTTGATAACGTGTCGGATAAATTAATATTTCTATCTGTTTTACTCGTCTACGTATTAATTGTTAACTTATTTTGACCAAACTAACTTTCAACTGATTTCTAAACTTAGTTTATACTAAAAAAAATTTTTTTTAAATCTAATTCAATTTAATTTTAATCCGCGTTTTTAGTTAATCTATGTTTTAACCTAATTAACTTATTAATAAATTAATTAATTAATTCTATTTAAGCATATAATTATCGTGTAATTATATCATCAAAGCCCTAAATTTAGTCTAGAAATAGGTTAACACTACAGACAAGTATTAGTTGTGCCGTAAATGTGTTAGAGTTTAGATCAAGCAATGACCTATACCCGGTTCCAGCTCACTCTTGAGAACTGGCTTTGAGTTGTCCGCTGTACTCGGCAGGATTTAGTTTTGTGATAACTTTGTTTGCAGTTAACACTGGCACTAGAGACCTTTCCAGCAACTGAGAGCTCACTGGTTAATAATTTGTTAAAGCGGCTAGGTTGCTAACTATAGAGTTATAGTTAACTTAAAATTAAAGTATTATGATTATTACTAAGGTTTAAAACAACACCTTAATTACAATTATTATTCTAAGTATAATTAAATAATTTATATTATTATTAATAATCTTACTAACTGCGTAGGAGAATAAACCGGGGCGGATTTAATATTATCTGCTCTTCCCAACGGAAGTCGCGTCCAAAATTAAACTCCCAATAAATTTTATTCAAGCAACTTAACTATCAATTCTTAATTAATTCAAGCTTTATAAGTAAAAGACCTAACGCTTAGATTTGAAATGCTTGGGTCTGATTTAAAGACTTGGCCCTTCACAACTGAAGTTGCCTCATCAATTAACTCCCTTAGCTTTTCCAGCAATTTAACTATTACAAATTAGTTTAATAACTATTAATATTTGAAGTTAATCAGTGTTTTCGATTTTTAAAGACGAAATAAATGTACTGATGAAATCCCAATATTTTTGAAAGCAAACGTAATACGATAAAACTATAACAGCGGCTAAAATTAAACTTAATATTAGAAAAATACACCTAAAGGTATGCATACATATGAAATGTCAATATGTATATATCCTTTAGTACTTACCTTTAATTACCTTAGTTTACTTTAATAAACCTTAGAACACCTATCTGAGATAATAGCTCTGAGCTATACTTGCTTGGCTTTGTTTTAGTTTTTGATGTCGTTTTCTCGCGGGTGCCTTTGGCTAGATTGTAATAATATCTAGTCGGTGAACTTCCAGTAAAGGCAATACCCCGTTAACCTACCACCATAAATTGTTATGTACGGATTTGGGGTCCGTACGTGCTATCTACTTTAATTATGTAGGTGTTCCTATAGTGTTATATTTATTGCTATTTATTATATAGATAACTATGCTACAAATAAAATGACTATAATACCTTAACGTTAAAATAAAGTGGACTACACAGTTGGAATTATGGTTTTTAGGAAAGGACTAAAAGTGTCCTTTTATTCTATTTTTTTATATTATAGATGAATTTTGAAGAGTGTGTACCGAATACTAGCTAATGCTTAATTACTTAAAATCTATTTATAATTTTTATATTTCTATTTATTTTTGTAGGGATTTTATAAAATTACGAAAAAATAAAGAAATGTTCACCTTTGCTTTAGAGCAATAGAGTTATTACTAGTGATCTTAAGAATGAACTACACACACCGGGCTCCGAGAATGATGCGAGCACTATTTATAGTGCTCGGATCCTGCTCGGATTGATCCTGGTGGGGTGATAGGGATGAAAAGGGTTGGACCCTTCGTCCCCTTTATTCGTCCGCTCCCTCAATTTCGAACATTCTCGAATTGAGGAAGACGAGAGAATGTTCCAGAATTTAATATAATACGTTGTCAAAAAGATAGTAATACATTTTACGACAAGAGAAAGTAATAAATATGCTTACTTCATGAGCCCCTTAAACAGATCAATCTCCTGGACATTGCAATCCTTCACACACATTTGAAGTAGCTTGACATCCATTGATTCGAAACTCGGGTCCAAAATAAGTTGAGAGAAATTACTAGTTTTTAAGAACGAATAAACATTAAAAACAATTATACGATCATAGTTTAACTTGCAAATGTTTCCCTCCTGCAGAATCCCTGCTGGGATGCTCGACGGACGACTACGAACAAGAAAGCTAATTACCTCGTCGCAAATTTTGCAGCGGTGGATCGCAACTAAGATAGATTGAACCTGTCCGCTATTGCATGAATTTCCAGGACGGTGGCCACTTTTAATTTTGAATTCAGCATTTCCTCAAACTTTCCCATCAAGTTGGCCACATTGTACTTTTCTGCTAAGTAAATGAGCATCACAATGTCCGAAATCTTATCAACGACAAGCCCCTTAGACGTTTTGCCAGCATACAGAAACTGAAACAGCATAATGATAAACCCATAATTTGAGAAATGGAATACCAGCTGACCGATTGACAATATTAATGTTGTCATCGTTGCATTTTAAAAATATTATATCGTCCTATGTGTTAGAAGATAATGGCTTATATCAAGAGCAATAACACAGATAGCTCAATTCTGCTATCATTTACTGTAATTTACCTCTAAAAACATCTGAAAGACGTGGGGCTCAGCATCCGGCAACTGAATTTCATCGCCAGGACACAACCTTTTGTTAGCCCATCGCTCCAAAAACATCGTTTAAAAGACAGGCGATCGAGCACTTAGGAATAATTTGTGACAGCTTATTTTCTCCTTGGCTGATCCCACTACAAAGGTCACGTCACACATGTCCTTCGACTTCAATAAATCCAAGTACGAATCCAAAATGTCTCCTGAACTTTCCATGTTCATGGCTTTTTATGAATGTTAAACTAAATCAAGGAATAGGTTTGTAATAGAAAAGGAGTAGAGCCAACAGGAAAGAAATCCCTTCATCACAGACTTGGGTTAGTACTAATGTTTTATTTTTAAAATCGATTAGCCACGTTGACACGCCTGATTCCATCCAGTTGACCCAACCACTCACATGTTTTTGGATGTATTTACGTTTACACCATAGGTTATATGGTAATTTTGAAATCTGTTTCCGTGTGTGCGAAAATTGTTGAGATGGGTGTAATGGCGATTACTTTTCAGAGAAAAAATATTCCAAGGCTTACGGAAACTAATATATTTACTGCAAAATCTCCTTAAAATATTGTCAAAAATCCAGTAAAACACTACATTATATTATGCTGTGTTATTGTTATGAGGAAATAATGCATGCTAATTGCCACAGTTCCAAATTTTAATATCGTGTGTGAAGAACACAAATGAGCCATATCCGATGTAAGTTAGAATCAAAATGAGCTATGTCATCAATGCGAAATGAGACACACGCGTGAAATGTTAATTAATAGTTTTTAAAAAGGGTAAACATGTTCTATCTACATGTTTTTGAAAAGCGCGAAATATTCTATTGAAATACTTTCAAGACATATTTCAACATTTGTGTAGATAGCTGATATTGTTTTTAGCTACAAATGGATATGGGTCATTTGGTTCTTCCCAGACAATATATAGCTTTGTAATTGATGTGTAAGTAAAAAAAAAAGTGTATTTGTTTTTATTAGCTTACCTTGGGCCTTGGGGTATTCCAATAAAGGAAAAGTCGGTGGGGATTCTTCCAGAGTTTGGACTGGAAATATCGCTTGACTAGCTTTCGGTCCTTGTGAGCCTCGTGGAATTATTTCAACTGTTAAATTCGGCTGCTTAACAATTGCTGGGACAGAGCGCACGAAATTGTTGACTCTCTAAAATAAAAATACACTGCATTACAGGCGCGGATCCAGGATTAGGTCATGGGGGCGGGGCTAATAATGTTAAGCGGCCATCTTGGAAAATGGCCGCTTCTATGATAAAACACATGATCTACAATGATAAAAAAGCTCCTTACGGAGGGGGCTAAAATACCATAGCCCCCTTGGATACGCCCTTGCCGCATTAAATTCCATATAATTTTTTTTTAATTAGTTCCAGTGTGTGTGGTACTCACCTCCTTATCCCCAAGCAAAAATCCATCAGCAAATTCCAGAGCTTTAATTCCCGTACACAGTGAATTAGTAAAACTTTGCCGAGCAAAAAAGTCAAGAGCGTTTGTGAAGTCTCCTCGCCTTTATTATCTTCAAAGTTGACCTGGTTACGTCAGGACAAAAATAAGCATGTTAAAATACATAGTATTTTTGACACGTAGGATTACTAGGATTAGCACTACACAACAGTAACTGATACAAAGATTCCCAAAAAAATTTTACCCTAGATAAAACAGCCTTCCCTCCAAGAGCTCCACCGTCCAACTGAATAACAAGTTTCATTGGAATCTTTAATTCTTGCAAATACAGAAGCCGCCAAAGGACGGGGATATCTATCCGAGTTTGTTGTATCCAGCAGTCGATTAAATCCAGCAGGAAGATCACCAGCCTCGCCTGAGACACCCCACAACATTGAAGACACAGATATGGGCTTAGTTTCCGATGAGCCATAGATAAGAATTTCATTCCTCCGGCTTCCAGCTTCATCCCCTGGTGATGCAGTAGCTGTGCTGTCCGAATCCAAATTTGGGCCGAAAGGCGCACCCTTACAACACCAGGCTAATAATCGTCCTCCATCCGCTAGAAACTGGAGCATTGTAGGAAGGTTGGTTTCTGGATCTGGGATTTTCCCGGACACAACTAAAAGTGCTGTTGCATCCGCCCAGCCTCCGACTGCAAGTTCGTCCCAAACAATGCCTTCAATAGCATACCTGTAACGTTACAAATATAATTAATATATTAATAGTAAATCACCGCGTTTCCTATAAGGGATCGTTCACAAATGACGTCATCGGTACAATTAATATGGGTCGACTTGGCTCCGGATCTGGATGACATCCTATGTTAAAGATAACTATTTACGATATAAGGGGTAGTAGGTTGACGACGGATTGGAAACGTTGGATTTTTTATGACGTCGTTTGTGGTCGATTCCTAAACTAACCTTAAATGAGTTCAAATGGTAAAAAGGTAAATAATAAAATATTAAAAGCAAATAAAAATACCTGTCGTTTGCCAACACAGACTTCAAGGCTGCGAAGATCTCACCCTGTTTCTTTGAATCTTCCCATAATACTAAAATTTTGGGAAGATTATCTAAACCGGTAGTAGACGTCATGACACTTACTTTCTTGACAAGAAAATTCAATCACTGATTTCTTAGGATACGAAAACACGCTTCGCTTCTGTCAAATTAAAAGAACCGCAATATATAAATAAATACAACCTATGGCTAAATCTAACAAAATTATCTAAATATCGTCAGTGAAGAACCAAAATGACCCAAATCCAATTCAGGCTACAATAAAAATGAGCTATTTCATAATAAAAAAGTGAGAAACATGCGTAAAATCTTAATTAGGAGCTTTTCAAAAATATAAAATGTCCTATTTACATGCTTTTGAAAAGGTGCAAAGATATCTAATTCTATGTTTTTAAAAAGGTGCAAAATCTTCTAATTCCATGTTTTTGAAAAGGTGCAAAATGTTCTATATAATTCCACATTTCCGAAAAGCGTAAAATGTTCTATTTACGTATGTTTGAAAAGTGCAAAATGTTCTAATTAAATGCTCTCAAGAAATATTTGAATATTTTTGTTGATAGTGGATATTGTTTTTAGCTACAAATGGATCATTTTGGTTCTTCACAGACAATATTTCAAAAATTTGGCGATTTTGAATTTCTTACTATTCTAGATTCCTTAGCACTCTTCTTGTTTTTTCACTCTGACAAAAATGATCACTGCACTTCTTTTTAATAGTTAATAAAGAGCAGCAACAAAATAAATTATTTGCAACACAGCAATGCTAAGTACGTGGGGATTTTAACGCAATGGGAGTTCACAAAACACACTGACACCTTTCTTACCGCAACACTTCATTAAATAAAATTGTATATAATTATGTATATATTTTCAATTTCATACCGTTATATTTGGTGATATTTCGGGTATATTTTAGTATAAGTGTTAACGATTTGATGTGTGATAATGAGTGAGAGACCAACGCCGAAGTTAGATAACAAGTAACGAATTCACAATTTATTGGTTCACTGATTAGAGTATACAAAGTACAATTTACAAGTTTGGAAGTGTGTAGAGAAGTGACTTTCGATTAGTCTCTTTCGCTCAAATTACAACTTTTGTTTTACTTAAAAATACGTTTCGAATTGGTAAACAAAAACCACGTCCTTTGACACATCCGCTGATGGATGGTCCTCAAATTCATGTCAGCTTAGTCATTCACAATAATTCGCTGAGCCATGACATTCATCTCAACCCTGAACTCATTCTACATTTTGAAGTATCAAAACTAACTACATGCCTGGGCTTCGCACATTACAACAATACACACAACAAAAAATGAATATTTTTCTTGTAGGAGTAAACCAAGACAGAAACGTAAGCAAAACGACCATTTAATAAAAACTGTGGAAATGGTAAGTAGGGGGTTGCAAATTTTTTATGTGCCATAAAGCGAATTAAAAAGTGCATTCATTCTCTGGGCCTGAATTCAAAGAAAACGGATGAGTCACCCTCATTCTGCCTTCTTTACATAGATATGTAAAATATTGCTGCGAGTTTAGCACATAAGAAATAATGTGTGTACTTACTTAAATATGTATTAGCGTCACGCAAAGCCAATGAACGTTCGTAATACGAAAGACGAAAAGACTGCGCTGATAGTTGCACTCTACAGTACAGTGCCTTCCTTTAATATGCACGTTACATTTTGTCTGTGTCTGTTAGTGGGTGGTTTTGCAAAGCAATTAATTTAGTACTGTATAAAAATTACACAGCTGTTATAGTTAACTGGTCTTGCATGATAAGGATGACGTTTAGCGATTTATTAATCGCAAGTAAGATTTTGCTTTGACGTAACTTATTCGTTTGTTTATTTAGGATAAGTTGACCGAACTATATAATAAGTCGATGAAAATGTTAACAGGAATGAATACCTAATAATTAATCAAATGCTAATATCGTCTCTGAAGAACCAAAATGGCATATGTTCAATTTATACTAGAATTAAATTGTGCTATGTATGTCAAAAAAACAGTAAATAAGATACATATGGTTGCCATGCTAATCACGAGTATCTAAAGTGAGCAAGTTGTTCTATTTACGTTTTTTTAAAAAGGTTACAATGTCCTACTTACATATTTTTTAAATGTGCAAAATGTTTTATTTACATGTTTTTTTCAAATGAGTAATATATATTATTTACATGATTATTCAAAAGTGCAAAGCATTCTATTTACATGATTTTTTAAAAGTGCAAAATATTCTATCTACGTGATTTTTTAAATGCGTAAAATATTTATTAACATGATTTTTGAAAAGTGCAAAATATTCTATTTAAGTGCTTTTTGAAAAGTACAAAATATTCTATTTACGTGGTTTTTCAAAAGTGCAAAATATTCTAATTAAATGTTTTTGAAATGTGTACAATATTTTATTTACATGATTTTTAAAATGTGGAAAGCTTTTCAAAAGTGCAAAATATTCTATTTACATGCTTTTTGAAAAGTGCAAAATGTTCTACTTACATGTTTTTCAAAAGTGCAAAATATTCTATATACATGATTTTGAGAAAGTGCAAAATATTCTTTTTACTTGTTTTTTTGAGAAATGCACAATGTACTACAGGGTGGGACATTTATTTTAGAAGATTCTAACATGCCATAATTTTGACGTTTATCCTTCGCTTTTAATACACAATATACAAAAATAAAGACAATTTATGGGAGATTTGTTTGACACCTCATTAATCAAAATCGGTTAAGGATAAGTTGCAAAATGGCCTAACTAACAAAAATTACCGTTTTAATATTTTTTGGTCAATCCAAAAATTATTTTTTAACAACTTTGATTTAAAATGAAAGCATAAAGCAATGAAGACTATACCCACAGAAAAAATCTGGCAAACATCTCGAAATTTACCAAAATAAATTTTAAAATTTGAAAAATTTGAAAATTTTAAATCTTAAAAAATTTCCTATTTTTAAAAAATTTCATAATTTTTAAAAATTTCAAAATTTTTAATTTTTTAAATTTTAAAATTTAATTTAGTAAATGAGATGTTTGCCAGATTTTTTCTGTGGGTATTGTATTCCAAAAAATCTTAAAAAGGTAATTTTTGTTAGTTAGGCCATTTTTTCACCAATTCTTGGCCGATTTTAATGGATGAGGTGTCATACAAATCTTCCAGAAATTGTATTTATTTTTGTATATTGTGTATTAGAATCCAAGGATAAACGTTGAAATTAGAGCATGTTAGAATCTTCTAAAATAAATGGCCCACACTGTATTCACATGCTTTGATAAACATGTTATTTTCATTTTTTGTGTAGATAGTGCATTTTGTTTTTGATTAAAAATGGATGTAGGTCATTGTGGTTCTTCGCAGACAATATATGTATATCTGCTCACGTAGCTTGAAGTCGTAAAACATTTTATAAATTCACCAATTTTTGAATGCCTTCGTTTTCGCTTCGCTGACATAATGAGTAATTATCACAATATCTATTTCAGCTTTCGTGAAATGCTAATTATATATTATGCTTGTCCAACAAACATAATGCATCCGCATGTTATGGTTGCGTCTGCTTTATGCAATCCTGCGAACTGAAAGTCATGCAGCAGGGTCAAGTATATTTAGAATTATTATTATTATTTGTGTGTATTTAGACAGCCAGATATTCGCCCAATGGGCATGGTCTGACTGTTTTCATACAACGTTACTATAAGAGCCACTAGAAATGATACACATGATCGGTATCTAGTGACTCACTTTCTTTTAACTATTCTACTGATAGAGGCAGTCTTACGGCCGTCCTGCTAGAGAGCGCGGATTATACTGATCATCACCAGACATATCATTACGAGATTTTTCCCGTTATTACGGAGGCGAAGCCTGACATGGTATGGCGAATGGTGAAACGTTTCTCAGGCCCGCCACTACTTCGAATACGCCATGCCGGGGGCCAACCCGTCCCCAGCTTCTCTATCAATGTTCAATGGAGGTGTGCTCATGTGGAAGGTGGAGAGAGGACGGTTTGGTAAATCTTGAGCCTATACTAAACGTACGAAGTAGAGCTAGTAGATACCTACTATTATGTATCTGCATCTCCGTCTTAGGTACAAGTACCACGGATGAATGTAGAATCCACTCATACATACTTCTTAAGCTCTCAGCACCTTCCTCTTCCAGCTCCTCACCAACTCACTATGAGCCTTACCCCCATCTAATGTTGTAAAAAGTCTTCAAAAGTCTTTCGAGACTAAGTCCTGAGGTGGGACTGACTGAAGACTGAGACTGACTGAGACTGAAAATTTCTGCTTTTTTAAGGACTGAGACTGAGAGAAATTTTGCCAAAGACTGACTGAGACTGACGAACGCCCTAAGTATCCCTAGATTGTTTTTCAAGCCTCACACACTCATCGCATGGCGGGAAGTTTTATATTTCACGCCATAGTTGCAGCTCGGAAGTTCGGAACATTGTTTCAAGTTTTAACATACACAACTATCACCTTAAATGCGACAATGCAAGCAGTCTTAGGGCCATACATTAAACACATCTACAAAAACGGGGGAGGGGGTTAGGATGCATGCAAACTAAAACGCACTCCAATACTGGGGAAGGGGTTAAAGAAACTTAAACTTACGTCTCACAAAATTTTCTTTTTTATATCAGTTCATTCAAATACAAGATTCATTTTCATCGATAAGGAACAAATATAAAATGTTAGATGTTGCGATATTCTAATTTAAATCCATCGATGTCGCATTCCCTTGAATTTTCGACGTTATATTCTAATTTATAAGGTATCGACAATCGCAGCCACAATTGTGATATTTTAATTTATATCGAATCAATACCGCAGTTGCTATTGCGACATTTTAATTTATGCGGTATCGATATCGCAACCGCTATTGCGATATTTTAATTTATGCGGTATTGATGTCGCAATTGCTATTGTATTATTTTAATTTATGCGGTATCGATATCGCAATCGCTGTTGCGATATTTCAATTTATATCGCAGTTGCTATTGCGACATTTTAATTTATGCGGTATCAATATCGCAACCGCTATTGCGATATTTCAATTTATATCGCAGTTGCTGTTGCGATATTTTAATTTATATCGCAGTTGCTGTTGCGATATTTTAATTTATATCGCAGTTGCTGTTGCGATATTTTATTTTATATCGCAGTTGCTGTTTCGATATTTTAATTTATATCGCAGTTGCTGTTGCGATATTTTAATTTATATCGCAGTTACTGTTGCGATATTTTAATTAATATCACACTCGCTATTGCGCTATTTTAAATTATATCGCATTGATACCGCAGTCCATAGATTTTTTGATATTGCGATATTTATATCGCATATCGCACCTCTTTGCGGTCCCAAGTCACTATCACGGCTTGATATTAGGGGTTTGACTTTAAAAATTAGGATTTTGAAGAGTCTTGAAAAATATGTGAAAGTGAAAATTCAAAATTCATGCATCTGGTATAGCTTTACATTACCTTTTGCAATCAAACTCATAATTATTAAGTAGTAGTAATTAAATATAGTGGTGGTCCCCATCTAAAAGTGCTCACCAGTTGGTGTTTAAATATACAACTCTGTATCTTTGATGTTTTAGCGTATTGTCATTAAGTTGATGTAACTACTATTTATAGCTAAATCTTTGAAACTCAGTGCAAAATTTATTAACCTTGCTGCTTGCTACTTCTGTTGCAATACGTTAACTACGAACAATATAGTTGTTCTCGTTGTTTGTTCTTTCAAAACTAAAAATTTGTACGACAACTGGATTGTGCACAGGCACAATAGTAAGGGGAAAAATCCACCCAGAAAAAAACTGACTCGTTCTAGGATAAAAATAGGTCGATCGTATACCAACCTATACTAACGAATGCTAGCCATAATAATGCAGTCCGAACTTAACGTATTAAGAAGTTCACTAAATTTAAAATGTTTAGATTTCAAATTTTAATAAGACATCAATTACCAAAATTAAAATAGGATGTGATAGGGGGTGTTAAATAGAAACAAATTGTTAATTTGAGTAAAGCTTACCCCCCTCCTTCGTATACGTAATATATAGACGACCCCCACATGGGACTGACTGGACTGATAGCCAAAGACTTTTGATGACTTAAGACTGACTGGGACTCATCTGATGCCGGCTCGGGACTGACTGACTGACTGATTCAAAAGGTTTGAAAGACTTTTTGGGACTGGGACTGACAAAAGTGGGACTTTTTACAACAGCCCCCATCCAAATCCCATTCAGAGTGCTGGTGACTGGCCCCGACTTGGTAACAAGACCATGCCGTAGCATCGTCCAGCCACCAAGCCGGGGTTGTATATTTTGAATTACTTGCCCTTTTATCAATATAAAAAGAATTAATTGATCAATATTATAATAGTAGATATAATTATGAATTATTTCTCCTATTTAAATGTGTGTCTCTTCTAATCTAAGTTTAATTAAGTAACAGGGTAGTATACATGGTTAATTCCTGGTAATTCGTATATACTTACGGGCAGCGGAAATCCACGTAAGTACATCTTAAAATTAACAAGAAATGCCGTAATAATTAATCTTAATCGTAATTAATAATTGAAGATGAACAAAGCTTTCACATAAGAGGTCTCATTTTACTTCAATTTTTCTTGTTATTAGCCAACGTACCTATAAAAACTCTAATTTTTAATCCCAGTGCTTAAGGAACATAATGTCATATCTTATCTATTTAACCGCCAAATATTGTCATATTTTAATTTAGTTGACAATATCATGAATAGTATGCTTTAATATTATTGCCAAATAAAGGATAAAAAATGGACTTAGGTGGTTTCTTGTTAATTCGTATGCTCGCAGATTTCCATTAAGATTTAAGCACGCGACTAAACCAGTTCACCAGTTATCAGTTGAAGAAAACGCACATAAGGATTCCCAGAAAATTATGTCAAATTAAGTTTACTAATAAAGGCAGAGAATGCTTATATATATATCATGATGTGCCACGCCACAAGACAGAAGAAGACCAGGACGAGGAAACTGCATAATTTTTTATCATATTATCTTGAAATGCACGTCTGGGAAGCATAGGGATCGTCCTTAAATGAAGCCACCAAAATCACAACCTTTTTTTCCGCACCGCAACCCCATGTGTTATTACTTACTTTAAAATACCGTAAAAACAAGCTATCTTTAACTTCTTGGCAGGTCACATCAAAATCTGACTATAGACCCGCACTCCGACTCTACCTATGACATAAATTATGGATGATCCTTAACCTGTGTGTGTGTTTCTTATGTTTGATATAATTCATTGAACTTAATTTTCATTTTTTCAAAGTACTTAAACCTAAAGGGCAATACATAATAATTTGTAACTTATCGTTAGTCAATTAATTAGGTATAGCTCATTCCACATATTATAATACGCAAGTAATTTATGTATAATTCCATTTGGACGATTAAAGTTAGCAACACAAATAAAGCAATATTATAGAATATAGAATAAGCACCGCTTTAAAGTTTTGTCAGAAATAAATGAATAGAAATTTTTTTAAAAATATATAAATGGGGCATTGTGCACTTTAAAATTTTATAAATTGTAAGTTTGTAATTATTGCGTATTTAAATATTTCAAGAAGATATCAGCCCACAGCAGCCACAGCACAGTACCAATAATGACTATGGTAAAACAATATAGAGTAGTACAGATAAAATGAATTAAAATAACTTGTCGGTAGTTACTAGATTTATAGTGTAAGCTTTAATTGCAGTTTAGTAATACCTACTCTCAAGAAGGCCCCGAAGTAAGTTATGCATAGAAACTTGCGTGTACTTAATAAAGGGACTACGAAAATGTCAATGTGGTACATACACTGTATATTCATATGCAGCATCTATATAGGCAAAAGGCAAACTCGCATATATCGACCGGGGGCCCGAAGTAGATGCTGAGCTTACAACAAACAATGGCTTTAATAAAGGAGTAGAACCCTATTTTGGTAAAGCTTTAACTACGACCGCGCCTTACTCCACTTTCACTTCTCCTACATGAATTTCTAATTTGATAAAGTCGCAATAAATAACGGCGGGATTTTAAAAATAATACTTAGACGTGATTTATTTATTTATTTATACATTTATTGATACATCTTATTTATTTATCCTTTTTCCGTAACAAACAAATTGCCTGTTTTACTTTGTTTTGTATTGAGTATAATTAAGTTAAAATACTACATATGCTGTCCTTCCATGTACTATTTCTTAATCTCATATTACAACTTACTTGTATCCTTTTCATGTATGTATTTTATTAAAAAATTTGAACTAAATAAGGAAATGACAAGTCCAGAATAATAATAATAATAATAACGTAATTTTCGAACGATCCGTGTATGTTTTCTTGTAACATCCTACGTTCCAAGTATCTGTTTACCTAATTCTTAAACAAATGCCGAGCAGATCCTTAAAATAGTGATGTTTAGATGTCGTCATTTATGGAAGATGAGTATGAATACTGGAAGCATTCCATGATATGGGTAGCCGTTTACATAATTATAAGACTAATAATAGGCGGGATACTTGAAATAGTATGTAATATTTAAACAACCTAATCTGTGAACGATCCCCATATAAATACCAGTAAAATCCAATGTTAAGGATATGTCAACCTAATTTCTAAACTAATGACAGTGGTGGTCCCTAAAATAGTAAAATTTGCAGGACGATTTCCGTACGTACGCTCGAAAAATCCAATGTTAAGAATATATGTTCACTTAATTTAGGAACTAATGGCATGGGAATCTCTAAAATAGTAAAATTTGAATAACGTCATTTATGGACAATCTCTGTATGCATACTAGTAAAATCCTATGTTGAGAATATATGTCAACCTAATTTCTGAACAAATGACAGTGAGGGCCCCGAAAATTGTAAAATTTTTTTGACGCCATTTATGGACGATTCCTGCAAGCATACTAGTAAAATATTATGTTGAGGATATATGCCAACCTAATATCTAAACTATTGACAGTGGGGGTCTCTGAAATTGTAAAATTTGTATGACGTAATTTATGGACGATCCCTGCAAGCATACTAGTAAAATCGTATGTTAAGGATACATGTCAACCTAATTTTTGAACTAATGACAGTGGGGGTCCCTAAAATGGTGAAATTTGTATGACGTAATTTATGGGCGATCCCTGCATGCGTACTAGTAAAATCCTATGTTGAGGATATATGGAAACCTAATTTTTGAACTGATGACAGTGGGGGTCCCTAAAATGGTGAAATTTGTATGACGTAATTTATGGGCGATCCCTGCATGCACACTAGTAAAATCCTATGTTGAGGATATATGGCTACCTAATTTTTGAGCTAATGACAGTGGGGGTTCCTAAAACGGTAAGGTGTGTTTAACGCAGGGATATACATATCATAGTATAAATTATTTATATATAGCTAATTGCTAATTCCTTAAACGCTTCCCATTGGGTTTTCTATGGTGTGTACATCTGAAGTTTTCTATGGTACGAATATCCACTGATTATCACGTATATGGAACGTCCGGCGCATGTACCTACCTACTTAACTTCAGTGGCAAGTATTGAAAGTATTGAAACGCATGTAAAGTCGTGCCTGACATCCGTTTTTCTGGCTCTGGCATTCATTTTAATGCTAAAAAGTTGGTCCAATAAATCGTTAATTGTGAAAAACTGGTGAATCCGTTTAATTCCAAAAACAATAGGGTTCTATTCCATCGCTTTCACGATCATTTAAAATTTATTTGAAAAAATTAAGTTGAAAACTGTGACCTGTGGAGCACGACAAAAAAATACACATCGACAGACATACAGACGGACGGACATAGCCATTCCTATAGATGCTCAGCATCTAAAAACCAGACCTGACCGCGAACATTGCCAGTTTCAACCGGCTAGTTAAAACTAAGACTAATCATGAGTTTCTAAAATGAGAAAATAATTGTTCTATTTACGTGTTTTTTTAATGGTCAAAATTTTCTATTTCAGTGTTTTTAAAAGTTTAGAATTTCCTTTAGTTACATATTTTTGTGAAGGTCAAAATGTCCTATTTACATATTTTTGACAAGTGCAAAATATTCTATTTACATGCTTTCATGAACGTGTTATTTTAATTTTATCAGTAGATAGTGCATTTTGCTTTTGACTAAAAATGAATATGGGTCGTTTTGGTTCTTCACAGACGATTTTCGTAATCGTAATCGTAATTCGTAACCCACAACTAGTGACTAGTGAGTAATTTCTATTCTACTGGTATCACTGACTGGGTATCAGTGGCGATGAGAATAATATTCTTTAGTCTTTAGTCCTTGATTTTTCAGTTCTACGCGGAAAGTTTAAGTTTCTAATCCCCCTTTCTGTGGTATCATTGTATCACTGCTATCATTGTTTTGATTTTTGTTAGCTTCTTCCTTTTGTTTTAAAATCAATTCAGTTTTATACTTGATAATTCTTTAAAAGTGCTTTACTTACAATATAGTATACATATACAGTTAGTAAACTGCGAGCGGTAATCATTTCATTTTCGGACGTCGCTTTGGGGGTTGGGCTTGACTTCGTAAGTAGCTGATAATTTTAAATCATTAATTTTGTATTTTTTGTATTGACTTATGCGCACATGCAATCATCAGAACTATCCACGAGATATTTTTAGTGATTAAACATATAATAATGAGTATTAATGTGTGTGTTTAGGTTCCCTTAGCTTAACTACAGTTAGGGTTCTTTCTGATTCTGACTGCCAACTGCAGAATACAGAATGAGTACAAATTCAGTTTCAAAACGACTCAAGACTGAAGCTAATACTGATGATGCTGGGGTTAGTTACACAAGGATGACATGGCTGGTTCAGCTGTAACAAAATCCGAATCCGAAGATGTTGCTAATATTGCTTCCATCGCTGTATTCACAGAAGACGTGAGTGACTTTTCAAGCTTAAGGCATAAGATGAACGTTAACTTTAACAAATTATTGAAAATTCTACTGTCATACTAAATATATCAACTCAAATCAGAACCTAATCACAGTTGATACTTTTATATTCTGCACATAGATTCTTCCTGAAATATTCGACAACTTGGAAATTCTGACAGCTCATGGTTTGCTCAATTTCCGCCTGGTGAATCGATGCTGGAGAGATGCAGCCCCGTCCGTCCTTCGTAAACGAAATATGTGTGAAGTACAGATTGACTTTGGTAGAGTGGCCTTTGATGAGGATGGTAACGCACTTGCTCAAATTTATCTCTCAGAGATGAGTCCAGAAAAGGCTTCTCAAATATTTCACTAAGTGACAAATTCTTTAATATTTACCAACCCAGTAGACTTCTTGCAGATCTGAATCAACTAATTTCCACTTCTCCCAAATTCCCATCCACCAGCATTAACTTATTTTAATGGTGTTCAGCAGACATTGGAAATGTCTCTCTAAAACCAGGCTCTGAAGAATTATTAGATGAGAACCAAAAAGACTTGCTCCAGTTCTTGACTCTGTATTGGGAGAGAAATCAAGACACTTGCACTGTGCGATGATATCTCAAAGAACGTAGTTCAAAATATGTTGTACGTTCACATGCCTTACGTCACTTGCTTGGATTTGTGTGGGTTTGATGAGTTTTTAGAAGACGATGCCGATGACGATGACGAAGCCTGGGAAGCAAATCAAATGTGCAAAGTTCTTCTCCCGCCACCGTCAACACTTCAAATACAGGAAATTAGGTTGGGATCCCATCTTCTTAAGAACGAGTACAATTTTGTGAAAGATCTCTTCGAAGTTTCCCCGAACTTGAGTGAGATTCAAAGTACGGATATGTTAATTGTTAACTCTCGATGATTTTTTTAAAATGGGAAAATGCCATCTATAATTAAAAGTCTCCAATTCAATCCCAGAGTCAACCAAATGTCAACTTTTACAGAATTATTCACGTACGATCTTTCAAGATTACAGCTGAGCAAATTGATAGTTCACTTAAATGAAAGTTATGGGTGGAGAAGGAGTAACAAGTACAATATTGTTCTCAAGTTTCTTAATTTAATTTTGAGTGCAACTAAGAATTCCTTGACATTTCTTGAGCTTAACTTAAGTCAGTCTGACCACCAGCGACATATTTTTATCCCTCAGCTCCCTCGCTTACGCAGTCTTCAATTGGAATTTTCTTGTTCCAATTGCTCAGACACTACCAGATTTCATTTTCGAGGAGATGTCATTAGTGAGGCAATCGAAGCTGGAAAATTAGGCACTGATCACACGATTACTGACCTTCTTTCATTGACTTTGCAAAACCAAGGGGACAGCAAAATTCCAGCCGATTATTTTCCACGTCTTCGCCAAGTAAGTTTGAAAATAGGACAAATGGAAAGCTGTCCAGTTGAAATGATGGGATTTTTTCCCCTGGAGCATCTCATACCGGAGGATCCACACAATGTGAATATCGTTCCCGGAAATACTTACTCTCAAGTGACCACTTTGGTATTGGACAAATGCCCTCGGTACGACCGCAATTTGTCTCATGTATTCTCGAATGTCTCATGTTTAAAAATTACCTGTGGCTCCATCATCGAACTTCAAAACTTGGTGTGGACTGCATTTCCAAAATTAAAGAGATTCGAAATATATGAAATTCATGGGCGAGACCGAGACACAAATGTAGTAGACAGTTTCTTTACTGGGATTTCCCCTGAATTATGTGCAACATTATTGGAAAATGACCCAGCTTCAGTTGAATCAAAGGCAGACCCGCTTGCTCAAGTTTTTGAACGGACTCTGCCATACATTGGGGACTGTAAGAGTAAGTTAGTTTGTTTCCTGAATTTGAATAATTTTTGTGTAAAAAAACATTTTCTTGCATTGTTATTAGCTACCTGAAATGGGTTGCGTGTGGTAGCTACCACAGGTATAATTATGGTAATTCTTTTTATTTATTACTTTTACAGATTTAAGGGAATTAAAAATTCACTTTGGCTAAATGTGGCCTCAAAAGTGACAGCTATTCACGCATTCCAGCAAGTAATTCACCGGACGGAAATAAAATTGTCTTTTTGGTCCTTTAATTGGAGTGTCGATAAAATCCAAGGTACTTTATTTTTACAACTAATTGATCTAATAATCCTAATCTATTATTGCGGCAAGTTTAATAAATAAGTATACAATGTTGAGTATTCTAAAAATGATTTAAAAAAATGTGAAAGAAATTAACGATGTTTAAAATGACAATTAATTTCAGAAACGCGTCGATATCTGGGACCCATTGCTGCCTACGTTAACATTCAGATTTAATTATTATGAGATTTAGTTATCTTTTATCGCTGACAACATTTTCTACAATTGTAACTTGCCTTTAATTTTTGTTTTACTCATTGTCAACACTTTTATTACAGAGTTCAAAAAATGTAACGCAAACTTTATAAATAAAATCATTAGGGAATGATCAGAATGCCCCATTCAAGTTAAAATTACAATATTATTATTCTATGTCAAAATTCTCTACTAAAAATGGTTTATGCATAAAATGTTGATTACGGATTTGTTTGAATGTTTTCAATAAGGGCAAAATTCTGCTATTTTGCTTTTTTTTGCATCGGAAAACAGGAAATAATAATAAGTCGTATTTCGTAATAATTAATCTTGATAGTAATCATTAATTAAAGATGCACGTAACTATGTACCACATAGGCAGTCTTATTTCACTTCTTTTTTTCTTGTTATTAGCCAACGTACCTATACAAACTCTAGTTTTAAATCCCAGTGCTTAGGGAACATGATGTAATATTTATTCTATCTATTAAACCGCCAAACATTGTCATACTTGAATTTAGTTGACAATATCATGAATAGTATGCTTCAATATTATTGCAACAAAGAAGTATAAAAAATGGACTTCGGAGGTTTCGTGTTAATTCCTATGCAAGCAGATTTCCGTTTAGATTTTAGCACGCGACTAAACCAGTTCAGTAGTATTATCAGTTGAAGAAAACGTACATAATAATTCCCAGAAGATTTTTACTAATAAAGGCATAGCATGCGGCTATTTATGGCATGATTTGCTAGAAGACCAGGGCAAGGAAAATGCATAATCTTTTATCATATCTTGAAATGCGCGTCTGGGAAGCATAGGGATCGCCCACAAATGATGCCACCACATTACCCCTTTTTTTCCGAACCGTCCCAATCGCATATCATTACTTGAGCATTACATTAAAAAAACTATCTTTAACTTGTTGACATGTCATCAAAACCTGACTAGATCCGCACTGCGACGCTACCCATGACATCATTTATGGATGATTCCTAATCTCTGTGCGTTTGTAAACGTGTCATGACATGATTCATTAAACTAATATTTATTTTGGAAGTACTTATAGTTACCTGAAGGGGAAATACCTACATAATAATGTGTAACTTATCGTTAGTCAAGTAAAAATATGTAGCATAATTGACCCATATCCAGTTCTAGCTAAAAACAATATCAAATATCTACAAAAATAATTATAGATGTCTTGAGAGCATTTAAATAGAACATTTTGCATTTTTTTGAAAACATGGATTTAGAACATTTTGCACCTTTTCAAAAACATGGAATTAGAATATTTTGCACCTTTTTTAAAACATGGAATTAGAACATTTTGCACATTTTTAAAAACATGTAAATAGAACATTGTACGTTTTTCAATATCTTCTAATTAACATTTTGCGTATGTTTCTCATTTTGTTTTTATGACATAGCTCATTTTGATTCCAGCTTAAATTGGATATGTGTCATTTTGGTCCTTCACAGACGATGTAATACCTTTTGAACTTTTTTCAAACCTTATAAAACCGTAAGATTGTAATGCGTACTTAAATATTTCAAGGAGTCATATCAGCCCACAGTCCCACTGGCTATATGGTAAAACAATATACATAGATTAGTACAGATAAAATGAATTTTAACTTGTCGGTATTGGTATAGTTATTCTTTTTATAAGGTAACGTTTTTAATCACAATTTTCAGTAATAGTTTATCTAAATAATAAGGCTCCGACGTAAGTTTTGTATTGGTACTTGTGTCACTTGCGTGCGTACCCCAGGACCAGGAAAAATGTCAACGTGGAACACAGTAGACACATGCAGGGTCTATGTAGGCAAACTAACCTATTAAGATGAGTAAAAACTAGACCACGACCAGTGCCAGTTTCAACTTTCAACCAGGAGTATACTGTACTATAAAGGTATACATACATAAATTACTGATATTTCCCTTATAGTTTAAAACAAGCCAAAATGTCTTCAATTTTAAACTATTAATGCATGTGGTTTTTGTTATTACTACCTTTTTTCTATAGTTTATACTATAAAAAGGGCTGAGTTGCATGACGTCATTCAGCACAGGTAGTGGTAATTATACTTATGTAAAGAGAAAGAACAAAGGCTGAAACTACCGTCAGTCAAAGTCAAAGTACACTCAGTCGACTCACTCAGTGCAACCTTACCACAGTAAAAAAAACATTTTAACTATCAATGCAGGTCATACATATAATGTTTATATTCCTGCACAAAAAGCGCTCAACTAGTTATTTTTAGATTGAAGCAAATGGAAATTATAATAATTAAATGTGAGAGGCTCACTTCAACGGCCGACTTTCTTGACGACTTCTTGCAGTCTACAGTACTAAAATATTTTAATCTAAACTCAGTTTTAACTTGGCTCAGCCCCGGCATTATTGAACTGTAATTAATTGACTTGACATAGCTAAATTCATAAAAACAAAATCAAGTATTCTATTCGTTCTATTACCTGAAGTTGGCAATTAAGTGATCAAAATCATTAATTAATAAATCATCTATTTTAAATTAACATAATACATCAAAAGGGGGAATTTTGTTTTAAGTGTATATATAGCTTTTTATTATTTAGTATATACCGTAAATATTCGAGGTGTAGGGCCCGCCTGTGATTTAAACTCTTAATATTTTGCTCATACAATTAAAATTTGACATACCGTATTTCCTGTAAAAGTGGACACACCGTCCACTGCACAGTTTAAATTCCTACATAAAAGACCCGTCCACTATTACAGTCCCTTCCTAATATTTATAAATTCTCTTCTCACAGACTCGTCCACTTTTATCCGCACCCGTACATTATTACAGTCCTGTCTACTGTTCTAGGAAATACGGTACACCCTCTAACTAAACAGGTATACAAACCTATTTGATAGTCACGCTGATTATTTTCCGCTATTTTGCTATTTGAGCATAATTATACAGTACTTGCACCTAATTCCCTATATTAATTTCTATGTATACTTTCCAAGCAGCATGATATGCTAATTTTTCTGTAATAATTCTTATGATGATCCTATTAATTTGAAATGTGATAATTCAATAGTTTTATTCACCTGTCTTATATCCTGCTTTTTGTTTTTTTTGTGGATTTGAACAGTTTTTAAACTGATGCCAAATTCTCGATAGAAATGGCAGCAGAATTACCTGGGACGAGTAAGAGCGCTGAGTTCAAAGAAGACCACTGGATATTGTGTGAAGTTTGCGGTCACAGGGTCAATAAAATAATGATACATTGGTATGCCCACGTACTATTATGTGGAAAGGAAACACAAAAACCAGCACAATCGGACCCCCCTAAAAGAATCTATACTAATAAATGTAAGGCTAAAGGTTGTGGAAGACGGTTCAAGTATTATGGACATCTCCATAATCACATGAAGACGCACTCAGACGAACGTCCCTTCAAATGTCAACAATGTAGCTCCACGTTTAAATTCAAATTTGATTTGACATATCACCGTAACAAGTCTCATCAACCACAACTAACATAATTAACTCAGGATAAACAGGAGAAGAGAAAGTATAAAAATGTATTTAAATAGAACATTTTACACTCTTAAAAAATATGTAAATAGAACATTTTGAAGTTTTCAAACATGTGCAAAAAGACCATTTTAAGCTTTTCAAAAACATGAAAATATAACATTTTCAACTTTTCAAAAACATAAAAATAGAACACTTATTTTACACATTTCAAAAACGTGTAATTCCAACATTTTGCGGTTTTTCTAAAACGTGTAAATACAACAATTGACACTTTTTAAAAACCCTTGATTAACATTTTACGCATTTTTCTGAATTTGTTTTTAAGACCACATTTTGATTCTAGGTTAATCGTTTTATATTTTTAATCTCCTTTTTGTTAATAATTTTTTTCAAAATGTTTTTTACACCTTAAATATGATGTATAGTAGTACCTATGTACATTCTAAAATGTTCAATAACTATTATAAAATTCATTTTACGATTATTTTTATTTTTGAAAATGTACATCATCTGTCTTAACAACTTTTATTAACAAATAACTGCCCTAAATTTTTTAAAAATATAATTTGGGAGTTGTGTAGTGTAAATAATTTACAATTTACCTAAACATTAAAGGAATTGTCCATAAATGATGTCAAGTGTTTCGTGTTTCCTTTTTAACCAAATTGCTGTTAGGAAATAAGGTGGTCACATTATGACGAACAGACTTAGGAACGGAGAAATAGTAGGGCATGGGTAGAACAATGAGCTCGACAGATGGAATGGCCTCCTTCATGTCCAGCCCTTCATATACAAGGGATAGTTCACATCTATCCATCCTAATGATTTTTAAAGAAGGGAACGTCTTAGCCATACTAAATCCATGTGGGAAATACGGTTCATTTTCTAAGTCAAGGTAACAATATTCAAAAGACAATTCCCTTAGTTTCGGCATCCTGGGGATTTCTTTCATGTCCATAAGTTCAAATGGACTTATACTCAATTTTTCCAAGGTTTCTGAATTGGATCGAAGCACATGTCGAACAATGCTTCCAACTCTGACAACAAAACGTGGCAGAGTACAATTAAATTCATTGTCAAAGTTCCAAAATCCAAATTGAGTCAGTTTTAGAATTCCCGAGTATTTTTCCAGAAGCTTTTCAAAAATTGGAACTGTGGTGTCATTAGGATGAAAAGTAAGATTTGTTAAAAGGTGAATTCGAAATCTGCCATTCCCGCTAATGAAATTTTCCAGAATTGGTCCAAGTTCATGATAAAGGTATTGGGACTTCACTGAGAAGGTATTTAGATGAGGTGACATGTCCAGAATTTCCTTAATTCCTCTATCAGGGAAAACGCTGTCCACAATGAACGTTTTTAACTTTAGAAGTTGGCCCTTGGATTGTTGGTCAAGGATATGTTTTGCCGTGTCAGAGTTCCACTCGTCCATTTCAATATTGCACACGTGAGGATTGTGGAAACGATGAAAGTATTTAACTTTTAAATACACCAAATTTGGCATTTGTTGAGTCAAAAGGAGCTTCACACATTCCATGACGTCACTCCCAGTTGTTTCAGAGTTCCATCTTGATGTTGGGTACTGAACGGCGAGTGTGAGCTTGAGAACGTGAAGCCCGACAGAATTGAAAAATGTTTGGACTGGAGATGACATGAGTTTATGAGAGTGGACTTTAAAGGAATTACACGGGAATTGATTTGGAGTTTTCATCATAAGGGTGGCAAGTTCACTATAATTATTGTCTTTGGGTATGTTTGGCTGGGGACGACGACGACAGGGGTGGATTGGTATTTTTGAAAGTTCGCGTTTCGTTTTACGAATGTCTTCGTTGACCCATGGGTGTGAAAAATAAAGATTAGTTTTTGTCCGCTTCCTCATTTCCTTAGCTCCGCAGTAAGCCCAATTTTTTTGGACCAGGCAGCAATTTTTCAAAGTGACGAAGTCGACGAAAGTAAGAATTTCTTCAAGGATCTATAAAAATATAAAAACAAAAGTAGGACACATTAAATTAGTTTGCTAGTTGGCTTTACTTAATGTTTCGTTTTTACACAATTAAATAGATATCCCGTATTTTGTAGTAATTATGCTGGGCCGGACGAAAGGATTGCTTTTAGGGTGCAATTTGTTTTCATATAGAAACCACTATTTTGATTTTATTGACGGATGTCCTTGGTAAAGGAACAAACATGTTCATGAAAACAAACATGTTTTAGAAAAGTGCAAATTGTTCTATTTACATGTTTTAGAAAAGTGCAAATTGTTCTATTTACATGTTTTTAGAAAAGTGCAAATTGTTTTATTTACATGTTTTGAGAAAAAAAGAAAATATTTTATTTCCATGCTTTTGAAAAGTGCTCAATGTTTTATTAACATAATTTTTAAAAGTTTTTAAATATTTTATATTAATGTTTTTGAAATGTGCAAAATAAATGTGGTTACACGTTTTTAAAAATTCAAAATATTCTATTTACACATTTTTTTAAACTGCAAAATGTTCCATTTACAAACATGTTTTTGGGAAATCCAGCCAGCAGGAGCTGTCTGCGCTGGCCGCATTATCCGGCCCTGCCCTGTAATTACGTATCGGTAGTGCTTATGTAAGTAGTAAAAAAAGGTAGGAATCTTACGTGATCAATTCTAAAAACTTGAGCAGTCATGGAGATTTCAAAAAGATTGAACTGATTTTTTGTTACAGAACTCACATCATTGATGTGACAGGGGCCACTATCGTCGTGGAGACCGTGGAGCTTGAAATTCTTCATGGTTAATTACACTATTGCTTTATTGAACTGGTTTTAAACTATAAAATTATTTCAAAAAGTTCATTCAAAACTACCACAGTCAATGGCACGTACTGAACGCGTGTAGCTCAAATGAGGTATTCAGGAATTTTTAGAAATTTCTTGACTTTCTTACTTTTACTATGCTTCGGATTGGAGAATCAAAACTGTAATAACTTTTGCTGTTTCATAAACTTTGGATTGAGCTTGAGAATGCATTTAAGCATTGCCACTGTAATATTTGTTTTCAAAGTAAATTTCTTTTGCATTTTATGTAGCACTTGGAATGTAAATAGAACAGAAAATGAACTTTGTCCCTTGGTCCTGCAGATTCCTAGTAGTGAGAGGTCCTCACTCCTGACTGAGGATTAACTACAGGTAGGTAGGTATACGTACTGACATGAACCATGAAGCATTTCGACGAAACGCGGAGCGACCAAATTTTTTGAGGTATTCCAGGAATCAAGTTCATCAGCTGCATATATGTACCTTGCATGGCAACAAAATCAATACAATGGTATAGTTACTTGTATGTACCTACATTTAATGCAGTATTTACCAAGAATCTTACTAATAGTAACTAGGTAAAAACGTATATAAAATGTATCACATTTAAAACATTTAGTAAGTGTAAAATTTCCGGCGTGAATGAGTTTGGTTTTCTTCAAGCGGTTGAGATCAATTCTATTCTGGTGAAGTAACGTCTGTCTCTGTCTCACCAGACGACAATTAGTCTTTTGATATTGCCAACAAATTGATTGTCATAAAATAATGACGTAAATTGTGGTGGAGTATGTATTCTGGATGCGGATAGTAACTACATACATTATTAATTAATGTTGCTGGTCTTGCAGTTTTCGTGTATCTCGTTTGACATTAATGCAAGTAGTGCTATTTTAAATAATATTTATTAATCGGTAGTATAACGTGAAATGCTCATTTACAAGAGGGTAATCAAAAGTTATAAAACGAAATATCGTCTGTGAAGAACCAAAATGACACATTTTTAATTTAAGCTACAATTAAATTGAGCTATGTTATAAAAAGAAAACCAGAATTATGCGTAAAATTTTAATTTAGAGTTTTTGAGAATTATAGAATGTTCTACGTACATGTTTTTGAAAAGTGTAATATGTTCTATTTGCATGTTTTTGAAAAGTGAAAATTTTTCTAATTTAAAGCTTTTAAAATCATGGTATTTTAATATTTTTGTAGGAAGTGCAATTTGTTTCTAGCTAAAAATGGATTTGGGTCATTTTGCTTCTTCACAGACGAAATTTTATAATAAACAATTTTAAGCAAAATAATTAAATACGGGTTACAAAATCAGCTTTCAAAATTGAACACTTTGAATATAAGTAAATAACGGTTCGTAAGTAATCACTTCGTCCGAATTTCAACATAAGCAGCAACGTGATCCAGATACTGACGTGAAGTGTTTCTGAAAAATTAATTTGAATTTAACGATTGTTATTTAATAACTGTGTATTCTTTAGGAGCATATATAATATTTGGAACGATTACAATTATTAAAAATTTAGACAAAATTAAGCCGCCCACAATAAATATTGTTACAGTGTATTAAGGTGAGAACGTACCTTGTATAGTATAACTTTCATCTTCAAGTTAAGCGACTCGAAAGAAAATAGGATTTGTGTCTGGTGCATTACATCTTGGAATCCGTGAAGAGCTGTCACTTTCGAGGCAAACTTTGCCTCCAATTTGCGTCCAAAGTTGATTTTGAGTTCCTTTAAAACTGCAGAAGTAATACATACGTTATAATCAATAAACATATCGTCTCAATCGTCTATGAAGAACCAAAATGACCCATATCTATTTTTAGTGTCAAACAGAATGCACAATCTACAGAAAAGATGAAAGTAACATGTTCATGAAAGCATGCAAAAAGAACCTTGTACTTTTTGAAAATAAACAAGTAAACAGAATATTTTGCAATTTTAAGAAAATATGTAATTATAACATTTTGCACTTTTCAAAAACATGTAGATAGAATAATTTGACGTTTTTAAAACATGTAAATGTAATATTTTGCATTTTTCAAAAAACAAGTAAATAGAACATTTTGCGCATCGCAAAATCGTCATCAAAAATTGATTGGAAATGGGTCATTTGGGTTCTTTACTATAAGACCATATAGGGTATACCATTTAAATTTAATAGTAAGAAATTCGTTTTTTTAAAAATTAATTAATTAACGCTGCTTACTCCCGCAGTCCCCAATGTACGGTTGAGTTCGTTCAAAATTTTGCACTAGACCTGTTGACTCTGTCTCAGTGGAAGTGACATCCCCCCTTTCAAGCTGTTCACATAAATTTGAAGAAATCCTCGTAGAAAAACCATCAACGAACTTTGATTCTCCCCTTTGTTGCAATAAAAATTTCTAATGTCTTCAATTTCAGAAATGTGGTCCACACTCCGTTTCGAAGAAGCATTGAATAATTACAGTAAATTTTCAAACGTGAACCATTGGGGTATATTTTTCGCAGTTTTCCCTTATCATCCGCCCAAGGAAACGTAACTATCTAATTCCAAAGTAGTAACTGTATCGAGCACAATAGTAGCACCAGGATCCAGGGGAAATAATTCCAGTATTTTGTTCGGGTGGTTTTCCACTTCGTCCTCGCCTTCCCAATGCAATGCGTCTGATACAAAACCACTCGGCGGAGACGTCGAATGTAATCCGTTCAATAGTTGATGTTCCCTTTATTTTGCAAAGTAAGTGATTTAAAGTCATACACCGTCTGATCGGTGGGGACTTGACCAGCCCGAACTACCCGCCTAATGACATCTCCTAGGAAACGAATGTGGGAGGAACGGGAATCAACAGCATCTTCGGAGGTGATCACTTCAGATCCACCTGAAGTTGAACCACTGATGACTTCCGTACGAATTGAATTTTCAAGTTCTGTAGGTATAAGTTTCAGCCATCCGACGTTTATAAACTGGATTTGAATTGGAATTCATTTTGTAACCACCACACTGTTTGAATTACATAAAACCCTATAAATAAAAACAAAAACCATAATAATGGAATACCGGTGATTACAGACACCAATTCTCACGGATAAATATGCAATGTTCACAACAGTTGTCATAATTGGCTTGTACTCAGTTTCTACTGGTGGTTTCTTGGGCTGTCTTCACTTCTGCTTCAAAAAGATGCTACCTATTTCAAAGTAACTTTGAACACATATTGTCGGTGAAAAGCCCAAATGTCCTATATCCAATTTACGCTAGAATTAAAATGAGTTATTACAAAAAAAGACAGTTAAAGAAGATACATGCTTACAATGCTAGCGTTCAAAATGTCCTACTTACCGTAAAGCTTCTAATAGAAGCCCCCGGCTTCTATTGAAAATACCAAGTTTGAGCTGAAAAAAATAACATTACCTCTTATGGGAAAACCCCCGGCCTCTATTAGAGGCCGACGTCTATTAGAGACCCAGCTTCTGTTTGAAGCTTTACGGTACATACCTACACTTTTTTGTAAAATGTCCTATTTACATGTTTTTCAAAGGATGTGTTCTTCAGTATGTTCTATTAGCTTGTTTTTGAAAAGTGCAAAATATTTTATTTAAATTCTTTTTAACAGCTCAAAATGTTCTATGTACATGTTTACAAAAAATGCAAAATATTCTATTAACATGTTTTTTGAAAAATGCACAAGGTTCTTTTTGCATGCTTTCATGAAGATGGTATGATTGGTATGTATTTTAATTTTTTGTGTAGATAGTCCATTTTGTTTCAAACTAAAAATGGAAATAGCTCATTTTGGTTTTTCACAGGCGATGTCCAAATAGTTGTGTCACAAAAAAATTTTTTATTGAATGATTAAATGATTACTGGTATAGTCGGTGGAGCCAAAAAAAAATCATTTGTAATTAGTATTGTTGCATGTTTTATTAGTTAATATAATTTATACTAAATATTGTTTCATATTTTTATTAACATTTTAGACATGAACTTATCAACTGGTCAAAAAAAGGAGTACGAGTTTTTCTCTGGACAGTCAATTCTCCACTCGAGAAAGTTTTCTGTAGTCAGACGGTTCGGGTGAGCTATTTGACGGACACACTGGATGGTGACGTACTCAAATCGGTCAAATCCAAATGAAATCAAGAAAACATGGGAAAATTTTCAGTAAATTAAGATGTCAAAAAAATACCAAATAATTATATCTTCTCTGCATAAGCTAAAAATGAATATAAACGGGTTGAACTCGTTTCTTAAGAAAATATTGTCAAATCATTAATTAGGAATATAAATTCAGTCAAGCAATATCTATTACTTATAACATTATAGCTGTATTTAACATTTAACAAGTTTTTTGAAAATTATTATTTTTTTTAGATAATAGATAAATACCTATATAGGACATAGGACCTAGTTTAGCCATAGTGCATAAAACAAATTTTCATATTTAAGCTTCCTTTACTTACAATTAGTAGCATACTTAATTATTTGAAATACTAATTTACAACTAAACTTCACCTCTGATGAAGGTAAAGGATGTGTAATTAGTAGATTTTAACCAGAACCAAGGCATCTAAAAGTATATCTTTTATCCTAAGTATCTTAGCCTAGTATTATTACAAAATAATTACTAATGGCAGCTAATTTAATATTCAAATTATTTAATAATTTTATATTATTCAGCTTGTGACATACTGAATATTTTATGTATGTGATTTAATAATAATTGTCATTTTAAAAACTGTTTTGTAAAAAAGGTAAATTCTGATAGTTTTGAATTTTGCCTTTGTAACTTTAGTATAAGTACATTTGCTGATTTGCTGCAGGGAGGCAGTACCCAGTAAAATAATTAGTCTTTTACAGAGTGTTATTATTGAGGCCTTACGTACATAAATCGTAGCAGCTACTTACTTGTTAGTAAAAGTGTAAAAGCACTGTCAGCTTTGAGCTTTAGCGTTTGTTTAGCCTAAAACAAAAATATTATGTTCAAAATGTAAAAGTATATAGTTCTATAAGTTATTGAGTTATAGTAGTAGCTAGCTAGTATTATACTAACCTATGGGTGTCTTCATAGGTAATTTTTCGAGCATTTAATTATTCTTGCGCTTCACGTACAAACTCCTTGTCTTCATTTTTGTAATTTTTATAATAGGTTTTTCGTGTGTCTCTTAACATTCGTATTCATAAATTTATTAATATTTAGATCTAAAACAAGATCTGAATCAAAAGCTTCTTGGGAATTACAATGTTCAAACAAACGGATGAAAAAGGAGATCAAATTACTTCAATTTTAGCTCTAAATAAACTATTCAGTTTCATTTAGCTTTATTTCTACTTACGACTTACCTACTACTAGTACGTCTAATTTTCTACTGTCAGTATTGCAATACTTAAAAAAGAAATATGTAATAATTAGGTTTGTATCTCAATATTTGTCATAATTGTGAACTTTCATTATTGTATTACTACATATCGTCTGTGAAGAACCAAAATGACCCATTTCCAATTTATGCTGCTAGAATTAAAATTAACTATGTCAAAAACAAAATACAGTAAATAAGGTATATGCTTACAATGCTAATCACGAGATTCTAAACTGAGCAAATTGTTCTATTTACGTGTTTTTGAAAAGGTCAAAATGTCCTATTCACATATTTTCGAAATGGTCAAAATGTTCTATTTACATGTTTTTTAAAAGGGTAAAATGTTCTATTTAAGCGTTTTTGAAAAGGTAAAAATGTTCTATTTAAGTGTTTTTTAAAAGTGTAAAATTTCCTATTTACATGTTTTTTTTAAAGTGCAAAGTATTATATTTACTTGTTATTTAAAAAATGTACAAGGTTCTATTTACTTGCTTTCATGAACATGTTATTTAAATTTTTTCTGTAGATAGTGCATTTTGTTTGAAACTCAAAATGGATATGGGTCATTTTGGTTCTTCATAGACGGTATTCAACTTACTGTATTCGATTTGTAAAGACTGCTGTCACTGTCGCTCACTCGATTCTGTTTGTTTCTTTTGTATTACATATTTCCGTTTTTATGTAAAATCACGTTTCGTGTAACTTGTGTCTACTACTACAAAGTCTGGAGAATCTGTACAATGTGTTAACTGCTATTAATTAAGTGTATTATTATGTTAACTTTTAATGTTTATGCTACTTTTATAATGGATTGTCGATTCTTTTTAAAAGTGGAGTAGTCTCTATCGTCAATCGTGAAGCCTTTAATTATTTAAAAGAATCATTTAAATGCTTTAACTATATACAATTAGGGATTTCGATAGTGCAACTGCTAGTTAATAATTATTACATAATTTTATTTATTTAGTTTATTACCTGCACTATTTGCAAGTATTATTAGTCTTATTCAGTAGTTCAAATTGTGTAGTGTTTAATAGAAGTAGTATTAATTAGTATGCATGTAGTTATTGATGCCATTAAGTTTTATGTAAGGTGTTATGGAGAATATTCTATTTATGCATGTTATGTTGCTATAATTATAAATCGGCATTACATATAGTTTGCATGTGTATTTCACTTTCGACATTTCCAGAGAAAAGCAACAGCTTAATTCAAATTAAATTATTATATTTACACCAGTCAATTTTCGTTCGTCGCATCCACGTGGAATGATACACTAACTAAGGATATTTATTTTAATTGTGTGACACTCAGGTTTTAGATCCGGGAAACAATTCACACTCGGGAACCTCGGACTACAGTACATGGCCTCGAAAACCGGCTTCGGGAGAACTGAGAAAGGTCCGAATTGACAAATATGATAAATCTACGGAGCCTTTAGGAATACAGATTTCGTGCAAAGCGAATGAAAGCGGTGTATTCGTTTTTTTTGTGTCAGAGCATTCACTAGCTTCTCAAGTTGGATTGCAGGTACGGCGAATAGACATTATTTTTAATTGTAATTTAATACTTTGTAAATGATATTAGTTTCTAACGAGCAACCCGCATGACGTGATTTTTCAATTTTTAAACAAGATGTACTTAGATATTCTAATCCTTCATGTTTATAGTCGTTTAAAACCTATGAGCCGAATGCATATATGCCCGTTTTCGAAGTTTAAAAAAAATAACAAAATTCGAAATTATAAATTAAATTTTTTGATGGCATTTTGCATGGAGATTTAAAAAAAAACTAGTTCCTGTAATCGTTGTTTTTTCGTCCTTTATTAATAAAATTTGTTATTAATGAATAATGATTAATGACTTACATTTGCAGATTGAAGATCAACTCCTTGAAGTATGCGGAATAAACATAAGATCTGCCACGTACAATTTAGCTGAAAACGTCCTTCGGCAGTGTGGCGACTCCATCACAATGCTCGTCCAGTACTCACCTGATAAATACCAGGAAGAAGTCTATGACGATGAGGGTTCCTGCTCGGATCACGATTCTAATGGTTCTCACTTCTCACTCGGACGGAGAGAGAATCTTCGTCAGATCATGATGATGGCGAAGAGAATAACTCATCAATGTCTGATAATGAGTCCCACTCTTCCGATCACTCTGGCTCACCCACTCCATGCAACTCTCCACAGTTAACACTCGTTCGAAATTCCAAAACGAACTCCTCCATCCACAATAAAAGTTCGGATACTCTCGGTGGTGGCGGTGGTGGGGTGAGTAGTTCTGGCCCTGTCGTGTCCGTGACCGTTGTCACAGCCTCAACACAATTACAAGAGCAACCAGGTCAAGCTACACAAATTATTAATTAAATGGGGAGTATAACCATCAGTGATCAGGGTCAAAGCCAACAACAAAATCCTGACATTCTTCAGAAGCAGCAGCAACAACAACAACAGCAACAACAACAGCAGGAATAACTTTAAACACTAGATCGAGATCCACAGTCATCCCTACGATCGTCAGTCCGGGAACGGGAGGGGAGCGTAGGCGGAATCGATAAACCCAGATTTCTAACTTAGCAACTGTCAAAGAATTCATCCAGTCTTGGGATTTGCCTCGTGGTGGAAATGCTGTAGGCATATTTGTTCATAGTGTTCAACCTGATTCAATTGCTGACCGAGTGGGATTGAGGTACTTGCACAAAGTGCTCTCCGCGAAGTGTTTTTTTTGTGACGTACTGACTTTTATTCCTTGCGAGGAAGTAATCAAATTTTTATTTCCATTTTGTATATAGAACTGGAGACAAAATTATGGAGTATAATGGAACAGATTTGAGACAAGCTACAGCGGAAGAAGCTGTTTTTAAACTAGCAAAACCATTAGATAAAGTCGGAGTTCTTGTACAGTATAGTATGCAACGTGAGTATAATGCATTTAAAATAAAATAGAACAGAACAGTTATTATTATTCAAGAATTTACATTTACATCCAGGGCCGGCCGAAGGAATTTCTTTTAGGCAGCAATTTGTTTCCATACAAAAACCACCATTTTGATTTTATTGATGATTTTATTTGGTAAACCAAAATGTTGTAGTTACATGTTTTAGAAAAGTTCAAAATGTCCTTTTTACTTGATTCAGAAAAGTGCAAAGTATTATATTTTTTAAATGTTTTGAGAAAAGTGTTAAACGCTTTAGTTGCTTGTTTTTGAAATGTACAGAAAAGTTTTATTTGCATGTTTTTGGAAAGTAAAAATATAACTACTTTTTACATATTTTTGAAAACTGCAAAATGTTTCATTTATGTGTTTTGAGAAAATTCAACCAGCAGGGGCTGCCTGCGCGGGCCGCTTTATCCGGCCCTGTTTACATCAATTACATTTATAAAATAATTTATGATTTTTGTGCTATGATTTTTAAAATGGCAAATGCAAATACCCATCTATATTGTGATTAATTCTCTTTATATTGTAGGCTACAATGAAATCAAGGATCAACCCGGTGATGGATTCTATATCCGTTCCCTGTTTGACTACCCAGACCCAGCCCAGCCTTGTCCAGTGACCAAGGTGGAAATCCAGATCCTCAGCATCTTAGTTTCCACAAGGATGAGATTTTGTATGTTGGGAAACCTGGACCTGGACGATGGAGAGCTTGGAAAGTGGACTCAGAAGGTCATCAAAGACTTTGGGGAATTATCCCCACCAAGTTTAAGTGAGATATTCTTTCTTAGCTAAAAATAAACACATAGGTAAATAAATAAAATAAATGTTAATAAATTAGGGGGAATGATAGTATAGGGAAAAATGGACTCACCAATTTGAAGTGAAAATGTTTCTTCAATTGAAGTTAACGCAACGTTTCGGTTTATTCCTTCTTCAGGCGTTTTTATTATTTTTTGAGTCGAAGATGCTTTGATTGAAGCACTCGTAGATTAAAGAAACATTTTCACTTCAAATTGGTGAGTCCATTTTTCCCTATACTATCATTCATTTATCGATCCTCACCTTACGCTCACATATACTTACTTAATAAATTAGGGGGGTCAGCCTCAAGACGGATCGGATCGTCCTCAAGGACTACCACCCGCGTGTCCCAACGGGGTCGAATCCTAGCACCCAGAAAATGGAACCGGATCTACTCGGACACGGACAGTGATGACGACGATGACCTTTTGGATTTGACTGATTCTTCTGATGAGGACACAGCAACAACTACAACAAAGCCGCAGAAGGGGAAAACGAAGGTTGAACCACCACTAGTGACGATAACTTCATCCACATCAACCTCTACTACCTCCAACAAGTCAAACCTAAATTCTACAAGAAAGTCACTCAAGTCAAAAGAAAAGGAAAAGTGCGAGAAGAAAATACTTGCGATGAAAATCAAAAAAGTTCAGGAGAAACTTCAAACATTGCAGAGTCAAGCTCAGAATGAGACTCCGCAGTCTCCAGTGGACATAGTTATTGAAGAGGACGACGGGGACGAAGATGACAAGTTAATTGAGGATGGGGAAATGATTGGGACACATTTACCAGGGCGAGTACCGAGTCCGAGTCCGGGTCTAGTCCCAGCTCCAGCTCCAGCAAAAACGACAAAGTCCAGAGGGCAGTCTAGACTTGCAACTAGTAGTCCTACAATAGCATCGTCAGCACTAACGTCCTCCTCGTCGTCCCTTCAACCCCAACCTGGCTCATCAACCTCAGTATTAGGAGGTCAAAGTACAGGTCAACAAGGACACCAAAATCGTCGCGGCGGCGGCGGGGGAAATAAATTAAATTTCAAGCTGTCCAGAGGATCCCGGGACAAGCATTTTATGAGTGGTTTAACGGCCAAGAAACTCAATTTGATCTCACAGGAACTGATAGGGTTGGGCGCAAAAAAAAAAGACTGACGGCTAAACCTCGATTTGAGGATGTCCGCGTGGATGTGATCAACTGCGAGTGTGGACTTCAAGAAGAATTCGGACTCATGATGCAGTGTGAACTCTGTCAAGCCTGGCAACATGGGAAGTGCTATGAAATATTTGAAGTGGCTCAACTCCCACAGTACTATGTCTGTTCCTTCTGCCGGGAGCCGAAGAAGTTGAGGAGCTCCCTCCAGAATGAGTGGTATCAAGAAGTTAATACTACTGGCAGGCTTCCAAGGTGAGTCTGGAATTTTTATTAATTTTTAAATACTTTTCGTTTAAAGCTCGATATGTCTGTGTTGCTAACTTTTAATACGGAAATCATACTTTTCTCAGTATTTTTTGTGATATCGTGTGCGAAGAATCAAAATTACCCATATCCAATTTAAGCTAGATTCAAAATAAAATTGTAAAATGTTCTATGTACATGTTTCTGAAAATGTGCAAAAATTTATAATTCCATGTTTTCGAAAAGGTGCGAAATTTTTTAATTCCATGTTTTCAAAAAGGTGCAAAATGTTTTAATTCCATGTTTTTGAAAAGGTAAAATGTTGTACTTACCTACATATTTTTGAAAAGTGCAAAATATTCTATTCAAATGCTTTCAAGACATGTTACAATATTTTTGTATAAAGTTGATATCGCTTTTACCTGAAAATGGATATGGGTCATTTTGATGCTTCATAGACAATATTCTTTTTGAAGCGGATTATTTCTCAGACCTATTATCATTATCGGCTACTATTTTTCCTATCATCGTACTTAATAAAGTAATTATAAAGTTATAAAATTATAATAACTTGAAAAATTCATTTCAGATTCTCCTTTGGCCCTGTAAATGACCCTGAGCAAGAAGACCGGATGCGGGGGAGTAACGATCTCTTCAACTCAATCTCAAATATCCAGAGTCTTCTCCGCTCTACTCAAATGAAAATCTCTATGCTCAACTCCCGAAAGGACCATCCTAAACAGTGTGGAGTCAGGAGCAGCGGGCTCCGGCCGTCGTAGCCCGTACTCATGATTTGAAGTCCAACTTCCGCTCCGTCCTCCGTCAACTCCTCATGTATCAATGTCGGGATCACGCCTGCATTTCCCGTCTCAGGCGGAAAGTTGAAATGAAAGTGAGAGTCCCGAATGAGGAGCAATGTAAGATACAAGATCGCCTCAAAAATCGCCTCAACTCCCGGGCGTGGCAGATTTTAAGGAGGGAGAAGAAATTCCGGAAATTATTAAGGAAAACACAACAGCGGCCCCAGCCACAGTCCCACCACCGACACCGACCTCAGCCTCGACCACCACAACAAGCAACAAGAACAACAAGTACTGAAGCTCTCCTCCTGAATTTAAATTCATTTTTAAATACAATAATTCCAATTCCAGAAATGTCAACTTCTGAAAACTCTGCTGCTCCAGCAGAAAATAAATTACTACAAGTTAAATGGACTCCTGCCGCCAACGTTTAAGTTGAAGACCACATTCAAAAAATTAAAACGAATCTGCAGATAAAGTCCAAGGCTACAAAGTTCCCTGTACTGCACACCAAATCAGAAGAGAAACACTTTTTACTTTTGACAAAATCCAAAGAAATCCCATCTCCAGAAAAGCCTACAACAACTGAAACTGTAGGAGAAGCCAGTATCCGGTAGAACAGTATCCGGGGCGGAGACAACAACAACAACAACTGGAAAAGGTAAACTTCGGAGGCTCACCCAAACTGTTCAACTTCCTGACGGCTCCCTTACAAAGAAAATCCTCGGCTTTGGACGTATTGTGGAGGGTGTGGATGGAGTCAAAATTGTGCAGCTTCTTAGTTCCCAGCCAGAGACGAGTACTGGTACTAGTTCTGGAACTGGGGAATATATTCGGAGAAAACGGGTTATGTCTGAGACCGGAACCGGTACCGGAACTGTCACCACCACGGGTTGTGTCGCGGAGGATCAGAACAACAGTAGTAGTAGTAATAATAATAATATTGTGCCTAGTCCAAGTGTGAATAAGAAACTCGTGAGTTTGGACAGTGTCTCTAAACTAGGCTTGTATAAAACTTGTAAGCAAAGTTTGAAAATGGATTGGAAAACTAATGAATTTGTAAAACTAGAAAATATACATTTAATTAAAACAGTGAATGTTAAAAACAACAAAGTGGAGGAACAAATTAAGGCAGAGGAAGACTCCTTAAAAATAGAGAATACTTCAAATCTCACAAATCAAATTCAAAATGAAACAGATGAACTAGACCTCTCCCTGACAGGTCTCACAGATGGCTTTTGTGGGACTGAGGCTGACATTAGTGATCTGCGGATGGGGCTAGGGACGGATAATATGATGCACATTATTAACCGGGACCATGCCAATGTGATTAATGATATATATGCAGATGGACTCAATAATATTGATATGGATGGGACTGGGACTGATGTTGGGGTTGGGACGATAAGTGGTAACAATGGAGGCGATATTTCCGTGGCTATGACCATTCCAATTCCAACTAGTTTTATTAATGGGACTGGAGGAGAAATTGGGTCATTGAAAAATCTTTGTGAGACTATTGTGGGGGGAAAGGATGGAGAGAATAATACTGACAAAAGTGATTCAGCAGCTTCAGCACCGTCAGTCAGTGAGAGTGGGGCACCGGATCTTAAGACTAACCTTGAGTCAGTGACAAATAATACATTGGATGAGCCGAAAGTCAGTGAAATGGAGCCTACCAGTGTTGATATAAAGCCTGAAATAGTAGAACAGCCTACTAAACGCAAACGGTGAGTTCTTGATGATTTTTAGTAGTAATGAAAGTAATATTTCATATTTCAATGTCAATAACATGAAAGTTCGTTAACGTTATGCATGTAAATAATGAATAGGTATGCTTAATTTGAAAGCTTTCAAAATTACAATATTTTGCCCTGGTAAAGAAAGGTTGCTTTAATAGAACTATTGTGAGCTTTCACAATTTCAAAAAGATATGAAATTATGTCGATTACTTATGCTTGTTGGCAGCATTTATGTATTTTTATTTCTAAATAATTCTAAATTAAACTAATTTAAGAGAACTAGTGATATAATAATAATAGTGAAATAATATGTTGGATTGTTTTCGGTGTATAAAATTATTTACTGCAATATACTTGCAGGTTTTGAGTTCCGTAATAATTGTTAGTAGTGCCTCCTATAACAATAATTTAAACCATGTTTTTTTAATATTCAATTTGCAGGTCGATGGACATAGGGATCACAATTCCAAAGAAAATTACGGGTAAAAGTTGTAGATTGAATTTACATGCAGCCATTGTACGAGAGCAAGCATTGTTAGTTCTTCATTTGGATTCCATTGAGAATAAATTAAAGGGTGAGTTGAGTCCATCATCTAAATTATTAGTTAGCTTAAATTAAACTGTGTAAAAATTAAAAATAACAACCGTTTGTATCTTAAACTGTGTTGAAAAGAAAAAAAACTGGCGCAAACAAAGATTGTAATTGATGACATAAATCGACACTAACTAATTTATTTATACCACTTTCTGCCTGCCAAATTGTTCATTTCGAGGTGACAGATGTTTTCACTTTATGACACTGCCATTTTTGTAACCAAAGTAAACCTGTGCCTAGTTGATTGAAATTCTTCCATATTTTTGAAAGCTTTTATCCTATTTTGGGATCCTCATTGAGGGATACCTACATATACCCTTGTGTTATTTTTATTGATGCAGTACTTCATTGTCAATATTTGTCATTACGTACTGACCTGCCTTGTATTCATGTTTTCATAGTCGTTATTTTGTTATTTATGTGTTGATTGCAGAGCTTGAAACACCAAAACTGGGTGACCCTCGTGCCCTTTTGAATAAACTGAAGGACTTAGAGGATCTGAAGAAGGAGGTTCAATTAATAAATGGCAAAATCGAATTTATGAGAAACATCCGCCCGGATCATAATATTAATCAGACTGAAGCCCAGTTGTCGTGTACGGATGTGACGGCGGCTGCAGCAGCAGCTGCAGCTGCTGATTCCATTGTCCCTACTCCAGTTTCAGTTCCAGCGGAATAAAAATTCACAGGATAAGCACAGCTCTTATTGTAATACTTTTATTTCGTAAATATTTTAAATTAACATACAGTTAGTCCCTAGAACCATGTGATCGTAGCTGCAGAGAGGCAGATCCGCAGATCCCGTGCGTAAATATATTTAGCATTGAACTATTGAACATTAAATTTTCCCTCCGGTCACTCTTATCGGGCCGAATTTCTGACGTGTTGAGAACTAAGTCAACTTATTATTTTACTTCCCCAAGTCCCCAAGCAATTTATGAGGTATCAGAGTATTTTTATTAATTGTAATCATTCTTATATTATAAAACCTATAGGTATGTTTTATAGTCTACCTTCTAATTACTACCTAACATCGAAATTAAGATCAACTTCCAGCTACGATTAGATCAAAATGTTCAAATTTTCGAAAATATTTTGTGTAGGTATCTTCAGCATCTGTGTTGCAATTGCGAACTTTGAGTACTAAAGGTTAAGAAAGGGGTCGAAATTATTAAGAAAATTACAGCTTTTAGCAGCTAAGTAAAAAATTAGTATCACAATAGTTTGTATTTTTGTGTTTCAGTAAAAATAAAAAAATTTCTTCATGTTCTATAAAATAATTGCAGGACAGACAGAACCTTTAACGTCTACTTTAGTTTGACCAGATCTTATATTCTTATATTCTTCCAGATATTATATTCTTTATCGTATTTTCTATGACGCTGGATGTTTGTGTTGTATTGTATGAATAAAAAATGAGGGTTTCAATTGTGTCGTTAATTTTTTGTAACTTTGTCAATCTCTGATTAAAGGTTTAATGTGTTAAACTCCAATTTAAAGCTTAATGACTAACGCAGGGCAAAATAATGATGTTTCTTCCTGATGCGTATTTTTTGCCTTTTGTTTTACGGATTATTATATTGCGTCTTGATTCTGATTGGTTTAAATATGATAATTATAATAAAATAACGTGTAATTAAGTCTAGCTTTGTAAATTCACTCTACTCTGGGACTCTAACTTTGAGTTAACTATATATAATGTTACGGCTGCGGTCTTTATTATGTAAGATGCAGTGTGATGCAGAGCTTTCTTTATAAAAAAAGTTGTATGAAATTTATATATATTAATACTATTAACTACTAATAGAATTGGTAAACTAATTAAGGATTACTAAAAAAAAGTATCGTTAGATATCACAAGAGTATAAAAATTGTTATAATCGATATAGATAAATGATTTTTTTTTGTAGAAAATATTATTTTAGCCTCGGTTCTGAATGGCTTAATTATACTATATCAGAACAAAAAAAGAATGAAGTTGAGGGGGGACGGAAAAGTTGCCTTTAGAAAACTAGTACGCTACCAGTCTTCTTTACTTACACTACTTAACAATTTAAAATATGAAATAAAAAGGGGAAAAATAAATAGTCGCGTCCCGGCGGCGAGTTTTGCAATTATTGCAATGCCTGTTACTACATTAGCATGATCATGAACAAATTCGTTTTTGTAAATGATAATTATTGATCTCGTATTATGTAATTAATGTCATAAAAAACAAGTTATCCAAACATTCGATATACTGTCACGGTTTGATACTTTTGAGTCGTAGGAATAAGCATATACTTATATTGATGGTTTTAGTTTTAGTTTAAAATACAACCAAAAAAACATTGTAAAATTTAATCAAATTTTCGGGGAACCAAGAAATCATGGGAGTACAAAGAATTCACTGATTATTACATTAGAGATACAAGAATTTAAAAATTAAAAATTATTCGAAATTTTACAATGAGCGGCTGAACTTTGCCCCAGGTGTTTTTTTTATTTATTCAAATTATGTATCTTATTCATCCACAAGTCGCACACAAGTCTTAAAAAGATTTAACTACACAGCACACACGGCACCCTACCCCTACAACTAAAACTAAACTATTGTCAACTATGAACTATACAATTAATCAATAAGTTGGCAGTGGCAGTGGCGATGGTCGCAGGTTAGAGGTGGGCAGGTGGGATTTAAAAAATAGTGAAGCATAAAAAATATTTTGGTTTCGGAATTGCTTAATACAAATGCCGATGCGATGTTATTATAAAAAATTTATTTATCATGCGTTAATATAAAATTATTTACTATGTTACCACTATGGTAGGTATGGTCGCTGGTCGCAGTCGCAGGGTCGCTTAATCAGCCTTGGGTAAAATCTGTTTGGGATTCTACAAACGCACTTTTTTCGGTGGTAAAACTAAATAATAAACTACAAATGAATATGTATGCACAAGTGTAACGTGTAACAGTAATAATGCAAATTGCACGTGCTGCTTTCACAATGTATTTCACTTCATTTATTTCTTATTTAATAATTAATTTCTTCAGATAAAGCCATATCAAACTGACATGCCGTACGGTTCTCGTGTGACCTATTACACGAATTTTGAGTAACTGAAATCAAAACAGCATAAAAAAACAGTATAGGTAGGTCTTGTTTGAAATACATATTCGATGAAATTAATTAAGACTGAACACGGATCGGATTTTGGTAAATCCGATCCGAAACCCGAACCGAACCGAAAACAGTCGGATGGAAATGCAAAACTCGATCCGAAACCGATAAGAAAATCAGTGAATCCGAAACCGATCCGAATTCGATCGGATCGGATGAGACCATATCCGAATCCGAACATATCGGATTACCCTATATCCGAACAACACACTTAATTTAAATCTCAACGTATTTAAAAAGCCAACAATTTTATTTCCAACTTAGGTACCTACTATAAATATTGTATATACTATAGCGTTACACAAACTTGCTTAAAACATTATTTTTAATTGTGGTAAGTTACAAAATCATTTGCCAACTTTCTTTTGTGTACTCTAGTGTTCAACAAGTTAAATCTAGTTACACTAATCTATGTTTTCTTTTGTTTTAATATTTTTTGATTTAACGGATATTGACATAAAAACGCAAACAAAACAATCAAAACATGCAACAGAAGTTTAATGTAAAAAGAATAAATTTCTACATTCTACAGAACGAGACTAAGAAAGTCAATCCATCAGATGAGTTGCATTTTCTGTTTTCCATCATGATTTTAGTATTCATAAAAATTAAATAGCAATTTCTACACCTATCTTAGTTTACTTCCTCATCCGAACCAATCCGAAATAATTTTTTCCTCATCCGGCCCTAACCGAAATATTTTTTTCCTCATCCGACCCGATCCGAAAAATTAGCTGTCCCCATCCGAACCGAACCGAAACCGATAAAATGCCTTCGGATCGGATTATGCATTCATCCGAACCGACAAATAACCGATCCGATCCGAATTCTACCCGATCCGATCCGATCCGTGTTCAGTCATAAAATTAATTCTTAATTTTTTAATACCTTAACTGTAGATAAGTATTTACGCGCCTTCAATCGGGATTGAAAATTGAAAGATTGATAATTGGAGGAAGTAATAAATATTCATTACAAAATATTATGGCTATATTTAGAGTAGGTACAATGTGTATTTAAATCGAATTAACACTGTATACATACATATTCACTAAACGGTATAGATATAATCATTATTATTCATTATATCAAATTAGTATATAAATGTAAATTGAACAAGTTTATCAATTGCTAAAATAGGACTAAATTATTTCAAGTATAAAAAACGAATATAAAACTTATGTAAGAAGTTAAAGATTACATGAGAGATCATAGGGCATGCACCCATCAATATGTGACATATCAAATTAAATTAATATTTTATCTAGAAATTAATTATGTAACATCAAGATAATACAAACACTTAAGTGACTTAACTGAAGGTTACACATCCATAGTTAACTACAAACCGTACACAATATTGATAATAAACTGGATTGAATTCCAAAATCCTAGCTTCCAGACCAGTGCTACAAATTGTTAATATTGTTTTGTTATTGTTAAAATTTCAGGCCCGATTTTGTAATTGTTAATGTTATTGTTATATGAAAATATTTTGTAATTGTTAATGTTATTGTTATATGAAAATATTTTGTAATTCTTAATGTTATTGTTAACTTCAAAAAATTATATTTGTTATTGTTTTGTTATTGTTAACGAAAATTTGCTATTTTTTGTTAAGCAATAACCACTAGCGTATTTGTTTCGTATTTATATAGAACAATTTTTAAAGCAGAGGAACCATCAGCAAATAAAAAATATTGCAACTTGCAACCCCTGCTATCCACGACGGAGGGAACTGCCAAATATTACCTCGTCATCTATCTCAACTATATAGAACGAATTTAAGTCTACGGTACCCCTGGACTTAATTGTTGTCACTACTAGTGGTTAAATGCTGGTTTCTCTGGGTTTTATAATGAATTTCAGATATATTTTCTTTCTTAACTTGTAATTTTTGTTACTGTTATGTTATTGTTATTTCGTTAGGAGAGTAAATTGTTATTGTTAATGTTATTGTTTTAACAATAATATAACAGTAATAGCTAACAATATGATAACAATTTAGTAGCACTGTTCCAGACTACCGCTACGTGCCACAGAGTCCCCCTCCTGCTATTATATTGTCAATTTCAATGATAGTATTAATAGCATCAAAAAATTCCGAAAGTGTCACTTCTTCTGACACTGCCACTGTGACTGCAGGTGCAGGTTCGATATCGACAATGGAGGCAGATGATTCGTTGTCAGGATGTGTACACTGAAGAACTTGAGAATGGAAAGGAGGAGGAGGAGGAGAAGGAGGTGGAGCAGTAATAGGAGTATCAATCGTTATAACGTGTTGTAGAGGCTCTTGTGTTCCAGCCCCAGCTCCCGCCGTCACGGTCTCAGTCCCACCCGTTCCATCCCCAGCCGTTCCAGTCCCACCCGTTCCATCCCCAGCCGTCCCAGTCCCACCCGTTCCATCCCCAGCCGTCCCGGTCACAGTCCCAACGGTCCTATTTCCAGTTCCAATTGGAATTACTCCAATTCCTGAAGAGTTTGATTGCATATATTGGGCAAATCTCGTTGCTAAATCTGCACAAAAGGATCGAAATCTTCCGTGAGGTGCCCCCCGCAGAGCCAGCAATGTAGGAAATATCCCGGATGCTACTAAAGTTGTACACATCGATCCCAAGTTCTGAACAATCTGAACAATTCTCAGTTCTTGGAACCGATTTTTAAAAGTTCGAAAGATTAAGACCCCGAAGAATACAGCCACAATAATAAGAACGTCAGCCCGGGTAGATAGGCCCCAACCAAAAATCCCTTCATCTTCGAGTCTAAAAATATATAAATAATGAAATGATAGTCACAAATTAATACATGATATTATGAATATAGTTTAGTACTTGTACATTGTACTATGACAAAGTTGGGTGTAAATTTAATGGGAAAATGATGATGCTTTTAAAAGTCGGGTAGGAGGCGGCCCCGCTCAAGAATGTGTGTGTGTGTAGGTACATAAAATATTTTACATAGTGATTTGTTTTTGTATAAAAATTGCGTTTCGTGCATTTACCGTATATCTTCTAATATACCGCTGGTCTCCAATATAATGCGGATCTCTTATACAGCGCGGGAGGTAAACATCTGAATTTTAATACAGCACGGGGGTTCGCTATGCTTTAAAATTTTGCTATTTTGCATATGTGGTTGGAAATTCAACATTTTCAATACAACGCGGGTCTCGAATATAACGCGCGGGGTAAACCTTTGAGTTTTAATGCAACTACTTGCCTTAGTTGCGTTGTATTAGATGATATACGGTAATTCTCTAGTAAACCAAAAACCAACAGTCATTGTTTTTTTACGAATACTTTGTATTTTTTAATGATTCGCGCATACATAATTCCCTTGTTATTCTATTATATGTTCTGGATTGGGATTTGTGTGTTTTAACTAAACTACTAACACTACTAACTGCAAACTGCACTTTTACTATATTATATTAACTATATGTACATACACCCACAATCCCATCAGTAAAGTGCAGTGGCAATATTATTAGTGTCTACTTCATAACGTTTTACTTTGTTATCCCCTTGACAAAGCATTTGATTTCTTTCATACTCCATACTCCATTACATTATGATTTTATACTAGTTATTACATATCTACATAATTTAAATACAAATGAAAACCGTTACTTTTTTTTGTTACTCAGATGATTTGACCATGATACTATAAAAACTATAAAAACTACTTAATACTCCATGCATTTTAGTGTAAAACAGTAAAAACACACACAGGTATATTGTTTAAGATAATGAAAACTATTATGACTCCTTTAAGTGGTATTTCATACGCAGTCAAAGTCATGATATCGTCTGTGAAGAACCAAAATGACACATATCCATTTGTAGCAAAAACAATATCCACTATCTACAAGAATATTGAAATATATCTTAAAAGCATTTAAATAGAATACTTTGAACCTTTAAAAAATCTGCAGAACATTTCACACTTTTCAAAAACTTATAAGTAGAACATTTTACACTTTCCAAAAAACATGGAAATAGAACATTTTACACTTTTCAAAAACATTTAAATAGAACATTTTAATTTTAAAATCTCTTAATTAACATATTACGCATGTGTCTCATTTTTTTATGACATACCTAGCTCATTTTAATTCTAGCGTAAATTGGGAATGGGTCATTATGGTTCTTCACATACGATACATAATTATAACTTTTTATTTGCAGTACTGATATCAACTCTATGCATAATGCATGTCTTTACCACTGACAATCCAACAGCCACCCAACAAACTAAGTGTGCAATTATCATGGAACTAGAACCAGTGCCAACATGACATGCATAGCACCGTTAAGCTCCAAATAGAAGCCCCCGGCTTCTTTTAAAAATACCAAGTTTGAGCTGAAAAAGTTAGCATTACCGCTATTGGAAAACCCCCGGCCCCGGCCAGTATTAGAGGCCGTCTTTATTGGAGACCTAGCTTCTATTTGGAGCTTTACGGTACTTACTACTAGTTTATTTGTATAGTTGTATTTTACGTTAAGTACGACGGTCTGTACATGCAGATAATATTATTATGTAGTAGCTTACAATACTTTAACAGTCACAGGTAGTTAGTTACACGTTACAAATACTACCTCGTCTCGTTGTTCCTAACTCCTAATACCTGTCTATCTTCTATCTTATTATATCGCATAAATCTACAGCCTGTTCTGTTCAAGACACAATTTTTTTTCTTACTTTCTGCCTCCCTTCTTCTCCGCGATATCTTAAGTATTCCATATTCATGTTTAGTAAATGTATATACAGGTAAGTAGGTACTACAGTTTGCAGGCCCAGTTTGAATGTAATAGTATACAGGTAGGTACCTAAATTTAGCTATCTTTTGTTTTCAGGCTGTCAAGGTATACCTATTATTACATAATAAACGCTTACGGATAATTAGCTACACAATCTCCCTTCGAAACCGCTTCATCAACTTCATTAGTCGCACCTTTTACATCTTTTAGCGAGTACACACATGGGCTGGATTTAATGCCGGTATAAATGAAATCCTTTTTCACGCATCTTAAGCATTCTTCAAGACCTGAATATACAAAGCAATTAATCTTATATAAAACATATTATATAAGCAAGTAGATGGATAGTTTGATTTAGTTGACTTCGCTGATTAATCCGCAATAAATCTAAAATTTCCAATTTCTACTGATAAATCTCGTTAACTTTTGACAAGCGATAAATCAAAATGACGACAATTATAAGCAGAAGAATATTTATTAACATTGACCAAAAAATATTTAACGCTTTAATTATAAGTTTTAAGTTAATTACAATTAAAAACACAATAAATAAAATAATTTTCTATTGTCAATTTTTTTACGTAACGTATGTAGACAGGTAGGGATAAAATAATAGTAAAAAATGTACTCACTCATGACTCGTTTAATTAATTAAGACTTATTACAAAATAACTGAGAAAACACGTGTTACAAATAATTGGGCATGCACAAAAATAGTCTTTCTCCTCGCCAGAAAAGTGTGATTCTAGACTGAGACTTCTATAAAGTACCGGTTTCACATTTTTCCTGTGATAAAAAGAATAACGTGCATACTAGCTGTAAGAAAAATGAGGGAACATTTTTTTAATGTTTGCATTTATCATATACTAGGCATTGAACAGTATTAAATACTACATCTTTTATGAGTGAAGTTTATACCAAAGCCAAATCCAAGATCAGCAACGGCATGGGCTACGCGTGTCCAGCCAGAGTCCAGTCTAGTTCGATGTTCGATTCAGACCACCCAAGTCAAATTTTTTTGTAATGTAGTTTGGCCTGTACTTCCATGCTTTCGCACTTTTGCATCTTAATAAAAGCGCATACATACTGAAACGGTTTATGAGTTCCAGAGCCACCGCCTCAATATGTATATGCTGTTATTAAGATCCGAAAGTGCAAAACCGCGGAAGTGCAAGCAAAACCATATTTAAAAAACAATGATATTTGAATTTGACTTGGGCGGTCTGTTCGAACCAGACTATAGTGACTTGACTCAGGCTGGTTGACGTTGACGTGGACGGTGGACCGGTGGACTGTGGGCTCCGGAGTACTCCCAACTCACGCAGCCCGTGCTGTTGCGGATCTTGGCTTTGGCTTTGGTAGTTTGGTAGTAGTTTGTTTCTATTTTTATATTCTATATTCTATATGTGAATATGTGATTCACTCACACGTTCAAATTATATTAGTTAATGCTAAATGCTACTCAATGCCCACTTGCCTAGTACATTTACCGTCTGTGAAGAACCAAAATGACCCATCTCCATTTGTATCTAATTTTATCTACTATCTACAAAAATATTGAAACATTTCTTGAAAGCATGAAATAGAATATTTTGCACTTTTGAAAAATATGTAAAAAGAACATTTTACATTTTTCAAAAACATGTAAATAGAACATTTTACACTTTTCAAAAACATGTAAATAGAACATTTTACCCCTTTCCAAAAAACATGTAAATAGAACATTTTACACATTTTAAAAAAATGTGAATAGAACACTTTACACTTTTCGAAAACGTGTTTATAGAACAGTTTACACTTCAAAAACATGCAAATAGGACATTTTCCACTTTTCAAAAACATGTAAATAGAACATTTTACCCCCTACCAAAAATCATGTAAATAGAACATTTTACACTTTTCAAAAACATGTAAATAGAACATTTTACCCCTTTCCAAAAAACATGTAAATAGAACATTTTACACATTTTAAAAAAATGTGAATAGAACACTTTACACTTTTCGAAAACGTGTTTATAGAACAGTTTACACTTCAAAAACATGCAAATAGAACATTTTCCACTTTTCAAAAACATATAAATAGAACATTTTAGACTTTTCAAAAACATGTAAATAGATTATTTTACACTTTTTAAAAACTCTAAATTAGCATTTTACGCATGTTTCTCATTTTTTGTTAATGATATAGCTCATTTTGATTGTAGCTTAAATTGGATATGGGTCATTTTGGTTCTTCCCAGACGATATACAGAAGCTATACCTACGTTTCATATAGTATAAAAGAAGCTTTTAAAATTGACAACTAATAAGACTTTGACTGGTACCCACTATTGCTATATCAACCTTATATTGTGCCATTAGAGAAGCCCAGATGCCTAAAGCTTCAATTTTAAATCTGGTTTTTAGATGCTGAGCTTAAGCATTTAGTACTTATATAAAAACCCCCAAAAAATATTAGATATTTTTTTTCAATTTAAAAGGAGTTTCAATTATTTTATTTTTCAAGAGGTTTAAAATGATATTCTGCATGTGTGGTATCGTTAGGAATACGAATTGCAAAATTTTCTTAAATTAGGTTAATATAATTAACTTACTCGGAGAGGACTAGAGGACAGAGGACGGCACCTTTTTGGGAAAGTTTTAAAATACAAAACATTGCACGTTGCCCCTATATTAAGGGGAAGACACAAGACCTTTGCGCTCTAACATACGGCAGTAGGGACAGAAAGTTGGGAAAGTTTCCCAGAAAGATTCCAGTATTGTGTTTATTGTTTTCATCGGGCCATTTAACTTGACGAAAGTCTGCAGATAGTTACGCTATTACTTACAGACTCACAGTACTCATTCGCTATGAACTTTCACTACGCTATCGCTGAAGTAAAAGTTTGGTTATATAATACATTACATGGGTTATGCATTACTATGTTTAATAAAGGTAAAATCCTTAACTTAAAGCATTGATAATGTTTCATATTACATATCAAAAGTAAAAGTAGAATTAAATGCTGCTATAATTAATACTTGTATTAAAATTTTCGATTTTAAAAATCAGTTACCAATTAAACTGTTTAAGTACTTATGCTGCATTATATTTGTCCTTGTTTAAATATCTATAAAAGCGATCGAGACTTCTTAGAAACATCAAAGTTGCAAGGAAAAAAACTGGGACTGGAATTTTATTAGTAATGTGTACTTGAATAAATATTATCAAATTATTTAAATTCCTACTGGAGAGGAAGGGAGTGGGGTATATATGTACCGTATTGCTCCAAATAGAAGCCGGGCCTCCAATAGAAGCCGGGCCTCCAATAGAAGCCGGGGGGTAACGGGTGTAAGTATAAATACAAGCCGGGCCTCCAATACAAGCCGGGCCTCCAATGCAAGCCGGGCCTCCAATACAAGCCGGGGGTAAAAAAGTCATGCACTAGATATCCTCAAATTAGAGATTACAGACCTAAAATTCAAATCTCAACTTTCTTTTGCAAACGTAAAGTCTGGGAATAGATCAAATATTTTGTGTGCATGTAAGTAGGTACCTAGGTAGGTAAGGCATGGTAGGTGGGTTGTATAGGTTTCTCTATTTATGTTTACGAAGCAATTAAATAATGGATAAAAAACGGAAATCATATTCAGTAGCTAAGAAACTGGAGGTAGTAAAGTATACAAACGAAAATTCAGGAGAACAAGCTGCAAAAAAATTTAAGGTTGACCCAAAACAAGTGCGAGAATGGAAAAAACAAGAAGAATCGCTGAGTAAATTTTGCCATTTGAATTGATTCTTGCTGTATTTACATGCAGTAATTATGGTAGTAGTAATTGCTCATTAAAATTGTATACAGTTGTAATTTATATTACTATTGCAAAGAATGTTATGCCTGAAAATAATGAAAAGTTGTCAAAAATAAGGTAACTTTAAGTTTTATTTTTGGTTTCGAAAAACATAATTTTAATACAAGCCGGGCCTCCAATACAAGCCGGGCCTCCAATACAAGCCGGGGATAAAGGGTGCTGTTTTCAATAGAAGCCGGGGGCTTCTATTTGGAGTAATACGGTAAGTTATATTTTCTCTCACATCTTATGGACAATATCCAAGAAATCTTTAGCGAAAATTTTAGAATTTGTTGTTTTGTTATTAGCCGGAATGATTTAAATAATGAAATTGGTAAGGTTAAGTCTTATGGGATTTCGGAACGCGGGAACTTTGAGTTCTTAAAACAAATGCTTGCATAGAATAAATCGAACAAAACTCCCAGAGGTTGCCTAGATAAATGGTTAAGGTACTTGAACCAAAAACGTTTTTCCAAAGTTTGTTAAATTGCCTGGGAAATAGCTCGATATTTTATCCTGTGATGCTCCATGATAAAGTGTCAAAACCTGCATACAGTAGTGGTGAGCATTTCATAGAAATGACAAGCAACTAATAAAAACATGTGAGTGGCGTCGTTCCAAAACAATTACATGACTTCGAAACGAGCAACTAAACTTCTGACGCCATAATAAACTGTGACTAAAGGTGACTATTTAAAGTTTTTAGAAGTAAAGGCTTCAAGTTTGTAATTAGTTATTGAACCAGAAAACTCTTGTTTTGTCACAATAATCGGTTATTATTGATTTTTTTTATTCAGATAGCTTCAACGCCGTTTGACATTTATAGTTTGTGAAAACTTGTTCACATTGCTTCATTTTTTAATAAAAACCTCTGACTTCTGACTTTCGCATACAGTATGGGCCATTTATTTCGGGGGATTCTAGCAGGCTATAAAAGCCAAGTTTATTATTCGAATATAACCAGCAATACACCAAAATAAAGACAATTTCTGGTAGATTTGTTTGAAATCTTATTCATTCAAATCGGTTAAGAATAAGTTACAAAATGGCCGAACTAACAAAAATCAGTTTTTAGACTTTTTGATCAATCCTAAAATTATTTTTTAACAACTTTCATTTAAAATTAAAACGTGAATCAATGAAGTCTAGAAACATTGGACTTAAAATATCCCAACAGAAAAAAACCTGGCAAACATTTAAAAAATATATTTTCAAATTTTCAAATTATCAAATTTTAAAATTTTAAAATTTCTTATTTTTAAAATCTTAACCAAAAAATTTGTAAACCAGTATTTAATATTCCGTTTCTGAAATGCCTTTCATTCCAAATTTCTTTTACATTTTATGAGGTTCATGATTTCTGGAAATGAGTTTAAAATTTTTTTTTCAGTTAAATAAAGTTTATATTGTTAATAAACAATGAAGCCTCGTATAAGCATATTTCAGAGAGTAAGCTGCGGATCCAGACTGTGGGCAAAAAGGCAGTTTCTCACCCAAAATAATTTTTTGTAACATAAGCATAGGTTTCACATTTATTTTTGGCTATGAAAAAAACTAAACTGTCCACAAAAAATTAAAAGTATCACGATCCTGAAAGAATATAAATAAAAAGAACAATTTTAACTTTTCAAACCCTCGAAATTTGCATTTGGCGCATGTATCTCCTGTCCTGTAGTTGCTTTTTGACATTGCTTATTTTAATTCTAGCTTAAATTGGAAACTGGAAATGAGCCATTTTTAATCTTTACTTACGATATGTTTAAATTCCGTACGTCAACGTGTGTAGGCACTCACTTTTGATTTGTAAGTCTATATATTTTCAAAATTATTTTGCTTAATTTGGTCTAGGTTTTTTGGGTTCACATAACAATACCAACTTAATCGCTAAATAATATCTTTGTTTAAAATATAAAATTAATTTATACGGCATTTGAAAAACTGCAAAACATACAAATTCTTTATTTTGAATAATATTACAAACTACATAGTTTATATTTTTTCTTTTTTAACGGCAAAATATGTTGAAAAAATAAAAATATGTAATTTTCGTGCGTAATAAAGGAAACTATAGCAAACACAAGAAAATAATTATCTCAGAGTATGATCTTTAAAATAAATCATTATTGTAGGAAAACAACAATTTTTATTTGGATGAACTTCGGCTAATGTGTATACAAAAAATATTTGAGTGAGAGTAAACACATTTTTTTAAAAGTTATATTTGACACTGCACTCCATTAAGGATTACGGGATTACCCAACGAGCTCATCGTCAGTATGTATGTGTACGGATTATATCTATATCATATAGTCGAATATTATTTAAGTAACAAAAAACCATTTTGTATAAACAAGACACCTTAAATCATGAAAGTTACATTGCCATTTGAAGTTACACTTTTATAAAAATTATTAAGAGTTACAATTTGTAATAATGTGAAATTTGTATTTAAAAACAAGATTTTATGTAGTAAACATATGAATACCAGCGTCTCAAATTATAATGACAGTAAAAGTTTAATGCAGATATATTTCAATTTAGTCAACAACAACTTGAACTTTATCGCCAAGCTTTTCATTTTCAATGTCCAGTGGATTTGACAATGAACGGATTGAAGACATCTCAATAGGAGGTGAAGCCTGAACATCAGTGGCTGGGGAAACTCTTGGTAATGAAAAAGTCATTTCGCTGTTCCTTTTGACTCTGCCATGAAAGCACGTGAAAACATTTGAGAAAAAAGTAAGAATAGGGTATCCAGGAACTGGTGGAAGATCATCCAGAGATGAAATGAACCCTTTTGAAGTCAAAACTAGAAGAACTGCTTTGAACTGTTTCTCAAGAATTGCTCTCTGATACATTTCGTAGAACATAACCAGCAACATAATTCCAATGACGGGCAAGAGTACGATACAAAGATCAGCCCACAAAGGCAGACCCCATCCAAAAATTCCCAAGTCCATTTTTGAGTCCTGATTACTAAAAAAATTAAAATTAAGGATACATCATTTTAATATTCATAATTTAAATAACTCAAAATTACCTTCTAAATTTAAAAAAATCTAAATACAAAACAGTAGTTTAAATATTTATTAATAATAAGTGAATATATTCTACTTGAACTTTGGACACACTAAATAAATCGAAGTTATGTGGAATTTATACATATGTGTGATATCTGCTCGTATTGTTTCTCTATAGAAAACTTCATTGTTTGGTCACAGAGGCGCTCGCAATTTCAAAAAGAGCGGTTTATTTACATTTTACCGCGGTCGTTATCACAGAGTTTTTATTGGGATATTATAAAATTTGAAAAACAACTTCTCCAGAATCCAGATCATTGTTTATAAATTATTTTCCAGATTTTTTCAAATTCAAAAACTTTGATTATCATGTTTCTAACATTGTGCGTATTACCAATAACACGCGCACTATACCCCTATATTTTGGCGTTTATCAAAATGCATTTTATTATTTCAATTTTAAAAAGTTGGATTCGTAATAAAGATCTGTTGGCAAATAAATAAATCAGTACTTAACATTATAAAGTTCCGTTGAGAACATTTTTCGTCCGATAAAATAGTCTAGCCTATTTTTCTAAAAGCATCTATCTGAGCAAGAAAGAAACCTTTTGTTAAGGATAATTACACAGGAGCAATATTTAATTAAATTTTTATGAAACAAACAGTGCTCATAGTATAGTATAGTAATCACACAGCTCACTTTTAAAATAGAAATATTTGATTTATAAATGCTTAGCTACTGATTTAATTATTCTAGTGTTATTTGAGGTAAAATTATTTGGCGGCAAGTTTTTACCAACAAGAGATGAATGCTTTTACATGGTACCGGCCAATTTTAAAAATTCATGTGTGCAAAAATCAGGCTACTTTTAAATGGTGGAGATCAAACGTAACTCGACTGCATTTTGTGTTGTTTAGCCACAGTAGCCCGCCAAAGTTTTAAAAAATTTGAATTTTAATATTTTGCCGCCTTGTAACTTCTACGATTCTTATCCGATTTTGACGAAATTCGTTTTTTTCTAATGTTTAGATTGGTTTCTAAAAAGCTATTTCACGATTTTTTTAAATTCAAAATTTTTGTTTTTTTAAATTCAAAATTTTCATTTTTTGAAATTTTGAAAAACATTTATTTTTAAGGCTTAATTTTAAGGATTTTTTAAGAACATTTTTAGGGAGCAATTTTTTCGAAACAATTAAATTTTTTGGATTTTGAAAAATCCTGAATTCATCATTTAAAAAAGCGTCTAAGCGTTAGAAATCATCAAATTTTGTCAAAATCGGATGTTGACCTTTGCGCTCTATGATTCGGCATTAGGGATGTTGAACTGTTAAACATGTTAAGGTATATTTTCTCTGACATCCTATGGGCATTAAATTACCAACCACGAACGAAAATTTTAGAATTTGGTGCTTTGTTATGAGCTAGAATTATTTAAAGATCGAAATTTCAGCTAATTGAAATTTTTGAGATTTTTACTGAGTCTTTAGGGGGAGACATCTTTGCACTCTAAGATACGGCAGTAGGGACGTGGGACAGGTTAAGTTATATTTTTTCTCACATCCTATGGACAATATCTAGGAAACGTTTAACAAACATTTTAGAATTAATTGCTTTTTATGAGCTACAATTATTTAAAGAATTGAAATTTTTAGCGTTGTGTCTTACGGGATTTTGAAACGCGGCAACTTTGAGCGCTTAAAAATACTTGCAAGGCATAAATCGAACAAAACTCTCAGAGGCTAACTATAGATAAATGGTTAAGGTAATAGGTAGGTGTTTAGACAAAAAAAATGTTTCAAAAGTTTGGCAAATTGGCTGGGAAATAGCTCAAAATTTCTTTCATGACGCACCCAGAGGAAGTATCAAAACCTGTGTAATTGTGTAAACATCAGAAATGGACAGCTGAGGTAGGGCAAAATGAACCAGCTAAATATGTGCGAGTGGCGTCGAGCCTAAACCATTATTTGACTGGTGAACCAGCAACACATTTCTGCCATAACTTTTGTTGCTAAATTTGGTGATTTAAGGTTTTTGAGCATAAAGTCTTCAAACTAATTGTGGTTTACTATGAAAAGTTTTTATTTGTGACACAGATCGCTTAAAATTGATTATTATTATTTGGACAGCTTCAACGCCGTTTGAGTTTAATAGCTTGTGCGAGCTAGTGTAGGCAACTGTGGAATTTGTGCTGGGATAAAGTTTTTATAGGAAACATCAAATCAGATTCCATTACCTTCTTAGGATTTTGAGACACGGCAACTTTAAGCTCTTAAAAAAATTTAAAAATACTCGCAAGGCACAAATCAAACAAAACACTTCAGTGCTAGTTAAGATAAAATTAAGTACCTACATAATTATAGTAATTACGCGTCTATATAATATTACTGCTTAATTAATTTGATTTGTATTTTATATATAACTTTTCTCAAATCGGGGAATAAACTACACTACAACACCAGCTAATCAGCGATCAAATGAAGTTATATGTTCAAAACGATGCTGTATTCGTACTGTTTGTTCTACAATAGAATACTTATCAACTTTATAAAATATTAGTAATGTATTTAAGAATGAGGGAAATCTTGTAGGGAAATTGTATAATCGGAAACTTAAACTATAAAATTGACGTTTACACACAGGCATTATTCAAGTAAAATTTTTTATAATTTTGTGATGGTAATTGTTATAAGTCATCCAACAAATTATTACATGTATTTTAATAAAAACTTTTGAAAAGGGCATTGCGAATGAAAAATAGGGGCTTACTCATTGTATGGGTATAATTAGTATAATACCACTTTTAAAAAAGTATGTAAATAGGCTATTTTACACTTTTCGAAAACATGGAATGAGAACATTTTACACTTTATAAAAAGTATGTAAATTGAACGTTGTACTTTTTTCAAAAAGCATGTAAATAACACATTTCGCACTTTCTGAAAACATGCAAACACAACATTTGGTACTTTTTAAAAACATGGAAATGGAACATTTTGTACTGGTACATAATCATTTTGCAATTATTTTGATTGAGCATGAAAATAAAGCATGTTTCGTACTTTTGAAAAATAGGGCGAATTTCAGAATTTGAAGTTTTAAAAAAGTGGTAATTTGGATTTGGCGCGTCTGTGTGAAATTTTGACATTCGAATTTGAAATCCGTGAATAGGAAAAGGGGCAAGTTGATACTTGAATGCGGAGACGCGCTTAGAAATCGTTTCGACCGCGTGTGTTTGAATGGTGTGGATTTTGGTGAACGCGTAATGTTTACGTAAATGTTTTGATTTTTAGCGGAACCGGGGTTGCGAATGGGTGGAAAAAATGAAGGGGGTGGTGTAGTGCTTGTGAATGGGGGGTCTTTTTGAGTGATTGGAGAGGGGTGTGGGTGGTGGATGGGTTTGAAAATTGGGTGGAAGTAATAGTATGGATTGCGTGGAAGCTCGATCCTACTACATACAGAAACGGGAGTGGTGGAAAAAATCAGAACTGACACCCTGGTTTTTTTGGGAGCGGTAACAGTGGGTAAAATTGTTGGTTTTGGGATTGGGAATGGATTTTGAGGGCCGGGCGAAGGAATTAGTTTTAGGGAAATGTTCTGGATGAGAAAAGTCGGATTTTGATTGAATTGAATGTTTGGTAAAGAAAAATGTTGCATTAGGATATTTTAGAAAAGTGATCAATATTGTATTTACATGATTTTGAAAAGTGTAAAACGTTCTAATTTCATGATTTTTAAAAGTGCAAAATGATCCATGATGAACATTCCACACTCCACTGATGTTTGAGGTAGATACTTGGGCCGAAAATGTATTTCAAAATTTGGTCAGACTGCCTCGGAAATAGTTCAAAATTTCATCCTATTGAGCAAAAAAAGTATAATACCTGTGTACATACAGCATGCTGTAGCAGCGGCACGAAATGTGAACGCCACACCCGCAATTAATAAAATCACATGAGTGGCGTTGGGCCACAACAATTACCGTATATTTCATAATAATGCGCGGGTCCATAATAGTACGCGTTATCTAATGGTACCGGTAAAGGTCTGTAATGGTACGTGGGGTCTGAGAGGTCTAAGTTTGAATAGTACGCGGGCCAGTGATAGTACGCCTGTCTGTTTTAGTGAACAGGTGGGGAGAAAGGAGAAAAGTGAAATTATACGGTATTTTCATTTAAATTATGTTTTTGTTAAAATCTATTTGTAAATAAAATTTCCGTGAAAATCTTGTTGTTTGCAAGGTGATGGCTGGAGAAAATAATTTTCATGAAATGGAAATTTGTACATTTTATTTAGTACGCGGGTCTGTCATAGTGTGCGGGTTTGAGTGGCCCAAATTTAAATAGTACGCGGCGTACTGTTATAGAATATACGGTACTTGACTTTTGAAGGTGAAAATAATTTCTGATGTCACCATTGTGACGTGACTAAAACTGAACGTTTAAATTTTTTAGAAGCAAAGGCTTCAAGTAATTAGTTAGAAGAAAACTCTTGATTTGTCATAATAATCAGTTATTAGTAAATTATAATATTTATGCAGCTTCAACGAAGTTAAACTTTTATTTTTTTAAGTGCTACGTGTACCATTTAATTAAGAGCATTCCCGATTCCCTAAGTTTTTATAAAATACATAGTTTCAGCTTTTGACTCCCCTCTTATTTTAAACAGTCATTCATTACTGCGTTGAAAAAGTTTGTTCAAAATATTTATTAAAGCAATCGTTTTAAATTATAAAAATGTACTTACAGGAACTTCACTATACAATCAAGTTTGGTTGACACCGAAACTATTTCCACAGTTGAACTTTGAATATTCTTCAACGAATAAACGCATGAATTTTTCTCGTTGCTAGTATATATATAACCTTTTCCTACACACTCAAAGCATGCAGAGAGAGCTAGAAAGCAAAACAAAGGATATTTGATAATTACATTTCCCATAGCGTATTTTAATGCACCGCTGGATATTTATCTTGGCAAGAACTTTAATTTAAATTTAAAGCAATGAAAACAGCAAAAAACATTAAATATCTATTAGATTTTAACTTGCATATTAATTCATTTGTGTCTGAGTGAAAGGAATTAGCTTTACTAATACGCTGATGGATTGCCACTTGTATCAGCAAAATATAATTCCAATACATTTATGTAAGTGTAAAATAAATCAGTAATTTTTAAATAATTGTAAACACATTAATTAATATAAATGTAAAAACTATACTACACATTGCAACATTAAAAAATACATTTAAACAAAATAAATTATGTAAATAGGTAGAAAAAAATAAATACATTACTCATTCTGAAGATTTTCTGGTTGACCAAATATGATTGGTGTAAATTAGCTCAAACACGCTAACAATTTTTAATTTTAATGTATCAGTAAAAAAAGTACTGCTAAATATTTTATACAAAACCTTTTGAAATTAAACAGAGACTTGATTTTAAAACCGTTCCTGTTGCAATGCTGAGTACAACTACAGAAAACATTAGAAACTCAAGACATTGGCACAAAAAAAAGAATTTACAAAGGAGACAAGCAAAAGTTACATCATTGAATACCGCTATCGTTGGTAGTAATGCTGGTTATTTCATAACTCTGTAATGCATAATAAAACTTTACCAAGTAAGTGTCCCGCATATAATAATGCCAAATGATTACTACTTACAGTAGTACGTATGCATATAATTTAACAACGGAGAGGATCAGGAGTGTGCAAGTTGAAAATCCAAAAGTTATATATCGTCGGTGAAGAGTCATTCTGTCGTAAGTCCAGTGCACATCTAAAAGCATTCTGTCGCAAGTCCAAATAATTCTTAAAGTCATTATGTCGCAAGTCCATTCAATCGGTAGATGCTGTCGAGGTCGTTTCCGCGTTGTCCCATGCCTTAGGTAAGGGTGGTTTGTTACTGACTGTACTGTACTCATGACTTACACTTTGGGGTCGTCCACAAAAGACGTAATAAAATTCCATTTTCAGAACATTTTGCACTTTTCAAAAACAATTTTTGAAAAGTGCAAAATGCTCTATTTCCATGTTTTTTAAAATTGCAAAATGTTCTATTTCCATGTTTTTTAAAATTGCAAAACGTTCTATTTCCATGTTTTTTAAAATTGCAAAATGTTCTATTTCCATGTTTTTTAAAAGTGCAAAATGTTCTATTTCCATGTTTTTGAAAATTGCAAAAAGTTCTATTTCCATGTTTTTTAAAAGTGCAAAATGTTCTATTTCCATGTTTTTGAAAATTGCAAAATGTTCTATTTAAATGTTTTTTAAAGTGCAAAATTTTCTATTTCCATGTTTTTGAAAAGTGCAAAATGTTCTATTTTCGTGTTTTTGAAAAGTGCAAAATTTTCTATTTACATACTTTTCAAAGGTGCTTAATTTTCTATTTATGTTTTTCAAAAGGGTAAAATGTTCTATTTGCATGTTTTTGAAAAGCGCAAAATGTTCTGGAATCGGAATTTTTATTGCGTCTTTTGTAGACGACCCCTAAGTATACGTCATGAGTACGATACAATCAGTATTATACCACCACCCCCACCTAATGCGTAGGACAACTCGGAAACGACCTGGACAGCATCTACCAATTTAGTGGACTTGCGACAGAGTGACTTTAAGAAACGTATAGACTTGGGACAGAATGATTTCAGCCGTTCACTGCGGACTTACGACAAAATGATTCTTCACCAACGGTATGAACAGCGCTACTCATATTTCTGTTTAGTGAACGTATTGATGTTCCAGAACTAATTACTAATATATATACACTAATAATGTGACATAGTAGGTCCGTCACGTCCGTCCGCAATGTAATAGAATTAAGAATAAAGCTTAATAATTTACTATAATTTCAAGAAATGTTGGTGGTCCTACCCCTTGTTATGCTTTTGTGTAGTTGTGTATAGTAATAATAGTTAATAGTTTACAATTATAAAACAACGGGATTTGTTATCTTCAAGTAGCAAGTTCGTATGTGAAGTCAGAGAGTAAATGAAATGTGATACGCCTGTAAAGCTTAATTGGTGTCTAGTCTCTAATGCAATAAATTTAAAAGATAATACCTATCCATTGAATTTTGATCTTTTAGTATCAAACATTTCGGAAATTCGATGGATAAGAATCCCACCAGCAAACTTCAACAACAGGAATAATTATTATACAACTACAAAAATATCGATTATTAGAATAATTAATCATACCTACTGTACACTCCTGGTGTTGTAAGTGTCAATATAAACGTCATAATAATTTTTATATCATGTGCCTGTCCCGTTTTGTCTACAGTATTACGAATAAGATTAACTACCGTAAATCTTCAAATAAGCGTCGGGTCTTGAATAATCGCCAGGCTTTCATTCCAAGTAATTTAATAAGCGCCGGAGGCTCAAATAAGCGCTTTCTTAAACGAGTACTGGATCATAAATATGCCCAACATGTTAGAAGGATTGAGGAACATATTTAAAATAGATGAATGATAGTAGGACCACAATTTGGATAAAAGCAATTTATAACAATTATGCATTAGTATGACGAATTCAATAAAGAATAAACAAATACTGCGGCTGTAAGCTTAATTTTTTATAAATTAGTTTCATATTTTGGGTGTAAAATTTAAACAAATTAATAAGAACTGGGTCACAAATAAACGCTGGGTGGACGCTCCAAATAATTTAATAAAAGCCTGGGCACCTATTCGAGTAATTGCGGTGTACGCATTATTTACGGGCTGTTGTATGATTACTGGCAAGCAGGAATAACACTAACATTAAGTGATTGAAATTATTACAGAGCCAAGAAGCCGTAATTCTACACCCATTTCCATATTCATTCAGTGTCAGTTTCAATCACAAAATTTTTCAATTTTGATTCAGCAAAACATGGGTAAGGTTTACGTATGTAAAAATAAAAAGCAATAAATCATATTTTACAAGCACTGTCTTTGCTAAAGAGCCTCTGATATACCTCCCCACTGTACATAATTTACAATTCCCATTCCAACGTTGATGTAACACTTTGCCACCACTGCATTATTGTTGTAAGTTTTGTCATGTAGTTAGACTTTGGTGGGATTTATATTTATTTAATGTTTAAAGCTGGAAGGGAACGGTAATTGCTAATAAGGAATAGGTATCTCATTGTTATACTTATTACTAAAGCTAATTCATCACGCAGATAATTTGAAGTTACAATCTTACAATTTTGATTTTGAATTCACCAACCAAATGTTATCAAAAATTAAAACACCCTCCGTGGTTTAAAATAATTGCAGGTCTGCTATAACTTTATTCAATGTCTTAGTCAAGTAATTTCACATTATTTTAATTTACTTATTTTAAGTTAGGTTATTTATAGGGCTCACATAAATCCCATAGTATAACTGCAACGCCATTCATAGTCGACCCCGACCTTAGGCAATGCGAGCCCTGCTAACGCTGGAGTCAAGCTGAAAGCCATTAGAAAAAATGGAAATGTTTAGTAAAAGCAACAATACAATATGTTTTCATTGCATCATGAAATTCCAAAAAACATGTAAATAAATTTTTTCTAAAAGCACATGTATGTACATGGATGATTTTTACGTTCAGTTATTTTTAGTACAAGCAAATAGAACATTTGGCACGTTCAAAATAATAGCATTTTTTTCTCTAGAAATTATAGAAGTTATGTTCGCAATTTACTGTTTTCAAAAGGTGTATCTACACCGTTTGCTACATATGCTTTAAAATCAAGTAAACAAATAATTTGTAAAGTAAAAAAAACAACTAGGCATATAGCTCATTTCGCACTTACTTTTACTAAACCAGAATTTAGAACAATTTTTAATTATACACAAATATGTAAACCATTTTAAAGAAAAAAGAGCATAGAACATTATCCAATTTTATAAGCACCTAATAGGAAGGTCTGTCACGTTTTAAAAGAAGTACCTAAATTGAGAATTTTATAATAGTGAAGATATTATGCACTTTTTAAAAATAGGTAAATAACACGGGTTTCACTTTTATGGGAAAGGTAAATAGAAAACGTTGCACTATCAAGAAAAATGCTTGGAGCATTTTTTAAATTTAAATATTAAGTTAAGTGAACAACACACTTTGAACTTTTAAAGAAACAAGAAAATATGACGTTTTGAAAATGCATTTTAAGACAAATTAAACAGAGCCTTGAAGTTGCAAGAAAGCAAGTAAAATCAACATTTTGCAATTTTTAAATGGGTGAAACTAACAAGGGAATGCCGCCGCATGTACTCTCTCGATTTTAAAACCAGTACCCATAATGAATTGAGCCGCACTTGGTTACTACAGACAGATCCAAAGTAACTCGACTGCATTTTGCGCCGTTCGCTCACAATCACGCGCCAAAATTCAAAAAAATCGATTTTTTGCAACTTTTCAACCCTGTAGCTTCTACAATGTTTGTCCGATTTTCAAAAACATTGAAGTTTTGTGATTATAGGATTTTTTAAAATTCAAAACTTTTCATTTTTTTAAATTGGCCTATGAAATAAGGCCTCAAAAGTAATGTTTTCTCCAAATTTTGTTTAGAAGTAAATATCACTGCAGATTAAAAGAATTTTGTTTTGGTCACTGAAAGCTTTCTCTGAAGAATAAAGGAAATACTAATTTATGCAATGAAATAAAAATATTTTTTCGAAAGATAAAAAATCAAAAATCCAAGATTTCGAGTAATACCACTGAAGGAAAAAAATTTACACTTTTTAAATATCAAGTAAATAGAACATTTTTCTATTTCTTAAGAAAATTAAATAAAGATCTTTGCAATGTTTAAGGAAACCTAAATATAGCTTTTTGTACTTTCTGAACGTCTTGCACATTTTAAAACTTGTATGTAAAGCTTATTGCAATTCTCAAAATCTCATGGTTAACATTTTTGCGATAATAAAAGTTCAAAATAGCTGTTACAGGTGTTTTGAAGTTAAAGTACTGTACATTCTATAATAGTACGCCCCGCGTACTATTCAAATCTGGACCTCTCAGACCCGCTTACTATTACAGACCCGCGTACTATTGCAGACCCGCGTACTGCCATTTAATACTGTGTTAAATAGACCCGCGTATTATTCAAACTGAGACCTCTCAGACCCGCGTACTATTACAGACCCGCGTACTATTAGAGACCCGCGCATTATTATGGAATATACGGTAGTTCTTTTGCCCGTCAATTTTATTCATTAACAATTAACGTAGCCTACTACATTTTCCAATGGACTATATAATATAAACTTGTTGTTCTGTAATACTTCCAAAATAATAAACAAGCAATAGAAAGTACCAAAAATCGAACCCAGGAACACTGCTTCATGCTGACCACAGCACTGGATCTTGCAATAATCTTGAGTTTAAAAGTCTTTACAGGAGCAGGATAAACACTTTTGAATTCAGCACTTAGGACTGGTCTTGAAATTCAGACTCTTAAAATCGAGATTAACCAAAGTCTTAAAAATTTAACATTCCCAAAATTCAAGACTAGCAAAAATGATAAAATTCGGAAAAACAATCTAAAATGTACAATTCTTAAAAATGAAAGCATAATATGAATAACAGCACTTCTTTAAAATTAGATTCGATGAACTAATTAATATTATTGAACATAAAATCAATAAAATCGAAATGGAAAAAGTCTAAAATTTAAAAAATCTATTAAAATTGCTTAAAATTTCGAAACTTAAAAACATACCACTATAACGAGTTTCCACATACAAAAATCAATTTTATTAAAAGACATCAGAATCTGGAAGCAAGATGTAGAAAAGTTTTAACTAAACAATTTATAAACTCTAAAAACTATAAAAGATGTTTGAAAAGACACTTAAAAGGTATCCCTAATGCAATGGTGAAATGTCTTGGTTTTAATTTTTCGAACCTTTTAATCACAGCGTAACGCTGAAATCTATAAATAAATATCCAGTGCTAGTTGAAGTTATAAATTTTATCAAAGTTAATCATCAAAATTTTTTTTTTGCGTTTAAGAATATGTAAATATAACATTTTGCACTGTTTAAAGAACAAGTAAAAACAGAATTTTACACTTTTCAAAAAAATGTAAAATTCATTTTGTACTTTAAAAAAAACCGTAAATATAACATTTTTCGATTTCAAAAACAGTAACCATACGTAGTAGCTAAATTCAAATAATAACAAATCTTTTAAATCAGGCTCAAACTATTAATTTTTAATATTTTAAATAAAATCAATAATTTTTGAAAGTTAGGAGTTTGAAAAGACTTGAAATTTTGAAAGTTTTAAACAATAAAAAATGTCTTAAAGAAATAGAGAACATCAACGCAAATTTCAAGTTTTGCTAAAACCTTGACACATTTAGAATTAAAGCGCAGAAGTACATACCGTATTTCCTAAAATAGAAATAGACCACAGTCCTGTAATACTACACGGGTCCAAATTCAACACGTCGTACACGGGTTTGTGTGTACAAACTGAAATAGTAAACGGGTGTATTTTACACATTATTATATTGCAGTGCATGGACCAGTTTTGGTGGACATGCCTGCAATGGTATGCTGGACAGAGAGGTTTGAATTTTTGTGTTTGAACCTTTCTTGTAATAGAACACCCCGTGGTCTATTCCAATTAACAAAAACAGAAACATAAACATAAGTAAAACTACTTTCGCTTTTCAATGAATGGTATAAAATAGAACGTTTTGAATTTTTTAAGACATGTAAATAGAACAACTTTATATTTTCACATTTAAAAAAACAGCAATACCTACGCTTGTTTAAAAAAAAGTTACTTCCTGTTTTAAAATGCACGTGCATTAGTCAGTTCGCTATTTTTGAGAAACAAAATATTTAAAATTTAAAAAATAACGTTTAATTTAAAAAAGTAAATTAAAAATTTTTAAAACGAGTAAATAAACCATCTCAATTTCGAAAAACAAGTAGATAGAACATTTTTGTTCACACACAAAACTTATATATTGCTTAAAATTAAAGTTAAGGCGACTATCGGAATAAATTTTTAATTCTTGAATAACCAAGCAATTTTTTTTAAGAACTGCAGTTCTAGAGTTTTTAGTTAGTAAAAAAGCTGTGGATGCTAAGTAATCATCTTGTTTGATGGCCACGTCCGTCCGACAGCTCGTCCGTCCATCTGTTAGTCCAACTATATATAAATGAAAGCCGCAGTTTTGAACTGATTTTTGTCATTCCAAATAATAATTATAGTAAAAAAACAGGCGCTTATTTCAAGATTAGTAGATTAGCGATATTTAGTTGTGGTTCCTGACACTTTACCTTATTCGAATATAAATACTAATCTTATATTTTGTGCTTGCTCACAAGAGTCTCCCTGACTTTCCACCTATTACCTAGTTAAAATCTAATGGCAGCAGTCATTACAAAAATAGTAGAGGGCCGATACTAAACACGTTTAAAATCGGCATTTTACTTAGAAAGTATGCAAATGGAATCTTTTGCGCTTTTTAAAGCATGTAAATGAAGTTTTTGTATGTTTCATAAAAATGGTAATGGAATGTTTTTGCAATTTTCTTGTACACGCGAGTATTCCTCAATTTTCAAAAGGTAAAAAAAATAATATAGTTTTTCAAAGCCATGAAAATAGAATATTTTGTACTTTTTAGAAGCATAGTAAATGTAATTATTATTTGGAATTAAAGAACATTCAAATAACAGGTAATTTTTTTTACATTCCTAATAAGCATTTTGCAGTAAATTTTTGGTCAAAACATTGAATTAATGGTTTGGAAATTCTTAAATTTTTCTTTGTTTGGTATTTACAATATAATATATTTTCATGCAATATAATTATAGCAACTTTACATACAATAAAAATATCATCTTTATACATTTTCGGCAAACAAACTAAATAAAAATAATACTAAATATCATGAATCATGATCCTGTAAGCAGGTGAATCAAACATCTTGCAGTTTTAAAAACTCGTAAATAGAACTATTTGCATTTTTTTAAAAACCATTAAATGGATAATTTTTCACTTTTTCAAACACTTGTTGATAAAAGTTTTTGAAAAGTGGGAAATATTCCATTTCTGTGTTTTTGAAAAGTAGGAAATATTTAACTTGTGTGTTTTTAAAAATTGTTAAATATTCTATTTGTGTGTTTCGAAAAAGTGGGAAATATTCCATTTGTGTGTTTTTGAAAATGGCAAATTCTTTGAAATGATGGATTTTCTGATGAGGTCACCTGTGGATGATCCCTTTGAAATGTGGAAGCATCTGTTAGGAGCGGAAACTACGGGAATACTTGCCGCCCTTCAAAAAACAGCATTTTAAAATTAACGGAAATTGAAAATTTTGCATTTTTGTAATTTACGGAAGTAGAACATTTTGCATTTTTGTAAATGGCGGAAATAAAACATTTTACATTTTTTGAAACCACGGAAATAATACATTCTGCATTTTTCAAAATCACAAAAATGGCACATTTCACATTTTTCAAAATATATATACCGTAAATTTTGGAATTTAATTTGCTTAGAGTGGCCTCACAGCGCTTATTTCAACGTTTACGGTAAATGCAATTATTGTACAATGTACACATTGAAAAACAAGGAAATGGAACATTTGAGAGTTTAAAAAAATATATTCTGGACTTTTCTGGAATCTTCTGAATTGAACATTCCGCACTTGAGGAAAACATGTAAATAGAAGATTTTGCAGTTTGGAAAAAGATGAATATGGAACATTGCGAACATGCGTTGTAAATAAACGAATGAGGAATTGAGTGTGAGTCTCTATCCACTCGTTTCGTTGGCTGGTGAGGCGTTGAAAAAGATTTTGATTTGTGAAATCAACAATGAAATCAAATGTGGCTGAATGTTGGAGCGGCTTTGGAAAGGTGGCACTTGAAAGGTCTTTGCTCTTGAATGGTAAGAGATAGGGGGTGATGCACAAATGATGTAATGGATGAAACGTGGATTTAAGAGGAACTCCGCAAGCTTCAGAAGAGAAGAGATGACTTGCGACATTATGCGTGGATACTCTTGTTTGTTCTTAGGTCCCACCCACGTAGTCCATGAGATTTTGTATGCACGGCCTCTGCTTAAATTAATTCTTTTTAAAGGCGCCAAAAACGTATACCTTGATCATTTAATTGCTCTGAAGCTATTAAAAATAATGAGGGTTGAAATGAAGAGGATCAAAATGTAGGCCTTGATTAAGTATATGAAAGTGGAAATTGGTTTGGTGTTGGGTTTGGGTCTGGAGTGAAAGAGCAACATCCATGGCATCTTTGCACTTTTTTGAAAATACACACCAGTCAAAAACTATCCGCTACGAAAAAATAACAGTTGAAAAACCCTTTTGCAAAAAATATGCAAAAATTTTGCAAATCGAAAAAAGAAACTTTTTTGAAAGATGTGAATACAACAATGATTTTTGAAAATAGAATGACAGGAGAGAGCCTTTAAATGCTCGGAGTTCTCACTTTGACTTACTTGCGATTTTTATTGAGAAATGAGTAATCTTTCTTGGCTCCAACTACGGACAAAAACATGGTTGAGAAGGGATCGTCCACAAATGATGTCACGTGTAGAGGCAATTTAAATACTCATTACATTTTATGCTAAAAATAGTCATTTGCGCATTGGTTCACGGGGGTACATAGACAAAATGTTAACATTCCCATGACATCATTCAAGGACCACCCCTAAACAGCATTTTCCATTTCCCGCCAAATCTAATATTTGCAATTAATTTCTGTAACAACAAACAACACTAGAAATAGTATTTCTTTTCCTGAATTTCCCACCAAATCTTAACTCGGATAATTTTACACTGTGCAGTGCAAATTAAGAGTTTTCAAAAGTAAAAGCTCTGTAATTCGCAAGTTTTTTAAAATTCCTCAATATTCCATTTCTGTTTTTTAAAGTTGCTCAGTATTCAATTTCTGCATTTTGGAAAATTGCTCATTTTTCGAAATTAAGAATTTTCTGATGACGTCAGAATTCACCACCAAATCGTAAATTCCGTATTTCCAATTTCCACACGACACTTAATGCATAATGAAGAGATTTCTCTCAGTGCCTACTCTGCTGTATGTTCCATTTCCAATGATTATTATTATTTACAGGTGCAAAAAGTTGTAATTCCATGTTTTTGAAAAAGTGCTCAATGTTTTAATTTTATGCTTTTGAAAAGGTGCTCAAATGTCTAATTCCACGTTTTCAGAAAGTGTAAAATTTTGTATTTAATGGTAATTACTTGGGATCTTTCAGTTATTTTGAAGTGCTGCTTTTATTTTATATTAGCGTTGGACAGTAACTCCAAATATAGCACCCGGGTGATTATATTAACGTTCACCGTAATAGTACATATAACGATTGTGTATATCTATATTGTGGGTGTAAGTGTAAATATATGTTGTGTACCTATATTCACAATGGGAATGTATGTACATATTGAACATTCTGAACAAACATAGATATACCAGATCCATAATTTGAGTGCATGCATAAGAAAAATAAAGACTACGTGAAGTATGTGATGAGTTCCATGGAGTCCACTGAGTCCAGTCCAGTTTAAAAATACCACCCATGACGAATCTAAAGTTGGTTTCTAATGCAGCCGTCTGCTTGAATTCTCTGGACTCTGGCTTTTCTAAATTGCGCGCCCATTGAAAACAAATACATTGATATATAGTACGTACGGAAGATATAACTATACATACATACATACACACATGAATTCGTCTTTTCGTCTTGGGTGGTCATTTTTTGGCTGGAGTTGGAGCTGCAGAACTGGACTTCGGGGAAGACCTCGTGGCTTTTTTGCTCTTTCTAGAACTCTGGATGTATCTGTACAAGATGTGTGATGCTACATGTGGTCAAACTGTTCTCATGTTACAATTATATGTATTACGCAAATCCTATAAAAATACTACATTTTTTTAAAAGTTTCTATGCACATCCCCGTTCTTTTAGTAGGTGCAAATAATAAATGCTTCTATTTTTAGAACTCTCTCATTGTGATCAGAGATTTTAACGAGACAAGTCCTAAAATATTTTCGCAAATTTGTTAAACCTGAAATTATAACTGAGTAATAATTGTGCCGTAATATACTTACCTAATTTATCTTCAGGTTCAAAAGGAAACCAAATACAATATGAGTAATTACATTTTTTTTAAAATTTTAATTGGGTAGTAATGTTAGTTTTTCGTCAGATTTTGTTTGAATCGCTACACTCTTACTTTTATAATTTGTGATGTGACAATGTTTTTATTTATACGAACATAATTTTAAATGTTTTTTTATATGATTGTGGTTGCCTAGGTCTCTCTGAGTGTGTTCAGTGTGTGAAGAAAGGATTTATCTATACTGGGATAAAATCACAGCCATGCGTGTATTCGCTTTCGGAAATAACAAGGTCCAGCTCTGAAGTGGATGCTGCGGCTACAAAAGTAGACTGCGTCATTTCTTTTATGTAAGTGCTATACAATAATAACATTAACATTAATCCATTTTATTTCCATTTTGCATTGCATTCCACTATAGCTGAAATCAAGAATTTCCACGGATATTTTAGTTCCATTAAAATGACCACAAAATTCTGTATAAGAATCAGCAAACATTAGCTGCCTGTTTTTGCCCCATTCAGAGAAATTGAATTGAGAAAAAACTAATTTTTTTCTAATTCTAGGGCCTGATCATAAATTACAGATTACCCATATGACCCAAAATCAATCTTGTCCAAAAATCATAAAAGTTACGTTTCTCGATAGCATCTGCTTACAAATTTAACATTAGCTTATTTTTAAGTGTTTCCTTTACTAAGGTGGGGGGTGCATTAATTGGTTAGTGAGCATAGGTAAAATATGAATGTTCCAAAAATGTTAAATTTTCTAAAATTGAGTTTTTTATGTGTTTCTGCGTTTGTTAAGCTCAGTACTTGCTACTATTATGTTATGTACACTGAAATTTGTAAAACTTAAAATTTTATCGTATGTTGCGTTTTTGATTTGGATTCTAGCCATAGTGGCGCATTCTCTGTATTTTTTTAATAGTAGAAGTGTTTTATTATTTACTATTGCCTTTTGTATTTTTAGAAAACCGGACGAAGGACTTTTTGGCTGGGGGTGGTCGACAGCAGCTGACTTAAGCCTTATCTATGGAATAATCATCGGGATTCTTATTATTATTTTGGGATACGAATGGATGAAAAGGAAAAAACTCGGCAGGAAAATTAAATCCATCTTTTTTGCACTCGTTAATTCCGGGTTATTTCCAGCATTACTTTCACTACTTCCAGTCCCAGCTCGATCATTTGTTGGCTATTGTTCTTATCAGGCTACTCGATTGGGACAGTATCTGCAGCAGCGAGATTCTTTGGCTCTAGCACAGGCAGAACATCAACAACAGAACAACAACATTACGCCCTTTCATCAAATTCCTGGTCGTGCTCATGTTCTTGCTTTGCCCCCTTCACCTGTTGAATTTGAAGACGTCACGCCAGTCGAACCGAGTCACACCTTAATTGACATTTGAGTAAGGTAACGTAGACCCTGCGCCTAGAGCAAAAATGAAAAGTCGCTCTGTTTGTTGACTTGTGTTTTCTTCTTTTTTTCATGTTACCTATTGTTAAGATGTAGCCTAAATACAAACAACGTGTCGTTTGGTTCAGAAGCCGAAAACAAAAATTCCCTTTTCTCAGTTTTTTAGTTGAAGTTTTTTCTGAAGTTGTTCATTTCAGTTTAAATGTTATATAATTTATGTGTAGCCTCATTTAGTAACCGGTCGAAATTTTTATTTTAAGATTTCGCTGGAAACTTACTTGTAATTAATTACTATATAAAATTATATTTATTATTATATTTAAGGTGTATGCGTATACCATAATTCTCAGATGTTATAATATATTGCTGCTAATATTGTGTGAATTCAAATAATTGTCATTGTACCTATTGTCGTGAACTAGTTGTGAAATAGAAATTATGCCATAATATTTATCTTTCCAGTGGATTGTCAATAGTACGCGGATGTATGTATATTGAGCTCTCAAACCTTTTAGGTTCTGTCTCACACAGTTTTACTATTCGTGGTCAAAGCACTGTAAGCAAAATATAGTATCTGCTAAAGTACTCTACTTTATTTTTTTTTTTACTTCATTACCATGTATTAGAATTATAATAGTGAGTCAATAGTAGTGATGATGATAATTGGTGTACTAAATTTACAATAATTATAGTCCATTCATTGTATTGTGCTTGCGTTTTTTTGAGTAATTTAAAATTGAAAAAATCTGAAAAATATTAAGTATGGAGATAGAGATGCTGGTCGTCGTCGTCGTCATTCTCGTAAAGTAAAGATACGTACCGTAACAAACAAAGTATAAATATAAAAATGAAAACCATATTGTTAAATGAAGTTGTCGAACCTCGGACCAAACTGATTATTATAATTTTTATGAAATGATTGTAAAGGCTCACACACACATCTTTATAATCTTTATTATATACCACGATAATACGTAAGTAATTACATACAATTATGCTACAAATTAGAAATTACAAACATTAAGTACACACAGTCTATCACCGAATAAAATATTGTCTGCGTTTAATTTATTTAAAAATTCCCGGCGCATTGTATTAGTGAATTTAAAAAAGTGGGAATAATTCTTTTGCAAAAGTCAGCCGCAGTTTTGCTGAGCATGTAATTTATTTTTAAATTACCATTCCATACTCAAGTACAAATTACCTACAACATACAAGCAAAATGCTCACCATGAAATAAGTAATTTGTAATTTAATATTAGTTTTCAATTTGTAGTTACAAAATTTTAAAATAAAGGTCTTCAAAATAAATTAGGTAGGTAATTTCACTACCAACTCAAAACCTATTACCTATAGAGCTGAACAATTAGGTATTGCAGATAACACGTCTGGGTCTGGGCTGGCCTTCCTTCGTTTGTGATGTATTTTGCTCGTCATGTCACCGTCTGCGTCTGGAGGCATCCGTCAACGACGTGTGGAAAAAAGGTATATCGTCTGTGAAGAACCAAAATGAGCCATTTCCAATTTAAGTTGGATCCAAATGAGCTATGTCTTAAAATCAAAATGAGAAAAGTGCGTAAAATGTTAATTTCTATTTGCGTGTTTCTGAAAAGCGTAAAATGCTCTATTTACATGTTTTCCAAGAGAGTAAAATGTTCTATTCACATGTTTTCGAAAAGCGTAAAATGTTCTATTAACATGTTTTTGACAAGCGTAAAATTTTCTATTTACATGTTTTTTGAAAAGTGTGAAATGTTCTACTTACATTTTTTTGAAAAGTGTAAAATGTTCTATTTACATTTTTTTGAAAAGTGTAAAATGTTCTATTTACATTTTTTTGAAAAGTGTAAAATGGTCTATTTACATTTTTTTGAAAAGCGTAAAATGTTCTATTTACATGTTTTTTGAAAAGTGTAAAATGTTCTATTTACATGTTTTTTGAAAAGTGTAAAATGTTCTATTTACATTTTTTGAAAGGTGCCAAATGTTCTATTTAAATGGTATACATACATGTTTCATTGTTTTAATATTTTTGTAGATAGTGGATATTGTTTTTAGCTACAAATGGAGTTGGATCATTTTGGTTCTTCACAGACGATATCTTGTACCCCAAAAATTTCCTGGTTCGTCATATATACATGGCCCCATGACTGTAAACGTTTTGATAGTATTCGCTTGAGCCTCAGCAGATCATCGCTACAAGTCTACATAAGTACATAGGTATTGCATTATTTGTGTTTCATCTGATTCCACATAGGTATTCTATTTAGCTTTGTAACTGAATTAGAAGAATCAGACTTTCGTAAATTCACTATGGAGTTGCTGCAATTTATGACAAATTAGAAAGGCAAGGTTAAATTTTCGTTAAAATTATTTCTATTCCTTTTACAATTTCCCTGGTTTTACGTATGTAGATCCGTAAGATAAGATATAACATTGTTTTATTAGCTAAAGTACTTACTGGATTCGACTGAAAACAGGCACATACTTATTAAGTAGATAGGGACTTGTATTATATTTTATATTATTTTATTCTGATCTTAAATTGGGTTAAATAACGTTTCTGGCAAATATATGTAAAAAATGGATTGTACTGTTTATCTCCATACCTTCATCTACTTATTAGCACTAGCATCGAATTTTATTATTTAAATTCGTAAACTGGTCTCGTAATTTTATTTACCACAGCATGTACAAGTAGGTGTATATGTATATATGTACAAGTATGTCCATTCATCCCATTGCTGTGCAGAATATAGGTAATTAGCATCCATATCAAATATATTTCATTTTCATGCAGAATGCAAAACTTCAAAGCTTAATAAATAGTTAAAACAGAAAAACTCTTAGTCGGCCGTTAGACCAGTGTGCAAACTATATATAAAATGAATCATTTTGATAGCAATTCCTACCAGTGGTTATTTTTACTTCTACATAAAATTCAAATAAAAGAAAAGTTGATGTATGCAATCGAGACAAAATTTGAAGGAAGAAAATGAAAGCACTAAATTAAAATCTCAAACAAACAACCACAAACTGTTGATTTAGGATGAATACTACAATGAATTTTGTATGGAAGGAAACACAAATTCCGACGCCGCTTGGGAATTTCATTAGCCTCGATGGCTACACCGAAGTGTTGCCTAACGGCTCCAGCAGTGAAAATAGTATGTATGGCAGTTTCATTTACATTTGGAGCAAAGCAGGATGATGTGGCAGTAGGTGGTGGAATGGCAGCTTGACTGAATAAACTTCCAAGTTATATTTTGCACACAATTATTTTCCAGTCGGGTGAATAATAAATGAAGATGAGATATTACGAAAAATTGACGGTAATATCATGATCAAGTAATATGTAATCCAACATTGTAAAGAAATAATGAAAAATGTATAAACTTTATTGTTTAATTAGAGAATTTCGAATAAATTCCTTGTTCCGGGTTCCGGTTGCCCACGTTTATTTATCCTGTATTATTATTTTATTAGAAATTATAAATATCCAAATGTGTTTCATAGGCATGCAAACCCTGCAAAATGTGAATTAAAATAGAAAAACTTTCGAAAAGCATGTAAATAGAACATTTTACACTTTTAAAAAGCATGTAAATAGAACATTTTAAACATTTGTGAAACATGTAAATAGAAAATTTTGCACTTTTAAAAAGCATGTAAATAGAACATTTTGCACTTTTAAAAAGCATGTAAATAGAACATTTTGCACTTTTGTAAAGCATGTAAATAGAACGTTTTGCACTTTTCAAAAGCATGTAAATAGAACATTTTGCACTTTTCAAAAGCATGTAAATAGAACATTTTGCAGTTTTGAAAAGCATGTAAGTAGAACATTTTGCACAGTTTGTATTCCAGACCTGGGCTTGCTTGAGGTTCGTTTAGAGGCTGAGTGACGACTTAACAGCAAGGAGAAATAATACCGTTACCTTAAATAACGCACACTTATCTTGTATATATATAAATAAAGTAAACATCCAAGAACCCACATTCTGTCTCTTGGCACTTTGTTTACCTCTTTGCATGATGAATTTGAAAAGAAGATTATGGAGTATTGCGTATACTTACTACTACATAGTACACTACTAGCCTGAAAATACCTACGCGTATAAATAATAAATATACGCCGGGCTAATTCGCTTTATCTCTAGTGTCTCAATTTAAATTTTTAGCTAAACTAAAGCAGTGGTCTTGGGTTCGATTCCACATGCGGGTAAACTCTTTTATTAATTTTTTTTAAATTCTTACAAAATTATAAGCTGCGTTATTCATTAAAAATGTAAACCCGCAATGGGAAAATCGAGTTGACCAAATAAAAATTAGTAAAAACAAAACGAAGCATTACTTTAATTTCCCAATACTAAAAATTAGTTAGGTTGAGCTTTAGCAACTGTGTATTGCCTAATATTTATTCCAAAATAATTGATGAACTTTATTGTTAGAAAGCAGCAGAACAAAGTAAAGTTACATACATTGTTGCGTTGTGTATCTACAAATAATCAGAATGGCTCATACTATATTCAAGCTAGAATTATATTTGGCTAATTTAAGCACTGTCAAAACACAACAAATGAGATACGAGCGAAGGAAGTGACAAATCCAGAGGGTTCCTAGAGAGCTTAGCCCTTCGCCCCTCCGAGGACAGACTTCTTGCATATTCTCAGTGTGGAGATAATCATTAAGATAAAACACTTTCGTATATGACCGGTTAACATTCGCCTTCCCCCCATAACAAAATTCGAGATCTGTCATATTTCAAAGGATCGTTAATTTTAAGTTTTCAAAAACTTAATGAACTAGATGCTCTAGCAGAAGGATTTTTAAATTAGCGAAATTTTCCGTTTACAAGATTTTGAAAAGCACAACGTGTTTTATTACCATGCTCGTTAAAAGTGTGTTTTATTTACATGTTATTAATAAGTCACGCTTTTCCAATTTATAAATTATTTGAAAACTGCAAAATGTTGTGTTTACTTGTTTCTAAAAGCTGTGTTATTACCTACTCACAAGGGAATGCCGCCGCATGTACTCTCTTGATTTTAAAAACAAAACCCACACTAAATTTGGCCGCACTTGGTTATTGCAGATCCAAAGTAACTCGACTACATTTTGCGCCATTCGCTCACAATCACACGTCAAAGTTCAATAAAATCGATTTTTTGCAACTTTGCAACCATGTAGCTTCTAAAATGTTCGTCCGATTTTCAAAAGAATTGAAATTTTGTTATCTCTAGGACATTTTCCTAAAACTAAAAACTTTCATAATTTTAAATTTTTTTATTTCTTTCCAATTTTTTTGAAAACCAATTTTTTTGAAGGCACTTAAAATACCCCAATTTTATAAAAAAATGAACATTTTTCAAATTTTATTTACATTTTAAGATAATGTAACAACGATTTTTTCGATATGTGTAAATTGTTCTATGTAATTATGCCTGTCTATACAAGTACTAAAACATATATTTACTGGTGTTCAAAACAATAACAAATTATTTTCTGTTGTCTGAACTCACAAAATGCTTCTTTAACTCGTTTTAAAAAAGTTTTAAATATTCTTTTTGCGTGTTTTTAAATATGCAAGATTTCTACTCCCTTGTTATTTAAACATTCAAATCATTCAACGATTTACAAAATTGCCAAATATTTGATTTCCACGAGTTTAAATGTGCAAAACATTCTGTTTGAGTTTTTCAAAAGTGCAAATCATTCTATTTACATGTACTATATGTTCAAATGCCATCATCTGAAACTCACAATCAGTTTATATTTATGCTTTTTTTTTCAAATTTGCTATTTATGCTTAAAGAAACAGTAAGTAGAGGTGCGCAAAAAAGTAAAAATAAGTTAACTTTGGTTAATCATTTTTTATATGAAAAGGCTAGCTGGATTGCTGGCAAAAAAGTGCAGTTGCTAGGAAAAGTTTTTCTAATTTACCCCCTTGTTAAAAGTGCGTCTTTTGAGTCAGATGGCATGCAGCGTTATTCTGTGTTATGTAATATAATGAAATGTAGGGCACGGATAGCTTGTGACTTGAGCAGGTCGAAGTTTTTTTAGGTGGAATTACATGAAAGGATGGGCATCAATGCGAACGAAGAAAACAAGACCAAAAAGTCATGGGTTTCAAGAGTGCATGGATAGAAATAAAGATAAGGATGAACATGAAAATACCAAATATAATATGAGTATAAACACATGTGGTTCGATTTTTTATTAAGACCGTCTTCAAATTCACAGTGACGAGCATTGGAATGTATAGCTTGGAGCAGGTTAAATATAAACGGGTTTGAGACAGATGGTGAAATTGTAGGAATACAAGGTGAGTCATATTTTATTTTACTTCATGGCTTTTAAAACACTAAATCCTCCTGAATTAGCCAACCACAAACTAAAACTCTTACTGCGCGTACATTGCACTGCTGTCTTTTATGTATTGAACTAATTGACTGCTGATAATTAAGGATTTGATCTTTGATGTTAAATATTCAGTATGAAAGTAATGATATTAAAAATTACTTATTTAAATGTGCGTACTTTTAATTTCTTATCCGAACGTTGTATAATTAGGTACACACATGAATTGTCAGTATGCAAATAAAGAATTTTGAAATTTTAAGAATTTGCTGTTTTCAAGGTTGTAAAGGTAACAATCGACATTTTTAAGGAAATATAAATAATACATTTCTTAATTGTCAATAATTACTGAAAGAACAATATGGGCATTTTTTCAAGGCATACTGCATGAATATGTTATTTTTCACATTTAATAGTAACTAGATTTCCGCTCTATAAAAACATTTAAATAAAGAATTTTGCAAACTTGCAAAAACTGCAAAGAAGGAGGTTTACACCTTTTTTTGGTAACTTATAAAAGATGCAACATAACACTTTACCACTAAAAATAATTAACTCCAAGCACTGGTAACTAGCTAGGCGGCGTCAAAATAATTCAATATATTTATGCCTCATATCTCATACAATTTTAAATTTAATTTAAACAGTATTTTGAGGCACTTTGGTGTTGATTAGTTTGATTTTAAATGTTGGTGCTATCATTTCCCCTCTCAAAGTTTTGTTTTTGACATCATAAAATTATCCGTTTTCCATGTTTCAGTTAACTGAGAAACTAAAAGCATGTTTGACTTTAACGCCGACTGCGAAATATTACTATTATTTGGTGCTAATGGACTGTAGTCCATTTCCTTGCTGCTCACGCCGTTTTTATCACTGCCTCATGGAAAGCATACGGCATAAAATTTCTTGCGAAGTTCCCTGAAAATTTGGTAGCAATTGCGTTCAAAATGATTAATTTTATAAAAAGTTTGAACAATTGTCTAGCGACTGACGAAGAGTTTTTTTCAGATTTCCCTTTACAAGTGCTAAAATTTGGGCGCAGAAGTTGGGCTGTCGAGAACTCCCGATTTACAACAATGGTAAACAATCCATTTTTGATAAATGCATATTTTCAAATTAAAAAACAATTTTTGAATTTTCTCTTCTTCAGTCGCTAGATACTAATTGGGAAATAATTAAGATAATTGTAAAATAATTAAACTGATACTTAGATGCTAAGGCAAGGCCTGGGAATTTACCGCTAGAAGTGTCGTCCCCCCCCCCCCCTCCTTAAATTCTTCTAAGTGAGAGAAAGAAAACTTTATTAAAATAAATAAACTAGTCACTGTCCTCCATTGAGGATAGCCCAAAGGACTCAGAATACGTTTCACAATTTGGTTATACGTAAATTATGCTTGCTAGTGTAATTATCATATATTCGTTTCAAAAATTAATCAATAGGAGCACAATAGAATAAATGATGTACACAGATATTTATATATAGTATTTTGCGCTTCTAAAAAAGCATTTGCAAACATAACAAAAAAGTGAAATACATTTGGAGTTTTTAAAAGAAGTAAAAACCTCATTCAGCACTTTTTAGGAAAGCGAATAGTGAATTGTAAAATTAGTTTCTTTTGGTTTGATGGTATATATAGCGTTTTTATCTCAATAATAAAATGTAATGATATATTTTGCGCATTTAAAAAACAAGTACTTAATAGGATGAAATTGCGATTCTCACAGTTTTGTGTTTTTAAATATCATTTTGCACTTTTTAAAAATGGATAAATTCCGATAAATAGAGCCAATTTCACGTTTGAGAAACGAATAAATATAGAATATTGTGCCGTTTAAAAACAGCAAATGAAATGTTTTGTAAGTACTAAAAAGCACTCTTTGTCATTTTCAAACAAATGCAGAATATTTTTCAGTTTTTTCAGAAAATGATTAAATTTAGAAATTTCAAAATGAACGTATTTAAACACATCAATTAACAATTTTAACACTTTTCGTTTTCAAAAGCAAGTACAATTAGCAATTAGCTTATTTTAAAAAACAGATGAACCAAAATTTTTGAAAATACGATTAACAAAACATTTTTAACTTTTTAAAAACATGTAAATTGTGCATTAGAAAATTTTAAAAATAACAAATGATACGAATATCTTGCGCATTTAGAGAACGTGTACATATAGCATTTTGCTCTTTTAAAACATGTAAATACATCATTTTGCACATTTTTAAAAACAAATTATTCGATGGTTTTGCAAGTTTCACAATTTGCTGTTTTCAAAAACATGTCAATTTTGAAGAACAGATAATTAAATAGAAAATTTTGCACCTTTCAAAAATATGCAAGAAAATAGAGTACTTTCGGTTTTCTGAAAACGTGTAACTTGAGCATTTTGCATTTTTATTGCATTTAAATAGAGCACTTTCATTTTTTATAAATTAAGCAATGAAAAAACAATAAATTGTTTGGCAGTTTATGACGCAGCTGTTGACGTGTCGCTGGTAAAGAATCGAATCCGTTTAAAAAAAAGCGTTTTGCTATTACCAAAAATTAAAAGGATGCGGATTTGACCCTTAACCAGTAGATATACTGAATATCAAAAATCTTCACTTCTTATGAAATCGACTACGAGTTTGAAGTCCCACAATCCTCCATGGCCTTAAAAAGTTCATTTTTATACGGGCTATGTAAGATTTTTTGCCTTTGGCATAAGAGTGCAGTACACTTTAGGAGAAAATCGCTGCTGCTCTGCATACTGAGACTGACTGCTGGAAATAAACAATTTAGCTGTGCAGGTGGATTATTTTGCTTCGACTATTTTGCTGCTTATTTATGGGTGGTAATTTAAGGCTTCAGCGGGAACATATTCTTTGGTGAGCGGAAATAAACATTTGTTTTGCTGACAATATAAATTTAGTATGCAGACCATATTTAGAATTTAGAATAATTAATAATTTATGCTGCAGACAAATATTTAGGATATGCATAATTCTTTTATCAGACCAACAACATGATTTAACTAATTCAGCCTGCAGGTAAATAGTGTCGTCGAGAACAACTAAAAATAATCCTTAATGACGTCAGACCGCGATAAGCAATAATTTTCCTATTTCTTGGGGTGCAGTTGTCAGTTGAGTTTTAAATCCTTACCTCACTGGTTTCCTTTTCAACTGTGGCAATGGTATCAAGGAATTGCTTGCGGATATCCATTAACAAATAACGGGGTGGAGTCTTTAAATGCAATCATCAAGAAGTACCACACAATGAGATTAAGACTCCACTTTCGCATTTTTTTAATTCGCATGGCAGAATTGCTACGTACGCACTCCTTAGACAGAAGTGGTTTACTACCTCGAAAACATTTTGCTACTGAGGCAACCTATCCGATTCAAATTGAGAACAATGCATTTCACTGGCATGAAGCTCTTACATCGTACTACCAAGACTAAATAAACGAAGAGATCATACTTGTATACGTTGGTGCATCAGGCCATCCCAATGTATCAACAGACTCGGTACTTGTTACAGAAGCTAAAGCCTATAGTCAGTTTAAAACATTCAAAGAAATTTTTTTTTCGTTTCATAAAATACAGCTTAACGTAAAAAATTGGATGCAATCATCTTGTTCTTGTGTTTGTTACAACGAAAAACTAGTATGTAAACATATTTATGGATTGGCAGTTCACAAGGGTCTACATTCATTCCCCAATAGAGCTATAGATTTACCTATAGCCGGAAAACCAAAACAAGGAAGACCTGCGAAAGTTGCCCTGGCCAGAACCAGGGATGATACACAGCAAGACACCTCATCTCGGCAATAACTTTAATAATAATATTTTCGTTATAATTTTTGAAAACTTATTCGTTTTTTTTACTCAATCATACCTTATTTAATTATGTGTTTAATATCGTATTTATTTATGTTTCGCTAATGCAACACCAATTTTGTCTGACAAATAAATTATATTTCCGGTGTCAGTGAAAAACAATTGTCTGCAACTCGTAAAAACGCGTCAGCAAAAAAAAAATATTCTGTCTGACGGTTAGATGAATCTGGCACCGGTTTAGACGAATATGACTGATCGAAAAAGATTATCCCCTTATTTATTGCTGGGCAGCACATAGTTCTTTTTAGGAGTTACCGGGTGTTGGATGGAGAGACACCGAAATAGACATGGCATGGCTGCTGCTTTACTTAGTAAAGTAAGGTATTTTTATTACAAACTGTAGGTTTTCAATTCAAAGGATATCTTTCCTTTTTATTCTCGTAGATAGAATTACTGAGAGCTTAGCAATAGCAATTCTCATTAGAATTTATGAAATGTAGAAGTTTTTGATTTGCTCGAGCACCCAATTTAAAAAGGCAAACCCGTTCAAGAACGTTGCATTACCGTTGTCAATTAAATTTAAATTTTTCCCCTATATATGTAGGCACTATTGTATGAAGGATTTATTCATGCGGAGAATTTAACTTTAAAACGAAGAAATCATTAGATTTTTAAAGCACTTTGTAATTTGAAAACTCTCTTAGCTGTGACTAAACATTAATAGGAACTATAAAAAATTTGATAACAAATAATCGTGCCATTATATATGTGCGTACATGTTAAAATTATTTAGTTACGTTTTGAAATTTTTTATTGGTACAGACGAGTACATTATACGAGAGTAAACCAAAACCAAACTATGACAATTATTTATTATCTATAGCTCTTTACTGTTTTAAACGTGAGTGAAAAAAGTGTATTCGTGAAATATAACAACAACAAATAAATATTCATTAGATAGACTTGATTAAACTAAAGTTAATACAACCAGACTCAACCAGTCACTGTGGGTAAGGAAATTAGAGGCTATTGCTTTAGTTTGTCTCAGTCGCATCTTCCCATTCACAAAAAAGGAGTCCCATTTCCTTTCCCTATTCTTAGGTCCCTACAGTAAGTTACGTAGCCAGGACTGGAAATTAAGGAATTGCTTTTAGGCAGAAATTAGTTTCCATACAAAAACCCCTATTTTGATTTTATTGATGGTTTTCTTTGGTAAAGCAAAATTTTGTATTTACCTACATGTATTTATTAAAGTGATTTTTTTTTCTTTTTACTTGATCTAGAAAATTGCAAAATGCTCTATTTACATATATTGAGAAAAAGTGTAAAAATGTTCTATTTCTATCTTTTTGAAAAGTTCAAATATTTTTTTCTATATTTTTGAAAACCGCAAAATGTTCCATTTACATGTTTTTTGAAAATTCAAGCAGCGCAAATGCAAAAATAAGCGCCCGGGCGATTATTACAGTTTTGGAACCTTCAGTTTGGCGCTTGTTTAAAACCTGGATTTTATTTGCGCCAAGTCCTCATTTTTTTTTGTAGGTTGAGATACATGAAACCAAATTTATTAATATTAAATCATTATGTCAAAATACCGAGTCTTCTACATCATACTAGTTTCTATTAAGTATTTACTCCGTTAAAATTAATTTAACTTAAAAACAAAATAGTTCATAGTATAATTCTACATCGGAATCTTGGGAAACTACGTCTGCCTCAGTATCCCAGTCCCTAGTCTTAATAAAAGAAATTAACTATAATGCCGGCGAATTAGGCAATTTATTTATATTATTATGTTATAGATTTTTCCCGTTTTTATGAGCTAAGGAGATCTTTATCGCTTTGTTTTTACGTCATTAAATAAAGTAGTTCAATTGGTCTTATTGGTCATGGAACGTATGTTTTGAATTTAAATAACCAAGTTAAACTAAAATGTAACATAAACGGATATTTTTAAACTTGGAACTTCACACAGGCTGCAGTAGTATGTACATCTACATGGTTAAAGTTGTTTCTGTTTGTTTCTACAAGTGCTACTAAAAGTACTGAAAACTGAAAATTCCCGGCGCTTATTAGGTTCTTTGGATTAAGAGCCTGGCGACTCATCAAACATATTACTGCAATTTTTAATATTCTCTACTGTGATGACGTTATCAGATATACATAGCTATACTTCTAGTAGGAAGGTAAAAAGAATTCCTCAATATACACATTGTGCACTGAGTTTAGATGTGAATGGATGTTGGCACTGCTAGCTAGGAATTTGCTCTGGAATGTTTTTAAATAATTAATGAAGGAAAGGGCAATAAATAGGTAGTAGGTACCTTTGCATTGAAGCTCTAGAATTTTGGATCAAGTCTATACTCTCTACACTTGCACCTTTAGCTGTATAGTTGGCACAATAAATTGTATTAATAAAACTAGGTAATACACCATCACCGTAAGATGCCGTGTCAAGGTAGCCAAGTCAACGAAAGGCAAACCACTTAAACCAACCAACCAAACCAACAAACCATTTACTTGCATAGTAATATGATCGTGCAGGTATTGATCAATAAACTACCATTTATTCAGTTTTGTTAAGCTTAACTTTATTTAGCTCACTAACCTCATCTTCCATGCACCATATCGTCGACGAAGAATTAAATCTTACTATATAGTTTTCAAGCTAAAAGCAAAACTGACTATTGCCATTTTTCACTAAAAGCGAAACTGATTATGTCCATTTTTCTCAAACTACCATTAAATAGAGGCAACAAAACTAATAATGCCAATGCAGCATGTTATGACGTGGACATTTTTGTTTAGGGGTTGTCCATTAATGACGTCACAAAAATTATTGCTTTCTTAGAAAACACCTACTCCCTGTATCAATGCTTAGCTATCACAAGGCGTGTCATTAATACCGGACAAGACCCACACACGCTAAATTGGCTAAATGTGACATCGTTTATGGATAACACATTATAAATATTACAATGTTAAGATTTCGGAGTACATTATTACTGTTCTTGCTCAAAACTAAACAGAAATAAATAATGCAGAAAGCAGTTATCACTAGAAAACCAACAGGAGGAACATAAAATACTCGTGAGGGAGGTATCACAAATGACGCCATCCAACTTGTCCACATTTTAGGGCCCACCCACCCCCTTTAGTGACGTATTTAGCACTACGTTAAATAGAGAGCTTTTTAGGACTCACACACATAACCAAAGACCAGCTACCAGACAGTTTGAAGTTTAAGTAATTATTTTTATCTATAAATTGAAAATGAATTTTTAATACATACATACTGCGTGCATACATTCATTATTAAAATTATGCTAATTGTAAGCCAGTTCTTGATGACAATCAATTGAGTCAAACTGTACAAATTATTATAAAATTTGAAGTTCGATTTTTGGTGTAGAAAAGCTGAAATCACTCCAACCAAGAATAATTGATAAGGATTGCTAAAATAATGGTTATGCAGCAGACCTTTAATCTTGTACATGATCAATATTTTGACAATAATTTGGACCCGGTTTTGTTCTGGTAAAAACCATGACTAGATCTACACACTTAATATATTATCAAAATGCACACCGATAATAAAATGGGAAAATACCCTTATTGCCATTGTCAGGAAGAAGGGCAAGTAATGGTAAAACTTATCTTTCTTGTGCTGCCAGAACCATGAAAAGGTTCGACCCCCAGACCGCAGACTTCCCAATGCTTGAGATGCAAAAACGAAAAAGGTAGTGGTAATGCAGTGAGCAGTGCACCACGTTTCAAGTAGGTAGATAGATAGAGACGACTGTCTAAAATATTCTAACAATGCAATGGAGTCATGGAGTTGCCAACATAAAGAGTTAAATTGAAAATAACATTTAAACACTGACAGTTTCGGGTAATATAGCAAAAGCATACTTGCTCCCACAATTTAGGAAAACTAGTATATAGTTATAACAGTTAAGGTTCGTTTTTGTATAATACATACAGGTGACGACATAGTTTATGACTTCCCTTAGTCACAAATGAAAATAATGAAGACTTGTGCTATGGATCTGCTGCTTGCTGTTGTGTTTTGTATTTCGTTATTTCAAAATAGCTCAGTCTGTAGCCTAGACCTGGGACTGGAGCTCGTTTGAATTGAGTGTGGACTTGAAAGCAAGGGGAAATATTATACTATATGCATATATCGTAAATAATTATATCTACAAAAATATCTTGTCTATTTTTGAATTTCTAAACATCCGAGTGCCAACTTTTTGCCGCGTGCCACTTTTTGTGCATCCAACTTACACGTTAAGTTTTGAAGGAAAAGTAGGGAGTATCGGTTTTGGCAGCTTTTCTTACATTGACAGTAGAAATGAAACTGAAGCTGATTTTATATTTTTTGTATACTTTATAGTTTTAGAGGTTTACCTATTATTGAAATATGTACAAGAGTATAACGTTATAGTTATATTTAAAATAACTATGCCGTTCGAATAATTATATACCGGGGTCTTAATGAGCGCCATGGCTCAAATTAACCCTAAGGATTTTCATTTTTTATGATCACTTCCAGTAGTATGATTAGTCCTTAATTCTGTCAATGCACCAAAGCTGCCTATGTCTGAGTGATAAAAAAACATCCGTTTATTTTTATACTTCATTTTTAAACCTATAGGGCGACACACATCGGTTAGACGTGGTTTGTCGTGCCCGTGCCAAAGAGCCCCTAAAAAAATAGCTTCTTGTTTTTATTTTTAAATTATTCTCATTTTAAAACAACCCTTTTAACCTCAGAGTTAGCAAGTTTTCCATCTACATTAATTATTTTTTAAACTAATACAGTCACGTTAATAGTAAACGTTGAGAAGTAGAACTTTGCTGGCACCCGTGCGTATTGACTTGGAGCTAGTCTTTTCACTCACGAGAAGCAGTATAACAGGAGTCGGAAATGGCACATGTCAAATATACAAGATCCAGGCCAGAATCAACCCGGAAAGCCCACTTGCACAATTTTTAGGAGAAGTGTGTATATTTGGATTTCTTAAATATTCAGTTTTATTTGAATATCACTTTTTTAAATTAAAGTTTTGGCGTGAAAAAATTATGAAACCTGCATAATAATTCTTTATAGGTTGTAATATTCAACGTAAAATTCAAAACCGTCTAAACCGATGGCACAAATTAAATCAAAACTCTCATAAATAAAAATATATATCTACATCTCATTATGTCAGCATATATACATCGTAATACAATAGGATGTACAATAACATTATATTTATTCTAGCCCTGGTCCAAATATGTACATATAATGATTTGGCAATATAATATTAAATTAACGCTGTTATTTATTATAGTTTTTGATTTAATCGTACCGTATCAATTAAAACATTGCCATTCGGTGTACACAAAATGAAGAAGTGAAGTTTCAAGTAGTGGAAATGGATGGAATGGATATTGAATATGAAATTTATTTAAATGAGATTAACGGAAACCCATGAAGTGATGTAAATAGTTAACTCCAAAAAGAAGCCGGGTCTCTAATAGAAGCCGGGGGTCACGGCTATAAATTACAATACAAGGCAGGTCTCATCCAGTAGAGGCCGGGGATAAAGGTAGTCATGCGCTAAATGTCCTCACATTGGAAATGGCTCCAAAATTTACAAATCAGCTGTACAGATCGTAAAGTACGCAAGCAACTCAAAAATTAATTAAGTCTGTAGGTAGCTGTTCAAATTAAATATAAAAGGAATAGATAATAAACGCAAATCATATTCAGCAGCTAAAAAGCTGGAGATGGTGAAGAATTCAAAGAACGTTCTTGAGAAAAAGCAGCAGCAAAATACAAAATTCACCCTAATAGTGCCCGAGAAAGGGAAAAGCCTGCCAAATAAAAGTATAATTAGCTTTCCACCAATAATTGCAATTAAATCCATAAATTATTAATGAAATAAGCATTAATTTAGTATAATAAAAACGATTAAATTTTCACAAGTAGTTAAACCTTGCTACGCGCATGGTAGGTTGCGTTGTATTTTGTTTGGTTCAAAACATGAAATTTTTAATAGGAGCCAGGTCTCTAATAAAGACCGGGCCTCCATTACAAGCCGTGGGTAGGATGACCTGTTTTTAATAGAGGCCGGAGCTGCTATTAGAAGTTTAACTGTGATTGTATTGTGTAGTTAATCATTGCTGGACGTGAGCGGTAAGACGGTGGTCCTGGTCCTGGTCCTGTTAGTCCTGGCCTCTGATCTGCTCGCTTTTATGGCCATTGTGATGTGCGTCACTAATGGAGTTACAGCTTCACTGTCTCGGTTTTAATTAGTGATCGAAATGGTCTAGTCTGTTCCAACTCCACTGGACCAGACCAGACCAAACCAAGAAATCTTAAAGAAAGAATTATTCAGGAAAACTTGCCCAATGTACATTTTTTGCCAGAATTTTTCGAAAAATAAAAATTACTAAAAACAAAAAACATGATAACTAAAGTTAGCTGTAAAAATATTTGTAAGCAGCATTTACTCCACATTTAAAATATTGTAATTTTATTATGAACATTTATCAATGTTGTTATTAAGAATTTATTTGATAATGCAAAATGTTAAATTAAAAATTTATTAATCCGAATTTCTTCAAGTATTACTCAGGAAAACTGGCATCTGGCTTCACAGCCATTTCAAGGAGCCCCACTCTCCTTCGGATTTTTCTAGTTTCTTTAACTTGATGAAGCATAAATCCCATTATCACAATAATGGCAATTATTATACAAAATCCAGCAGTAATCATCACCCAATTTGAAGCAGATTCAGGCCTAGAATAAATACAAATAAGTGAACAAATATAATTTATTAAAACCGTTTAGTTAGAACATTTCGAATATTTAGATTCATGTAGGTAGATTAGCTGGCAACTTAATACAATGCTGTTAGAACATTTTGCACTTTCAAAGTCATATAGTTAGATTAGTTTGCAACTTAATATTGTGTAGTTAAAACATTTTAGTAAAATTGTAGTAAAAAACATTGTAGTAAAAAGAATATTAGCGACTTTTTAAAAACACATAAATTTAAAATTTTGCACATTTCAAAAGCATGTAAATAGAAAATTCTGCACTTTTTTAAAAACATGTAAAAACTTATTTGACACGTTTTAAAAAATGTGCCAATAAAACATTTTGCACTTTTAAGAAACGTGTAAAATTAAAATTCTGCACACTTAAAAAATCATGTAGTATAAATAGAACATTCTGCCCTTTTTAAAAACATTAAAACATATTTGACACTTAACAAAATATGTGAAAAAAAACATTTTGCCCTTTTCAAACACTCATTAACTAACATTTTGCACAACTCTGTCAGGCAGTTTTCTGTTAATTAGTTCATTTTAATTCTAGCCTTAGGCTTACCATTTTGATACTTCACTTCCCATATAAATTACCCACCCTTTCAAATAATTCGAGATCCGCCGCTGACTATCAGTAGTACAAAGTAGTACATATAAACTAAAAAATAGACACCCCTTGCAAACAAACAGTTCCATTGGAAGACTGAAACTGGGACTGCGACTGGAGGCAGACGTAGTTGTATAGTTAGCAAAGAAAATTACGTTTATTACCTAACCTACCTACCTATCTTCCTTTTTTAAGCCTCTTTCTTCTACACAAATAGTATTACAAGAGATGCTCCATAAATGATGTCACCTACTAAATCACTCTTTAAAAATCGCCCCACACCCATATTATAACTTTATGACAACGTACTTGCATAAACGGCTCTCTTCATTCATGGGACTACACCGGACCCACTCCTGTCCTGTTCTTACCGATGACATAATTTATGGACTATACCTAAAACTAGTGGCTTTGTCTGATTAATCATATTAAATCTGTTTCCCATTAAAATTATTTTTTATTTTTATGCTTCCCCGCGTCTGCATTATTGACTAAGAAAGAAATTACCTGGATATCATTATTACTTATTTATTAAACCTACACTGTCAACAATACTGCTGCTGCTGCTGGCGAGATTTGTTTTTATTAAGCCTCAAAATCTCAAGATTCTGTAGTACGCACAATTAAAGCTGAACTTACTCTCTAAAATAATAGAGCCATTGCATTGGATTGGATTGCGTTTACTATGCCTGTAGTTGAAGGAGCATTGCAGGGCCGGACGAAGGAATTGGTTTTAGGCAGTAATTTGTTTCCATAGAAAAACCATCATTTTGATTTTATTGATGGTTCTCTTTAGTAAAGCAAAATGTTGTATTTACATGTTTTTGAAAAGTGCAAAATGTTCTTTTTACTTGATTCGGAAAAGTGCAAAATGTTCTATTTACATGTTTTGAGAAAAGTGGAACATGTTTTATTTGCATGTTTTTAAAATGTACAAAAAAATTTATTTGCATGTTTTTGAAATGTCATCAATGTATAAAAAAAATTATTTGCATATTTTTGACAACTGTAAAATGTTCCATTTACATGTTTTTTGAAAATTCAGGCAGCGGGGGATGCCTGCGCTGGCCACATTATCCGGCCCTTGAGCATTGTTATTGCTCTGTGAATTTTTTAGCTGGGCTATAATCTCTGCAGAGTAAATGTATGATTTAATGTCTGACTAAAGACGGCGACGCGACGGTGAGAGATGTGATGATTATCTCTTCTGATTATTTATACTGCTCTTAAAAATTCAAGTTGGAAATTAAACTCTCGAGTCTTTGACTCCCTTTGACGCGAGCTCAATTCCAAATCCAAATAATGTGACACAGCAGCTCAAAAGTTAAAGATTTTTGAGCGTTTCTTTGAATGTAAATTCAAATCTTGCAGAGCACTTGGAATTGGAAGGGAGGGTGAAGTTCTTTGAATATAGGTAGGTACACGGGCTCAAGATGAAGATGGAGGAGAAGCAGATGAATGATGGTCACTACTATAGAAGATTTTTTTGCGTCTGTGTTTGTGATGACTTTGCCGTTGCAGTTGCTGTGCCTTGTGCGAGCGTCAGATTATCCAAGTTAAATAATTATGTTTGTTATAGGAGAATGTATAGGCATCTGCGTCTGCTTTATTAAAGACACATTTCTGTACTGACTGTTGACTGTAGCAGTTGCTCCCAAAAAAAGCTTTGACTTTCTTATTCTTTAAATATACTTAACAGGTACTAAGGAGCTACTTGAGGAGGTGAGCATATTGGTATAATTGCATTTAATTTAAACCACTTCCCATTTATGAGATATGCATTATCTCGTCGTAAAAGATGATAACACGGAGTAATAATATAATCCTTATCTTTCCTTCCACTTCCTAAGCACTATTATCATCTAGTCCGTGCATGGTACACTATATCGTGAGTGAAGAATCAAAATGACCCATATCTATTTTAAGCTAGATTTAAAAGGAGCTATTTGAAAAAACACTAAATGAGATATTTGCGAAACATTTTAGTTACTAGTTTTTTGAAAAATGCAAAATGTTCCAATACATTTTGTGTGTGTTCAATCTGCGTGTTTTGGAAGCGACCAAAACGTACTATTTACATGTTTTTGAAGTGGACAAAATACCAAAACATGCTTTTTAAAAGTGCAAAAAGTGCTATTTAGACGTTTTTGAAAAGTGAAAAATGCTCTATTTAGACGTGTTTGACAAGTGCAAAATGTTCTATTTGCATTTTTTTGAAAAGTGCAAATTGTTTCATGTGCATCTATTTGAAAAGTGCAAAATGTTTTATTTGCATGTTTTTGAAAAGTGCAAATTGTTCCATGTGCATCTATTTGAAAAGTGCAAAATGTTTTATTTGCATCTTTTTGAAAAGTTCAAAATTTCCTATATTTGTATTATTTCATAATCTAGGTACCAAGATTTGCTTGTTTAAATTTAGTTTAAAATGGATATGGGTCATTTTGGTTCTTTACTGAAGATATAGTAGTGGTTCGGGATTTTAGTTTTAGTATAAGACAGACACTCTACACCTTAAGATTAATTAATACCCAGTGGAAAAATTGGTATTCTGTCGTCCTGTAGCCCTTGATTCCTGATAACTCTAATTCATTTTAATCCACTAAATTAAATGGATTTTGTGCTGCTGACTGCTGGTGCTGAGCAAGATGGGGTGCCAGTGAGAGATAAATTAATAGTCCGTGTAAGAGACGATTATACTTCATAGTAAGAGTAGTGCATGGGCTATATAGTTTATTACCTTATAGTTTTAGTGGGATATTGATTCCTTCTTACTTATAGAGCTCCATTGTCCATGCAGTTTTCAAGTTGCCAAATGTCCTATCTACATACTCTTACAAAAACTTGCTACAAAAATTCTAACCGTAAGATTGTACTGGGGATTGTCCATAGCTGCTGTCAGTATCTTCATAAAAGGGCTCCTAAAACCCTCTCCATTTAGGACAATGTTACAAACGTTGTGTCATTTTACAGGTATAGTTAGCAGGGCCCAATAGCGCAGGCAGCCCCCGCTGACTGAATTTTCAAAAAACATGTAAATGGAACATTTTGCAGTTTTCAAAAATATGTAAAAAGAATATTTTGATTTTTCAAAAACATGCAAAATTAATTGTGTCAACATTTCAAAAACATGGAAATAAAAGATTTAATACCTTTCTCAAAACTTGTAAATAGAGTATTTTGCACTTTTCCGAATCAAGTAAAAAGAAAATTTTGCATTTTTCAAAAACATGGAAATACAAAATTTTGCTTTACTTAAGAAAACCATCAATACAATCAAAGTGGTGGTTTTTGTATGGAAACAAATTCCTGCCTAAAACCAATTTCTTCGTCCGGCCCTCATTGGTAGGGTGGGCGGGTGTATCAGGAAAACGCGATGTCATCAATGACATCATTTGTGGACGATTCCTAAGCATATTACAGCGATACGAGTTACATTCCAGTAGCTATAGCTATAGTGGATAGTGGATATGTATTCCAAATGGGCAGAGATGTGAGAGCGTTTGGGAAATTGTAAAAATAGTTTCTAGGAGGTCATAAGCCTCAAAAATTAATGCTTCTCTCTCGCTCTTTTTCTTTGGGACACACTGAATGGGGAATGGGTAACTTAATAACTTAATCAAAATCTGTCCGTCTGAACTTGATGCACGAGTGTTGTTCAGCTTCAGCGTCTCACTCAGCTCAAGAGGTGAGGATAAAAATTGATATTGAAATCTCAGCATTATGGAGTCAATGGGGCTTGAAGTGGACATATAAAAATACGTTGGACTAAAGGATTATTGTGAGATAGGGAGAAGAAAGGGTGAGTGGTATGGTATAACATATTACGACAGAAGCACGTTTGGTTTTCTATTCGTGCATCATGTAGTACAACAGAAACTGGGCGAAAATGTAGGTAGATACATCCATATCGGTGGATCAGATTTAAAATGAGCTATTTAAGTCCATACAAAACTATACCAGATAAAACAAGGGGCTTAGCCCCTTGTTTAATGGCAGCCTTAACAGGAATATGGGGCAGTAATATAATACGTAGTATCGTGTGATTTTACGCCCTTCTACGATGAATGTAAATGTATATTATGTATTTATGCCTATTTACATTTTTTAGTACGCTTTTGAAATACTAGACCGATTTGCTTATATTATATATATATTTTATTATAATATATACCAATTCGCATAATGTGGAACCCTTTTGAATTACTTGACCAATTTTGAGGTCCTTGAAAAAAGAAAAATCCGCTCTCGTTTTTCACTTCCAGCTCATAAAGAAGAAAATTAAATGTTTATTTACAACTGGCGCACTATTACCCTTTTTCACTAGGTCACAGTAAGAACAAAACACATCATTTATGAGTTAATTATGATTTTTGTATCCAAAAGAAAACACTATTTTAAATGGTCGATTTTAAATCCACTATGCAATAAATTCATATTATATTAGTGATTATGGGCAATTTGGAATGATCCACAAATTGTAGCAACTACGATTTTTTCAATCATTCTTGAAGAAATCAACACTTTTTATGACAATTTTCTAAGAAGGCCTCGTATTTCTGAAACTTCAAAAACTGTTGCAATATCACGCTGAACAAAATTTGATTCTGCTAATTATTACCTAATTAGAACCTAAATTATTACTAAAATAATTTCTCCGCTAATATAAAGTTCAGCTCGTCACTGCTACCAATTTATAAGCGATGAGGTTACACGTACTTTTGTCTTTGTCCGCATTGAAACTTATTTATTACTCATCTTCTTACTAGTTAGCAATTATTTTACTTTCAGCCATTCAACATTTTTTAGAGGTATTCAAAAAAAAGCTACTGAGATATTACGTTCAACCTAAACATAATAACATTGTGTAGACGGCAGACGGAAGGTTTAACTGCACTGTGACTATCTACTGCATAATAAACTGAAAAAAATTAGGGGCCGGCCAAAAATGACGCCAGCAAACTTTAGCATCTTTTGGGACCCACCCACCTACAGCGTCACCCTCTCAAGCTTAATATTAAAAACGACAATGTGTATGATAGGCTGTTATTTATTTGCAACTGATCCACCCTCAAAGTTGGCGACACCATGTAAGTCCAACCCTTTAGCAACCGTATAAAATAAAAGAGTTTAAATCTCCCGCCCAAATCTTTTTGAAATTTAAAAATCGATATTTAGCCCGGATACTCATAAATTTTGCATACAAGTGATACATCATTCGAACGGCGCTGATTAACATAATCTAATTATGATCGAGTTCACAGCGTGTTATTTGAACAATTTTTGAATAAAATCGAAAAAACCGATTTTTTTTCGAAAAATCGCTATAAAAAGTGTTGTATGGGTCAAAAGTAAATAAAAACAAAATCGAATTCTTATTTTTTCAAGGGCTTCGAAATGAGCTATCACTCGACAACATCGCTCAAGTATTTCAAAATTGCTAACATTGTTGTTTCAAATTATGTGAATAGGTAGAAATAAATACGTAATATCGTCAGTGAAGAGCCAAAATGACCCATATCCATTTTCCACTAAAATCAAACTGAGCCATATCCAAAATTTTCTAAAAACAAAACTACCCAAACCCATTTAGTTCCACGCGTAGGCCTAAAATCCATGCAAAAAATTCCTGTTCAAACCTGCACTTAGCGCATTTTGTATTAGCATTGACTTGGGCGTACGCGTGGAAATACTTGGATTTGGGTCATTTTGTTTTTAGAACGTTTTGGATATGGCTCAGTTTGCTTTTAGTGGAAAATGGATATGCGCCACTTTGGTTATTCATTGATGATATCGTAAATACAGGCATTTGAAAAGTGCAAAATTTTCCATTTGTGTTTTTGGGGTGTTTTGGAAATGTTCAAAACGTTTTATTTGCGTGTTATTTGAAACCTGCACAATTTTTTATTTGCGACTTTTTTAAAAGTGCAAAATGTTTTATTTGCGTATTTTTGAAACGTGCAAAATGTTCTATTTTTGTATTTTTGAAAAGTGCAAAATATTAAAATTGTGTGTTTTTGAAACGTGCAAAACTGTTCTATTTGCATGGTTTTGAAACGTGTAACATTTCCCATTTGCATGTTTTTTGAAAAATGCAAAATATTATATTTACTTACATGGATTTCCAAAGCGCAAGGCGCAAAGCACCCCATTTGAAGTTCGTGAAAACTGTAAAATTTTCTATTTACATATTTTTAGGATATTGATGCATTTTACTTTTAACTAAAAATGCAAAACTGTCATTTTGACTCATCCAGGACGATGAATATTTACGTATAGGATGATGCAAAATCTGTTATCTACATTCTTTCAACATCAATGTTGATGCTATTTTACCAACTGGTGTCTAATGCTAAACCACTATTTTCAACAGTTCTAAGTTCTAACTGATGCGTAAGTGATGCGTGTGTGATATAGTAACTGTGGTGCTCATCTGTCTGTGGCCGGGGTGTAAAATTCCGATATAATTAAGTGTAAATAAATACGTCACGTTTCTTTCTGAGCACTAAAAAAAAATTGAAGATAGCCCATTTTGCACATTGAAATCCACTCCTCATCTTTTTGTTGCTATATAGCGTGTGAAATCTACCGTGACCGTCCTGAGGAGCAAACCTATGCATTTACAATAGTGTATTACTAACTATATTTTTATTGCTGTTATTACTATGCACGTGGGACTGTTGTTGATTTCTTTATGCTGCTACTTTGTAAACTGTCATGTTGTTTTAATTTTACTTTGCACTTTTGTAATTTCCCATCACAATTCAAGAAGCTACACAGGGCCGGACGAAAGAATTGCTTTTAGGCAGCAATTTGCTTCCATACAAAAACCACCATTTTTATTTTATTAATGATTTTTTTTGGTACAGAAAAATGTTGTATTTACAAGTTTTAGAAAAGTTCAAAATGTTCTTTTTACTTGATTCAGAAAAGTACAAAATGTTCTACTTGCACGTTTTGAGAAAAGTGGGAAATTTTTTATTTCCATTTTTTTGAAAAGTCAGAATATTCTATTTAAATATTTTTAAAAATTGCAAAATGTTCCATTTACATATTTTTGAAAACTGAAAAATGTTATATTCACATGTTTTTTTAAATTCAAGCAGCGGGGGCTGCTTGCGCTGGCCGCATTATCCGGCCATGAAGCTATACACTTTTAAATTCCAAATTCAAGAGCCATAATTATTCGACATTCAAAATTGTTACTTGTAAAATTAAGAATAATGAAGGATAGAAAGTACAACTCTGCGTAGAGGCTCATATTTTATATTTTATGGTAATTACAAATTCCACATTCCAACTCCTACGACGATTTCCCCTCCACTGAAACTCTGAAACTCTGAAACTGAAACTGAAACTGGCTGCTTAGTAATTTTCGCCATCATTTACAGTAAACTAATCAGTATGTACGACGCAGGGGCGGATGGCGGATAATGCGGCTAATAATTCTAGCCGTGTTATCTTCTATAATTCTTGGTGTAGATATTACATTTTACAATTTAATGTAGATAGTTGATATTACATTTAATATTAGGAAAAGATAATACAAATGGCACTTTAATGGTGCAGATACCATACTTTGCTCGTTAATTTTATTAACATTACCTTTTGCACTATACTACCCACTACACTATGCTACCAAGTATATAATAAGTAACTTGCAAGAAAACCACCCCAAATGGTACACCCAGATTAGATTCCTTTCAGGCTGAATTTACAAAAATGGATTTTTGGAAACAAAATTTGAAAACTTTGAGCTAGTAACTTCAGGATAATTCGACTCAACTAAACATTGTCGTTATTATGTATATTATTTTTGAATTTTCAGTAAGTTACTAATAGTTATGAATACTTTTTTGCCTCAGGTGATATTTTGGGATTTGGTTTTACGGTATTATGGGGAGCAAAAACTAAAAGTAGAACACCCCTTGCTATCCAACATCCAACGCACTGATACCTAATTAGAATTTAAGATTTGGCGGCAAATTCAAACTGCTTTTCTAATCACACTGTATAAGGCAATTAGGGCTTTATCCCTTGGTTTGGTTGAAACTGTATATATCCTACACAGCCATCACGTACTTATTTTTATAACTGTTTGTTAAATAATTTTAATAAACTTTGCTTCTAATGTACATCCTTGTATAATATACTTACGGGTGCGTGACCAAACAGTCGACCTTCGTGGAAACGGCATCTATTGCTTTTGATGATAGTTTGATGTCTTTTAGGGAGTATACACAAGGCTGTTCTTCCATTCCGGTGTAAATGAATCCCTTACGAACACATTCAAGGCATGATATGTGAGCTGGAAACAAAAAAAATAGTGTTAATTAATTACTTATTACATTTTTGTGTATCGTAAACTTTATTTGTAATTTTTTACTAAATTAAATTTGAATTTGAATCTAATTATGTTCGAGTTCAGCGAGATATTTTAACAGTTTGCGAAATTTTGTAAAAAAAACCGTTTTTTTTTCGAAAAACCCGTATAAAAATTGTTTTATGGGTCCGAGGTAAACAAAAAAAATATCAGATTTTTTGTTTTTGAAGGGCTTTAAAATAAGCTATTGCGCGTCAAAATCGGCCCAGTATTTTAACAATATACTAAATTATGTGAATAGGTAGTAAAAAATTCGTGTAGGTATATAGCTGTGCAAGAGCGGATCCAGGGGGGCGAAGGTGCTTTAGCCCCCTCCATGAGGAGCTTTTTTAACATGTTAGATATAGGAGCGGCTATTTTCCAAGATGACCGCTAAACATTGTTAGCCCCCCCCCCATTTCCCAATCCTGGATCCGCCCCTGTAGCTGTGGTTAGAACAGCATAATTAGAAAAGTTTGAACATCTTTAAGATTTTTAAATGGGGAAATTTTAATCATTACAAACCAGTGGTTTCGAAAGAGTAGTAGTTTTTACATTTTGCAAAATATGAGTATTTTTTCCTGCTCTCATCTATCCGTACCTACATAATTTACCAGATTTTTCACGATATCGAAATATTTGGCCCGTTTCAACGTGTGATATGCCTTTCGAAAGGTAATGACGAGTAGAACCTGAAAAACGGATTTTGGTAGAGTTTGCTCACAAACGTTTGCCAGTTTAAAAAAAAACGTCACTTGTTTTGAAAATTCCGCCTAAAAATTTTTGTATGAGTCGGAAGCCTAAAACAAAATTCCTTGTTTCTGAGTTTTAAAAGGGCTTTAAAATGATACATCGTGGTACGGTGCATTAGCATCCGTCAATTTTTACAAAAAATTACTTAAGTGTTTTAATTGCAATTAAAAATTAATCATGATCTGAGCTGGAACTACAAGTTAAATAGGTTCGCTTATTCATTCTTGTTTTAATGATATATGATTCATGTGTACTCTCATTGAGTAACGCGTCGAAATTTTGTTTTTAAGATTTGGCGGGAAATTCAGAAAAATGTACTTTTCAAAAACTGAAAATTGCCTAGAGGCATTTTCGTCTGAAACATTTTTTATTAAGATTTACAAGTCTGCATTGAAATTGCCACTACTTACTCTTTCACCTCCCCTTAATTACTACATATCTACATTATTTACTGGAATTTTGAAAACATTTTTAAAGGCTATAAATTGACTGTTAAGATTTGCCGGCAAGGACTGCCTAACGTTACTGTTAAGGCTGCATCATAAGAATTACAACAAAAAGACAAGACCAGAAAGAAAAGGTGACTCGATGGATTTAAGAGGAAAAAATCTCCGAATTACTAATTTGTAATATTATTCAAACTGTCTATTGGTAACCTACGCTGCGTATAGAATTTAGTACTGGTTAGTAAACATAGGCATAGTGTACGCAGTACGTCAAATTCTCAGAATGACAAATACGTAACTACAATACAATTTTTGCAATATCGACTAGGATGAGATGAATGAGATGAACTTCGTCTGGGTTCCTTTTCATTAAATAAAATACAACCATTGTAAAGAAGCACGTTTGCTTTTAACCTGTTTTTACATTTTTTTCAATTTTTAACGGGAAGGGTTTATAGTTCATCTCACAGTCCAACTTCAGACAATACATTTTGTTGCGACTTTTGCGTTAGTGATGTTATGCACACTACAGGTAACAGAGCACACAATTTCCTGCAATTAGCATATTACCTGTACAGATATTGCGTATTTTACCTCCGTCTCCGGCTTTTCACTTCAGTTGCGTTCAAAACTCAAATTCAAGAATTCAAAATGAATTATAAACAAGCTGAATTCGAAATATGAGAAACGCAACTTTCATATTAACTTTCTGAAAAATTCCAGGAATTGTTCAGTGTTTGACTTTTACTCAGGAATTGTCTCCATTTTTTGAGCTGGTAAAAATGGTAAACGGACTTTTCCTACCCGGACTATTCCTACCCGGACTTTTCCTACCCGCGACCTTACCTAGGACTTTTCCTACCCATGAACATGGAACAAAAAACAAGTATTACTATATATGAGTGTACCGTGATAACGCGGCAGTGTCACACGAGTGCATTAAATTATTACTAATTTAAGAATAAATACTTCCTTTAAATAAGTTTTTATAAATAATAGCGACTATTGTCTTTAATTAATTATGTTAATTTACGTATACTATCCCTAACATTAAAACTGAAAAAGATTACCATCTTTTTGACACCAGTGTAAGACAACACTCAAAAGTATTACCTACATATAATTTATTATAATCTACATGAATTGATAAAGGACGAAAGAACAGCAAAAGATATAGGTAATAACGTTGTATTCTGTGGGTATATATTTGCGCAATGTTTAGTTTCTTTTTTAGCACATGGGTAGGAAAAGTCCTAGGTTTGGTTGTGGGTAGGAAAAGCCCGGGTAGGAAAAGTTCGGGTAGGAAAAGTCCGGGTAGGAATAATCCGGGTAGGAATAGTCCGGGTAGGAAAAGTCCGGATAGGAATAATCCTACAACCGGTAAAAATAATTAATTCACGCTCGATTATGTAACGGCGTAATTGTGTGAGTGTGTTGTAATATTGCACAGGCAAGTTTACAAATACATCAACAACATTGTAATCAAGGCTCGGACAGTCGTAGTGTTTTTTCCTTTTATAGCTAATTTCTTGATATATTTTCATCAATCTAAGAGTATTATTTACCAGTCATAATATTTTTGTTGTGTTCCAACTAATGTACAGCAACACTGCACATGGTTTATATTTGTAAGGTATGTTAAATTAATTATTATTTCGGTCTTGGTAAGTAAAATAATGTCCCTGTTACACATAGTACTACCAAGCGTGTTAAATCTAGTGTAACAGAATACGCGTAATCATAATTGACTCTCTCACAGCACAGTTAACAACAGTGCAGCCAGTGGTTTGGTTTTGGTTGGAATTTTGGAATGGCGGTCGACTAAAAAATGTGCAATAGTTGTGAAATTACAAAACAAAAGAAACAGAGCTGCGTTGTTCAGGAGCCAAATTGATGCTTCTTGTCATAACCTGTCACAAGGGGGGAGCATTATATGACTAATTATAAATTCTGAAAAATAAAATCAACGATGCAGAAAAAGAGTCCGGTTTAAAACCGTATGTTACGCAACCGTAGACGGCGTAGACTGTCTGTGTCTGTAGACAGTAGACAGTAGATAGCAGACGCAATGCTACAATCTACGATGTTTAAAGTTTCTTATTAATGGGTCTCTTTCTTTGTGGATTATCCAGTTTCAAATTTGACGTAATGCATTATACTGTATGTACTGGCACTATGCAAGTTCATGTAATATCTTACTAGTACAGACAGCACAGTAGAAGTAGTGGCAGTTGTAATCTGAAATTACTGATATGTCTGTAGCATTAGTTGATGTGCATAGTTTGCTATATACTACTATATAGGATAGCATCTACACTACGATATGAACGATGCACTATCTCTCTGTAGTTTCTAATTTAGTGTAATTTTTGTCTTCAATTTCTCTTTTTTTTTATATACATACATAAATTTGTCTTGTACATATATAAATCAGTACAATTTAGTTTGAGTTAAAAGCCCTTCCCTTACTACAGCATTTTTCTGTTAGTTAAAAATTGAAATAAAACCAAAATTATATCAAAATCCAGAACCTGGGCTAATCAGGTACCTATGTAATTAGTGGAGCAGTTTAATTTTGATTGTGGTTCAATATTGGGGCTTGTTTTATATTATATTTGCTATTTTTTGCAAAGGCGAGAATAAAATTTAGTTTATCTTTTTAAAAGTATCTAATTACCGAATGTTGACATTTTGGAAATAACTTAATAAATGAATTTGTAATCTTTAAAATATAAATCGCTTCATTAAAGAATTTTTTTTGTAAACCGCTTAGTTATAGCATTTTAATCTTTTGAAAATCATGTAATTAAACAATTTTAATTGCTTAAAAACAACATAATTGGAGGATTCTACAGTTTTAAAAATACATGAAATTATTAAGAACATTTTGCCCTCGATGCACAATACAATTATACACAGTTAAATTTTAGTAGGTATTTGAAACTTACTTGACTTGTTTGTATGTACAAACTGGTATGGCCATACATTTTTTTAAAGTAGATAAGGTATTGCTGATACCCTCTAGTCTTCTCAGAACTGTAGATATTACTGTATTAATTTATTATCAATGTAATAATAAATTCTATCCTAGCACTTCAAAATATTCAAAACCACATTCCAATTTTAAAATTATTAAATAGGAGTTGTCAACTGACATACTGAATAAAGGGAATGGAATCACACATGCATAGGTTCATACGTACAAAAATATATTCACAACATATAAAACTAATGCTTAAAAATAACTCTGATTATTCCAAGATCGCCGCATGTTTTTACTTATACAAGTAGTTTTGTGAAGAGATTATTTCTCATGTCATGTGTCAAAGGATTTCATTTCTGTGGACAGGGACGAAGATGAGATATGAGACTCATGAAATATAACATGCAAATGGAAAAGATAAGGAGGGAAGACGCGATGGGATGGTACATATTAGTACACGGACATCTCACAGAGTTTCTGGGTTGAAAGATTGTTCAAGAAGCCTTGAAAAAAAAGGACCAAAACGCGATGGAAGGCAACGAAGTATACAGAGCTATGTAATGGTAATGTATGTAGGTACCTACCTAATGTGAAAGATCCGGAATGTGATCAAAATATATTTGCCTTCCACAGCGTTCGCTCTTATTCTCTAGAAATCACTTGACTTACAATTTTAACATTACACATTATTTCAAATTGCTGCTCTGATACTGTGACCTGTGACTCCTACTGCGACGTTATATTCTTCAAACATACATATAGTGGAGCAGACCTCACTCTGACTCAGACCCAATGTGTGTAACATGATGCTCTGTGTGCTCTGACTCTAACTTTGGCATGACCCTGTTGCTTCTTATCTCTTATGGTCTTATGTACTTCTACCTCGACTCCCACTTGCTCACCATACAAAACAAACTACAAACTGAAACTACTAATAAAGTTTGTCTCTTACACTTACTTACAGGGGCGGACTGGCCATAAGCAATTTCGGGAAATTCCCGATGGGCCCCCAATTCCTTATACATTACGTAAACGGGAGCCTTGGGCCCCTCGGCTCAGTGTGGGCCCCCTGATCGCCAGACCTTCGTCATTAAAAATTCCCGGGCCCTAAAAGTAACCAGTCCGCCCCTGCTTACTTACCTACAAATATTTTCATTTCATACACTACCCATTCCTACACACACTCCCTATATTCTATTACAGTCACCATTTGGCAACACAAAATAAAATGGGATGGCAATATAATAGAACAAGATAGAAAGCAATATCTTCATTCAGTCCCTTACCGTAGTACGCTCAAAACATCAAGAAGAGCATAGTCAAAAAGGGAAAAAAAGAATCCACTCACTCACTCAGTCGCTGTCACTAGCGAGCTCGAGAAAAAGATAAAGAGAAACACATCACATCCTAAAATATCATATATAGTGGAGGCATAAGTAAAATGTAGATGCCTAGTCATTTTCACTTTAGTAGCAAAGTCTGAACTTGTTTATTTTTAGCTCAACTTACATATCTTCATGATTCAATAGGTCCTTCCTTACTCAACTAGGTATGTATTTTAAATTTTTACTTCGTCTTTTTCCTTTACGAATCCACAGATGTTATGCTTGAATAAATAAAAATTGCATTACCTATATATATTTGGCAACAGTCACAAGACTGAATGAATATTCTAAAACGAATCTAAATATCAACACATTACGTAGTAGCAAGAAGGAACAGAAGGTTCCGCATTTTACTTATACCGTACTCCGTAATCCAGAAAAAATTCAAGCAGCTCCCTGCGCTGGCCGCATTATCCGTCCCTGGGGATTGGAAATTGGCAATACAACTACAGTTACAGTTTACTGTGTAGTTGTTGACTCTCTTATCAAACGCCTTCACTTAATACAAGATGATGGGGGGGGGGGAAGTAACGAATTCAAATTCGAATTCGTTCGACGAGATTTGATGTTGATGTGATATTATAGATGTGCTATAATGCTAATGATAAAATTGCAGCTGTGGCCCTGCCATCATAAATTTCGATTTCATGTACCGTTTAGCGTGTAGCGTGCGGTATCTGCCATATTAGGAATGTCGGGAATGTCCACATTCGAAGCATATAGACACTGACTAAATAATTCTCGTCTCCGTTTACTTGTAGTGCACTGCAGTGGAGCCATTGCGAGTGGCAGTGCTCAGTGTTCTTGTGTTCCAACTCTGTTACTAATTGCAACAGTGAGATTTTCCCCAAAGCACTCTTGACAATTATCAATATTGAAAATACGGACACCGTTCTACCTCTCACACTTAGAACTTCCTACCCCAATCTTCCCTGGGCGCAGAGATACAGACAAAATACGAATAATAAAGCTAATTTGGTCCCTGTGCATACTATAGGTACGGAGCAGGGGCGGATCTAGAAATATTGAATGGGGTGGGCAATATGCATATCATATGAATGAAGAAGCAGTATGGCCCATTTACCATTTTCCAATTTAAATTTTTAAAAACTAAAAAAACCGTATTATAAAAAATGCCTCAAACGTAAATTAGAAGACTTTGAAAAATGCAAAAATGCTCTACATACATGTTTATGAAACTTGCAAAATGTTCAGTTAACATGTTTCGGAAAGGTACAAACTGCTCTATTTACATGTTTTTGAAACTTGCAAAATGTTCTATTAATATGTTTTGAAACTTGCAAAATGTTCCATTTACGTTTTTTGAAAATTCAGGCAGCGGGGGCTGCCTGCGCTGGCCGCATTATCCGGCCCTGGATGCTTTAGATGCTCCCTACACTGCTTTAGAGTTGCGATATCTGAAAGCTTTGGCACAAAGATTACAGAGACGAAATTTATTACATTTTTTTCATTTTTAGAAGTAATTATTTTTGAGCGTAGTTATTACTTGAAGCTAAGCGCAATATTTATTATTTAAGAAATACGTAGCTTTTCTAAAGTTAACTTGAATAAAAAGTAGAGTAAATTGCTTAAAAACAAGCTATTTTTGTAATAGGCATTTTTAAACGAATTACATTGCATGCGATTTGATTTAATTACAGATTCCTAAAATTCCTAATATTCCCAATTTTCCTAGGTAATTGGGAATGTTTGGGAATATAAAGGGAGGGAAGGGAGCTTTTCCAAGGGAGGGAATAAAATCGCAGGGAGTGAGTGGAGTTATGTGACAATAAATGGCAACAAGCAATTACCATACCTACCTGCTCGTAATTATAGGGAAAGATTGTGACAGTTGACAGTGACATTACAGGAATAGGAATTTAATAATGAAGCCGAAGTTTGTACATATAGGTACCTAAAAGTAATTTTAATATATGTATCCCATCTCAGCAATATTGTAATAGTATCTTGACTCCTTTTTTCTAGATTCACAAAGGGCGTAGTAGTTGTTGTAATTTAAAGTTACTTCCCATTCCCACCTAATTTTCTAATATAATAATGTCTGTAAAATCTGATATCATTGTTTTTAAATGCCTTACCAGTTGCCAGTTATATGCCAATGCCAGCTCAGTTTATGTTTAAGTCCATACGGCGTACAATATAGTACGTACGTGATTACAAATTGTTACTCTCTCCATCCCATGGTGTGCTCACGGCCATTGCCAGAATGTCCCATTACATAGTGGATACTACTTATATAGCCGCCATAGGACCTAGGACCAGGACCCAGACAGACTATAGTTCAAGTTGCACAATGCACACGTACTTTCCTACATACAGATATATCTATGTATAATTACAGCCATATGGTTGTAGACACAGACGGCAGTCACAGTCTACAAGGTAGGGAGAAGTCTCAACCCCCAAATCGACATCCACATCCACATCGACATTCATAGCATTTAAATTTAAGCACTATTACAATTTAATACCAAACCAGAGAACCAAACTAAACCACCCATGCCGTGTTATCTAGCAATAGTAATAATATAAGTTCTAGGTCTGTACTATGTAAATGTAAATACAAAGTAATATTTAAACGACGACTTTGCCGTTCACTGCTCACAAAAAAAAATGGAAACTTAAAAATCTGGCGGATATTACATACCTAAGTAATAATAGGAACCTTTCTCCATGTATTTATCGTTGGCAACTCATGTGTACGATCATACGGATACGGATACAGATGTATATATGCACACATAATCATTATATGTATTGTAATCTTATACTGACAAAGTGGACTCACTCGATAGCACTCAACGTGCATAAATACATAAAAATAAAATTGTAAATATAAAATATTGGCGTGCGCAGAGTGGAGAAGAACGTAGAGGAGCCAAAATGCACGTAAATTGCAGTATGCTGTATGCTGTACACAGTTGACAGTCTGCAGTTCTGTAGCATGGCTCTGCCAAATGTGCTTCATTGTCTTTCGATGTCAATCTACTCACACCTACGCACAAATTATGTACTCTATACAGTACAAATAAGAGATGACACGACGATAAATGTGTAAAAATATGTTAAGTTATTTCGAACAAAAAACCAACTTGTATTGTCAAATTAGTGCTTTGTACTCCTCCAGCCTTTACTTACAACTTTGAATGGTGTTTGGTGTTTTTCCAAAATCTTTGTCGCGAGTCCATTGAATTGACTATGCCAGCGCCAGCATATATAAATTTAACGGACTTGCGACAGAGTGACTCCAAGAATTGGATGGTCTTACGCTAAATGACTCTTCACTGACAATATGTCAACAACGAAATAAAATAAATATAAAATACTTATGTGGCGCAATGCAATTTTTAATGAAAATTTATTATCACAATCAAAATAGCCAGTAATGAAGACAGCACAATGCTTTCATCATCAAAGAACTGAAAAGACAAACATTCTAAGCATTCGCATTGTACTGTTTTAAAGCTACTTTTGGGCACCGAATTATACAATCAAAAACTTTTACTGACGTCGACAAAGTTTTTAGTAAAGTTGAAACTGTAAAATAAGTAATCCTATAGGTGAGAGAAATACTGTGACGTCAATTGTTATGTCATAAAAGCTAAATGAGAAGCTTGCGTGAAATGTTAATTAGGAGTTTTTGAAAACGTAAAATGTTCTATTATTATGTTTAAAAAGGTTATTTTAAAAAGGCGCAAAATGTTCTAATTCCATGTTTTTGAATAGGTGTAAAATGCTCTAATTCCATGTGCTTGAATCCATGTTGTACTTACATGTTTTTTAAAAGGTCAAAATGTTCTATTTAAATGCTCGCAAGACATATTTAAATATTGTGTAGATATTGGTTTTTTTCCAGTTACAAATGGATATTGTGTCTGCACTCTTCTGTCCTGTTACCGAAAATACTTGGGTCAATATGAGTAGTCTTCTGCTACTGCTACTGCCATTAATATATATATATGTTTAATTATGCGCATAAATATGCAATTATACGGTATACAACAGTTTAAATGGTAGGGAGGTGCATCATACCGAGAGGCCCAATTTTTTTCCCCCGTCCGTCATAAAATAAAATAAACTGATTAGATATTCTCCGCAGAGACTTACGACTGTGGTACGATTTACGATGGACGATTAGTCTCCTACTTTTGGGTCCTAATGTACACTTGCGAGTGGATAAATCTCAAATAGATGAGGCTTTTACGCACAGGCACAGGAGCCAAAACCAACATAACATCATAGCAAATATTACTATCAAATTGTAAACTTCCACATCACCGCCGCCGTCCGTCCACGCTTCACAATGTTTTTTTTCATTTTTTAGTTTTCATTTTCCAAGATGATGTTTCACTCCACATCCTATATACATCCGCTGTCTAGAGATATTTTACTGTTTTTCTATCAAAAGTACACACAGCAAAGTCGAAAATCCAATACATAAAAAATAAGGATCCGTATCAACTATGTATAGCGATATCTAAATCAAGGTTGGACGATGGAATTGCTTTTAGGCACCAATATGTTTCCATACAAAAACAATCATTTGGATTTTATTGGTGGTTTTCTTTGGTAAATCAAAATGTTGTATTTACATGTTTTAAAAAAGTGCCAAATTTTCGATTGACTTGATTCAGAAAAGTTTAAAATTTTTGAGTTTAAAACATATTTTGAGAAAAGTGGAAAATGTTTTATTTCCATGTTTTTGAAATTTACAAATAAATATTTTTTTGTAAGTTTTGGAAAATTCCAACATTCTTTTTACATATTTTTGAAAACTGCAATCAAAATGTTCCATTTGCATGTTTTCAGAAAATTCAAGCAGCGGGGGCTGCCTGCACTGGCCGCATCATCCGGCCCTGTACCTAATAAAAACGCCAACGCAACGAACGTTGTTGCATTAGGATTTGGAATTGAAATTCAATTAGGCCGCGTAGTGAAGCCAAAGTTGAATTTGAAGTCGACGTAAGTAAATATTAAAGCGGCCTGTTTCTGTTTCTCCGTTTTGTTCGTATTTTAGTCCGTGAGGTAAAATCGCATCTTCTTAAGTTAGGATTTTAAGATACGATATACGATTAGACGTGTCAATACGGCGGCGGGCACGTGAAAAGGCAATAACAACCAAAGAAAATGAAAGGAAAAAATAGAAGCTATTGAAAAGTTGAAAACAGAAAATAATCTGAAATCTGTGTGGAATGAAATGTCTTGAGTTTCACTCGCTGCTCCTTTTGTAGTTCCCACGGCTATTTATAAATACGCCGAATTCACACAGTATTACTAAGTTACTTGAAATGCTTGTATTCCAATTTAGCAGATTCTACACAGCATACGGATTACAAATCAGTTCACCCTTTATACATATTTGTAGGGCCATCCGATTTAATTCGGTATCAAGTAAAATCGCTGCTGTAACAAAAATCTGAGTTGTTTGACTGAGTCAAGTAGGTACATAATGTAATGCTTTAATTTAAAGATTGTAAATAGCGTAAGCAGCGTTTCTATTCTATGGATAAGCAATGCTATGTACATGCATGTACTAGCAAAGTTAAAATAATGGGTCCCGTTCCGTTAAATACTTCATCAGATCATAGCGTCTCAAAGCCGTTGGTACATGTTTCTCCGCTTTGTTTGTGGAAAGAATCCCGAGCGTACTAATTGAAAATAAACAATTTTATTTCACGCCTCTATTTCTGAGATTTCCCTCGAACAAAAATCCCTTTTGGAATCTCAATTCAAAGAAAATGAAAAGTGAACCTTACTGTTTTTTTCTTGTTTTTTTTACACAGTCGCAAGGATGCTGCATGGACAGATGTATAGAATCCTATTTAAAAACACGAAGAATTAGAATTCATGAAGTGAAGCGGAGATTCTTAGCTCTCGCTATATAAAGGTATATCAACATGAAGATCAGATATACGATATACCAATTTACTGTTAAAACGTATTTCTGTAGAACTGTAGACTATACAGAAAATTACTATAGGAATTGAGTTGAGATATTCAAAACATTGGATTTTGGTTCGGGTTCGTGTTGGTTTCTGTGTTTTTACATTTGACATTAGACATATGGTGGATAGCCAGTGAGCCAGTCAGCGGGATAGATAAATAAACACACGATTACATAGTTGAGAATTTGAGTGGGATTGTTTGAGTAATTTTTGTTTTTAAAGCACCTATATTGTAGATGGCTGAAATATCAAACGACTTGAGAATTGTTTCTTAACTTTCAACTTCTTCAAAATCTAAACATCATAGATACCAGATCGTAAATCGCAAATCTTAATTTTTATTTACAGATATTTATTGCAGATGCCGATGGCTACGATTCTAAAGCACAACGGTAACGGTCAGCCAGTCTTGATGATTTAACGTGTGGAAACAAAAGCAGGACGCAGGAAGGCGGAGGAGCGTCCAGTTCCACATGAAAATTAATGGAGGTCTTGCTGTATTGTGCATATGATACTGCATAGGAAATATTTTGTATATTTTTCTAATCGTAAGTAATGAAATTGTGTGTGTGTGTGTGCTTTGTTGGTCTTCGTCTTAGGTTTCAGATAGTGTCTTAACCAAGATGGAAATCAATAACTAATGAGTTCATTTCGTGAAAATTGATAGGAGAGCATTTTTGTACAGTGAAATAGGACCTACGTGGCTGTCTCAAACAAGAACAGGGCGAAATAAAATAGGCAATATACCAATGTAGGTACATATATAAGATAGGAACGTCCTGGCAAACAAAATTAATAAACGACATATAGCTAATTGTATATTGTGAAGATTACATAGGCTAGAGTTTCGAGTTTTGACATTGAAATATTGAGATCGATACTCCGTTGTTGTAAATAACGGGCAACGGGAGTGAAATAATGTCGTCTATTTTGCCTGTAGACCTTACGCACCCTTTGTGCTTGAGTTTATTCTGTGGTGACTATATACGCTTCCATGCAAAATCTTGATATGCTCCAGATATGACTATTTTTTCGAGCACCGTTATAAGACATTCTCAAATTTCAATTCACGGTGACACAAGCTCTTAAATCTTTTGCTTATCATTCAAATTGTCAACTGTTAACCTCTCTGTTGGCGAGTTTCTAGATCTGCCGAATGCATTAATGCTTAAAAGTTAAAAGCTCGGTTTACAATGAACAAATCTTTGACAAAGCCCTAAACTGCGCTGCTAAAATTAAATTGAGTTGAACTATACACTCTCAATTATGGAAATTGATTGAACTGCTATGCTGTACTTATTTATTTGTGTATTTTAGTTTATTTTCTTGAATTGTCTACTACAATTATTTCTCATGCAATATTTATATATACTACCTAGTTAGTTTTAGTTTGTAGGGACTGCGAATGTCAATTTCTGGAAATCAGTGTAATAACTGAGATAATCTGACAATAAAGCTATTACATTACATTACATTACTGCCTCTTTGCAAGTTTACAGCAGATGAGCAGTTGTCAATTTGCGTGGGTGAAAATGATTGCTTCGAAAGTACAAACCCTCTGGGGCCGACAAGCAATATATTACGAAGAGTTTTGTGGCAAAACAGGCCAAGTTCATCAAAGCTTTCACAGGAAAAATGGATAATGAATAAAAGGTGACAGGATTATTTTTTCAAACTCATTTTTTTTCTACAGGTACTGTAACTGACAAAGCGTTATTACAACAAGTTTCGTAAATCTAGAATTACTGGAATTTTTTATAAAATTTTGCAAAATTTTAATTTGTGGACTTTTTCCATTTGGCCTCAAAATCAATAACTTAACGTGGAGGAATAAGCCCGTGGGTTGAAATAATCGTTTTGAGTGAAACCAAACTTTTTTAACTTCAAATTTTTCTTGCATGAAAAACATTTACGCACGGGAATTGTCTTTTACAAACTACGAAAACACTGGAAAACCAATTTAAATCAGAAATGCATCTTTTAGGTGGACTTATCCCATTTTGCCAAAAATCATTTAATAGACTGGACCCGTTTTGCCAAACAACTCTTCATACATTGGTATACACTATACACCCAGATATTCCACTCAGACGTCCCTACACGGGACGTCAATTATGGATGATGCCTATAACCAGTTACATAAAGAAGAAGATGCCATATTGGACAGTCTGTACTTAAAATACAAAACTGAAGCCATATTATTAAGTATGTAAATAATATGAATCATATGCAATCCATAATCTTATCTTTGTTATTTGCCCCCTTCCCTCTGCGCTGTTGGGGGTAGATCCTGATTATTCCTGATCCTAAGTACAGAGCTGTTAACTTGGCCACTTGGCTGCAGCCAAGAAAAGAGCTCAATACAAAGATAGTTAAAGCTATATAATATTATGTATTATGCCATTAAACGTAACAGTAACTGTCTTTGCCTTCCCATTGTATGGAAAATTTGAATTACAGGTAGTAAACTTATTGTTTGTTATAAAGTTATTGTAAAGTGGAATTAAGATTGCATTGTGGCACTCACGCACCTATTTGGATTTGGGCTCATTGTCAGTCAAAATGTATTAAAAACATTTTTACAGTTATTTCTTTATACAAATTTATTCTATTGAAAATTTGAATTTTCCCTCACTTTATTTTATTTTCCAAAAATATTGCAATATTTGAGAAACATTTTATATGGTGTATATTGTGAGGGAAAAATCAAAATGAGCCATTCCCATTTTTTCGTGAAAAAAAGGGCTATCTATAAAACAAAATATTAAGATCCTCAAATCATGTATAAATTTTACATTTTTCCAAAACAGGTAAATAGAATAATTTTTACTTTTCAAAAGCATGTAAATGAAATTTTGTGCACATTTTAAAAGAATGTATATAGAATATTTTGCACTTTTCAAAAGCTTATAGATAGAATATCTTGCACTTTTAAACAACATGTAAATAAAAAATTTTGCACTTTTCAAAAGCATGTAAGTAGAATATTTTGCACTTTTCAAAAGCATGTAAGTAGAATATTTTGCACTTTTCAAAAGCTTATAGATAGAATATCTTGCACTTTTTTAAACAACATGTAAATAAAACATTTTGCAAATTTCAAAAGCGTATGTTAATAGAAGTTTTTGCAATTTTTAAAAGCTATAGCAAATAGAACATTTTGCACTTTTCAAAACCTCGTAATAATATTTCACGCATCCCCTTCATGGGGATTATTTTTAATTGACGTAGCTCATTTAAATTCTAGCGTTTGAATTAAATATGGACTATTTTGATGCTTCACTGATGATATAGCTATATGCAAAGGCATTATTTGAAATTTTGAGATTCAAAAATAAAATACTACGTAATAACATATAATGCTATAATTTTCAACAATCCAAAATGCACTAGATTTACGTACGCAAAATTCAATATACGTTTTACGAACAAAATAATAGGGATTTGTATTGGAATTATTTTTATTTGTGCAAAAATAAAGGGACAGACCACACCATGCAGATCACATATAGCCACTCCCTTAGACGCCGCTCCACTAAAAATGACGAGCATGCACTCGTAAAATAGTTCGTACCAATTTTGTAAAATTATCTGCTCACGCCTTTTGCACGTTTAGATAATCCATTTCAATTTCAATCTTAATTTTTCAAGTCTCTATTCTTTTTTACTACTAGGTACAGTCTACACAGTCGGTACAGGATTTTCTACTGGAGACTGACAAGATGTAAATTTTATATATAATCAGATTTTAAAGCGTATTGCTTTCTATAGACTCGTTCTCCCTATGTACGGTTTTTACGAAGGTTTCTAATTAAGTAGAAGTAATTTTTAAACGACCCCTCAGCAAAAAGGTCTCCGGTAAAATTCGAAGAAATTATCGAATTCAAAAGTGCATCGTACTGAATACTGAAAACTTACTAATGATGTACTAATAAAATAAGACAAAGAATGCAACGAGAACGAGTAGTAAAATTTCGGAGGAAAGAAATAAAAAAACATAAAAGGTGGTGCAAATAAATAGAAATGAAATTCGTGTGGAATTTCCTTAAAAATTTGTGAGCACAGCTTATGCTGATGCTGTTATTGAATATTGATGCTGGGCTCTGATTACTCCATGTTTGAAATTTAAAATTTATGATGCCTGATTTTGATGTACGGAAGTGAGCGGATAAAAGTAATATAAGTTAAATTTTAAAAAAATGTCAAATTTCCTAGCGACCTGGCGTAGTACAGAAAAACCAGAACTGACATTTTAAACAGTGTGATACACCCTCTAAAAATCCAAACGGGACATAAGAAAAGACGTTAAGACAGGAACGAAATCCGACTACTACTACTCCGCTCCGGATGCATTCCCTCAAACTAATGTCTTCTCATCTTTGTCGGGCTGAGAGATGCTAATAATGAGCATTCCAGATTGGAACATCCAGCGTGAATGTTACGGGTACCAGTGCAGTAGCCTGACAATTCATTGATTTCCTGTTAAGTTAAAAGACAAAGTTGCTCAATAAAGAGAAACTTGCCAGCTCCATAGTTGGAGTTCGAGACAAGTTGCATTTTCGGCTATGTGCGACTACCTAAGGAAGACAGCAAGATCAACGTTGTCAACGTTGAATGAAGTGGAAACCGACTAAACCGAGGCCAAAGCCGAAGTCGAAAGCGACGGAACAGAAAACAGCAGGGGTCTTCATGAATCTTTTATAATATTGTAGATTGTAGATTGTACTTTGTGTGTGTGTCTGTGTACATTTCCCCTTCCCTTCCATTTTCTTCACCGCGCTCCTTCCCCGTGCCTCGTTTTTGCTTTCGTTTCGTTTGCCATTGCGTTTTCTGCTCAGTGCTTTTGAGATAGATGGACGGATGGTGGATGGAGAGATGGACGAGATCAAGATGAGATGATTTTCTTCTGTTTCTGTACAGCCAACATTCTCCACACGAATATAAATACAGGGCTTCTACACACAACGTGGGATGCGCTTTAGCGGCACAAATACTGTTGTGTTGTGTGTATTTTAGTAAAGGGATTTTACTTTGATTACTGATTACATGCAACTATAAAAGTGCAGGATTGAGTCTATCTGTACTGTAGACTGTAAGACGGCGTAAATGGAATACACAATTTCTGATGGTGAGAGCCGATAATGCGGGGAGCGCAGGCAGCCCCCGCTGCTTGAATTTTCAAAAAACGTAAATTGAACAGTATTCACTTTTAAAAACTATGTTGACGAAAATATTTTGACTTTTCAAAACATGCAGAATAAATTCTTTTGTGCATTTCAAAAACATGGAAATAAAACATTTTCCACTTTTCTCGAAACATGTAAATAGAACATTTTACGATTTTCAAAAACATGTAAATAGAACATTGAGCACTTTTCTGAGTCAAGTAAAAAGAATATTTCAAAACTTTCTAAAAAATGTGAATACAACATTTTGCTTTACAAAGAAAACCATCAATAAAATCAAAATTGTGGTTTTTGTATGGAAACAAATTGCTGGCCAAAAGCAATTCCTTCGCCCGGCCCTGTGCTCAATGCAGTTTTACTGTGAGCCTTCGAGTCAAATTGTATCTTCTTATTTTCCATGGAAGAAACGGGAATGCAAAGGAAAAGCAACGTGGAAGAGACACCGTGTGTGTGTGGATTCCTGTATCGAAAATCGTGGCCCGGCCCGTCTAAAAAGAATCTAATCCTAAACGTTGTCGTTGTCGTATTTATATCCAAATTCTATTCTTCACGCATATAAGGGAGTGCAGATAGGAGATTAGGGAGTGTAAATGTGAAGTTGAGAGACATTAAGAAGTTGCGTGTCTTGAGATGTCTCAAGTTGCAGGAACCGCATTTCCATAACCATAACTGTGCTGCTGCGGCTCTGATTGCATTCTTCACTTCTCACCTTCACGAGTCACACACACAACACAAGAGGCAGGAGAAAGAAATACATAGGACATAGGATAAAAAGAAGGATACAAAATACGGGTAGAAATTTATATATGGGGCAATTCAATGTACCAGGGATCGTCCACAAATGACGTTATAGGTAGGATGTACTTGGCCATTATATTGATTACTTCCCATGTTAAAAGTAGCCATTTACGCAGTGGCTAAGCTGGGTCCGTAGGGTCCTATAAATGGTTTAATTTTTCAATGACGTCATTTGTGAGCGATCCCTTATGCAGTACGTAGTGATAGGCATAGAAAATAGAACTACACAAGAATACGCCTTTAGTTACGCACTGTAAAATAGAGATAGTAGACAGAATACGAAAAACGAAAATATAGTGCAGTTTTGAAGAAATAACAGTGAGTATATCCGTAGACCTTCACGGTCACCATATAGGCATATAGGCATAGGCCGTATGCTATATATACTGATATGTTATACCAGTTATATTTAGGACTGGGAAAGGAAGCGGATGATTCTTGACTGACAAATGATTCCTTTGTCAAGTAAGTTCATCCGGACTTTTTCTACAATCCATTTCCCTCCTTCTCACTCACGTGCTTTTTTACTTTTGCCTTCTTTTATTTTTTTTTACACTTACTTAGAAATTTCACTTTCCAAGCTATAGACTATTTAGTAGGTATGCTATGAGCTTTACAAGTACCGCTATATGCATTGGTTTCGGTACAATCAACAATGCCCTCCCATTTGTACGGTATATTTGCTCTGCTCGCTATAAGGAAATATAATACACTCAAATTCAAATAAAGTGCAATCCGATACACGATACACGAGTGCAACCCAGGGCAGACACAAAGGTAGGAAATGCATCTGAAATGTGCCGGGCTGAGTTTCCTTTCTTTATAAAGAAGATGCCTCCTGCATATCGTCGATGTAGAATGAAGTTTGATCATCTCCTTTTGGGGCTAAAATGAATTATGATCATCTCCATTCTGCTTTAAAATGAATTTTGATCATCTCCTTTTTTCATAAAACACGGCTAACGAGATATGCTAATGATTAGTTAATGGTTAAGTAATTTGAAACTAAGTACATTAAGGGTCACCCATAAATGACGTCATCAAAATATCCCAATTTTAAGTCCCTATGAACCTCCTGTCATCAGAGTACCCGTTGGGTAAATGGCTATCTTTAGCATGCGATACCATGAATATCCAAGTAGGCTGCTTGGCCATACCCATGACGTCATTTATGGACAACCCCTTAATTTTTTAAACCTTCAATAATGATTTATTAATGAAATAATTTAATCAAATTAATAAATTAGTACATCATTTATGAGACCAGGGATTATTTCATCAATAAATCATTATTGAAGTTTTAAAAAAATTAAGGGGTCGCCCATAAATGACGTCATGGGTATTGCCAAGCAGCCTACTTGGATATTCATGGTATCGCATGCTAAAGATAGCCATTTACCCAACGGGTACTCTGATGACAGGAGGTTCATAGGGACTTAAAATTGGGATATTTTGATGACGTCATTTATGGGTGACCCTTAATGTACTTAGTTTTAATTTATTAAACCATAAACTAATCATTAAAATATCTCATTTGGCGTATTTCATGAAAAATGGAGATGATCAAAACCAATTTTTAATAAGAATGGAGATGATCATAATTCATTTTAGCTCCAAAGGGAGATGATCAAACTTCATTCTTCATCGACGATATCTTGTGTAGATTCCTATCCAATGCCCATGTATTTCTATGCAAGTGGATTACGTCTGAATGTGACTGTGTGTGTGTGTGGGAGATCTGAAGCCCCGCTAAACGGGCACCATTCAAGGAAGACACACGAGAGAATATTTTCAAATTTTGGTATTCGGATTCGGGCGAGACAATTCAATGCCAGGGCCAGGACCAGAAAAGGAAACGTGAAAAGCGAGGAAAGGCAAAGCCATGGCCAACGTGTGAACGGGAACCGAAACTGCATCTTCCCTCGCCGCACCATTAGAATACCAAAGAGTAAGACCAAAGAGAGGGGTAAAATATACGAGAAAAATCAAAATCGTTCAGAAAATCAAGTGCCTTCTTGAATTTTGTTCGATTCCGAAATCTACTCGGCGAGGGCTTTCCCCACTTTGGCCAAGCGGCCGAAGAGCCAAAGCAATGCCATAAGTATTTCGCATATCGTCTGTGAAGAACCAAAACGATCCGAATACATTTTTAGGAAAAAACAAAATGCACTTTCTACAAGAGTATTAAAATATCATGATTTTGAAAGCTTGAAATTAGAAATTTGCACTTCTGAAAAAGAAGTAAATAGAACATTTTGCACCTTTAAAAAACATGTAATTAGAATATTTTGCACCTTTTAAAAAACTCGTATTTACATTTTACGCATAAAATTCTTTTTAATTTTGCAAGATTTTTTTGACATAGCTCCTTTTAATTCTAGCTTAAATTGGATAAAGGTCCATTTGCTTCTTCACTGACGATATTATTTCCCTTTGCTATTCACATATTTATGATAACGACAACGACAGTGAGATAAAGATTATAATAATTGTCAGCTCTGCTGAAAAAAAATGTTTTAGGAGGTTAATCCTCATAGTCAGCTTAGGACAGAGTTTTAGTTTTCAGTCAGTGGGGTTGATTAGAATTAAACATAATATGTATCTGTTTTATTATATATCTGCTGACATAATAATGTGTACTCCTATATAATGACCAGTACCAGAACATGCTTCTTAGATTAGCTTTCCTTATTGAGCACTATACATGTAAAGAAAGTTAGAAAGGTATATCTACAGTCTACAGTACATATAACTATTAGCATAGATAAGTGAAATTGTAAACTGTGGAATGGTAAAAGTACAGCAGTGTTCATGACTTGAACTTGAGGTTTTGGTTGTCGTTGTCGGTCTTGTGGTTGGTAATCAACTTTGAATACGTTTTTTACTTATGTTGGATAGTATATAGGAAGACTATAGGCAGTGTCAGTTGTTCTGTGTACTGATGTTACATCTGTCCACGTACATTAAGGATAGTGCGATGCACATATAATTATAGTCAGAGAAGAATGTTGGCGCCATAAACTATTAACGACCTCGCCTTTTATTATAGGATTTTGGATACAGCAATACAGTTTTCGGCGTTCATGCATTATGCAATCATCATGATGTAAGTTTGCTATATGTTAAAATGTGCAGTTGTAAAATTATGAAGATATTTCATTTTGCTCTGTCAGTGTTCTTAATATCTCTACCGAATGTATTTTATTTTTACTGGGCCCAAATGGTAAGCATAATAGTGGCGCCAGTTGTAAATAAACATTTACTCTTTCTCTCTCTCAACAGTCAACATTTAAATAGTTTTGAAATGAAAGATACTAAGTATGTGTGACGATGTAAATGGTAATACAATATGGTGTAAATCTACATACATAGCTACTTGAGTACAGCAGATATGGTGATTAGTCCCCTCAGAAAGAGATTGAGAGCAGAGTTATTTTAGTTACATACACGAGAGGAGTGTCTAGGCCCGTTCTTCGCTTGGAATTTTTAAACACGTACAGATATCTCAAAATATCTAATATCTCTATCCACTCTAATAATAAGCTCCCGTACTGAGTCATCCTACCGTCCGTACGGTCATACCTACTGTACTGCTGATGCTATCTATCTACCTACTTATATCTATCTACTTAGATAAGCAAGACCCCTTCGTTGAAGCCACCACTACTCTATGATCTTACTTTTTCCCTATGCATGAATCCATTGACACTTTCCATTGAATAAGCCGTCGACTAAATTTATGCGGGAATATATTTTCAGATTCTGATTCCCACCAAATCACCAACCAAAAACCAATGTAAAAAGTACATGCATGGCTGGACGCTTCACAACTTCTCAGGGTTGGACCATAAATGATGTCACCGAAATTACTACTCTCTTAGGAGCCACCCAACCCAATGTTACCATTTAACATTACTTAAGTGGCTATCTTTAGCATGTCATTAATACCCAATTACTGATGACATCATTTATGGACGATCTCTTGCTGCTGTTCGATCGCCTTTCTATGCTAATAATACTCAGCCTTCGTCCACCCTGCTTCCGCTCCCTTAATGCTTGCCTTCTTACATGCATGCTGCAGAAATTCTTATAAAACCTACTGTTTCTACTTTTTGGCTGGCAGATTTGATTTCCCGAAGCCGACTACCATTTCCAATTTACTTCTTTACTCAATTTACAGTTTTGGAGTCTCATTCTGAATAGTTCCAAAGCTGACTTCATTTTCGATTTTACAATCGTCTTCATTACGTTCAAATTTTTGTGCCCATGTATCATATTATTATTATTAGTACACTAATAATAAACAACTCAGCTGTTAATTAGAGTGCTTAATTGCATTTTTATTTGCAATGTGTTGTAAATTGTTGCATTTGTTTTGTTATTGCTATTAACGATATGTAACGGCAGAACGTTATTGTTTTAAATGCCAATCGACAACAAGTTAGTAACACTGCACATTCAATTAAAAACAGTCGTTGTAGATCAACTATTCATTTCTGTTTCTGTGACATGACTGTATTAGGTATTAAAGAGCTCAATGAGCAATGGCTCTTTGACGAACTGTAGTCCAAGTTGTACACAAGGGTTGGAGATCTGTACTCACGAAGGTTAAAGTTTTTCACTCACAAGATTTAAAATTATTGTCTCATTTTTCGAAACTGAAATTTTGATGGCCCATAATAATGCATTACAAGATGCCCAAAAAGCCGCAGAATTAGTTCAGCAGCAGTTGAGGCGCACTCTGCGCCCAATTTAAAATGAAGTTAGAGAAGTTAGCATCAAAATGAGACGGGAAAGATATGCAAATACTACAGATCAACTTTCTAACATAGATTATAAAATTATTAGTTTTATAAGACTACGCGAAACGTGATTACCTACAACCACTAGTCGTCGTTTTTGAAACGACGGGCCTTTTTCCTAGTATAATAATGTTGGAGTAATGTCCTGTGTGCTGGGAATTCGAGAACCTTTAAATCAATTGTTTACGTCTAGATGCTTTGAATTCTGAGATGCCAGATGTTTTATCTGCCTTCTGGTAGCATGGTGCGTGTGCTAAGAATAATACACAGGTACCTACGTTTTTATTTGAATACAATTATCAACTAAATGGGAAGGGGAATTAAAATCCTATTTTTGCAGTTACAAGTTGCAGTACAATTCAAATTTTTGCTTTATACAGAAGCTTATCTGTACATATTAAAAATGGTGGAGCGCATACAAACAACATTATAAAAAATTGTATCATCGCATAGTATTTGTACAAAAATGTAAATGTAGTGTGCAGCTGTATAAAGTGTGTACTTTTAACGCTTATAATACCAAAATGAAAAATATGTAGAGCCTAAAAGGGATATATGTATACCTACTTCTATATGCTGATAATACAGTCAATAGAAGTCAACTTACGCAATAGTTAAGCTGATGACAGGGGAGTCATAGGGTCCTAGAAATAGATTTGTTTTGATGATATCATTTATAAACGCCCCTAAAGTCACCGTATTCCTCACTAGCAAAAGAAACCAATTTCGAAACCGCCCTATGTCCTCATTTTTAGATGAATGCAGACAGAAAACCAAGCAGCCTCAACTTTCACTCGTAGACTGGAATGCAAATACGAACTACCAATTCATGTGCCTCGTTTTTGTGCCTACTGAATAATAATTTTTACTAAAATATAATTACACTAAAAAGCATAAACAAAATTGTGTAACCGTATACTGAGTCCTTTGGGCTATCGTCGTTGGACGACAGTGTGTCAAGTTTATTTTAATAAAGTTGTCTTTCTCTCTCACGATAAGATTGACGTGTTTTAATAGTTCGGTTTCTAGGCATGTCATGCCAGTGCATTTCTGTTCTGTAAATCTGTGAATTTCAAATTAATTCACTGTCTGACTTGTCCTGATACTTTGGTAAGTACACATTTAAAAAATATTTTTATACATATTGCTGTTATGTATGAGCTACTTGTTTTGTAATGGGGACAAATTCATGCCAGTGACAAATGTTTTGGTAGACTGTAATGTGCTCTATCATTTATGAGGTGCGGGCGGACATAATATTGCAATATAATAAGCTTAAAACTTGTTGTATACAAAATACAAGCAAAATAATGAATTCTACAATTAGCAATGTCACATCTCACACGTGAAAAAGGGAAGCATTCTTTTATGGTTCAAGCGACGAATGTTTTTGTATTAGTGCTCCCCTCTGCATGTAAATTGTAAATATGAGATGTTATTTGGGGCATCTCAATGTATGCATATGTAGCTACAGCATTTAGCACCGAGGATATAATTCCATTATATCTATTGAAGTACCTATACCTAAGTATATTGCAAAATTATATCTCCAATACTGATATAGTGCATGAACTTCTAAAATAGTATGCTGGATTTCCGTATTCCTTAGCCAGGTGCACTATAATATAGGAAATACGGTACATTTTATAATAATAACTTAATCCCTTGTGTTCTACTTTACTACCAGTTTTAGCTTTTAGTTTTACTTTACGTACGATTAGCCCACTGATACATTGAGTCATATCGGAATCGGAGACCTAAACCTATAGAACGGGAGAATTTAAATAGAGAGTTAGGCAGAGCAGCTACCGTATAGTAATATTTACAAAAATGTAAGTTATCTTCGTTCATAAGTTCGTTCGTCCTCTCTACACAGATATTTATACCTATTCAATTTGAGTACCTAGTGTTGTTTATGGATCATGAATAAAATTTCTATCACGTCAAGAGCAACAGTGCAGTGTAGTATGAAAACTAAAACCAAACCAAACCAAAAACCAATGTTCTTAAGATACACACCTATGTACCTATAGTGGATTTATTTGTATGTAATATAGCAGACTACCTATATAATATGCACACAAGAAGTCGAAGTCAGTCAAGAGCGCAAATATACTACGACCAACTCCAAAATGAAATGCAAGATGCCTTTAAAAGTATGTAACAACAAGTGAAGAAAATATTCGTTCAGTTCCCAACTTGAAAAGTAACTCCTATACTAAAGTCTACAGTCTACAGTCCTGATTACTGATAATGATTCGCCTTGGCGTAGCGTCGCATGGCTCAAGCGTTTGACTTTGCTTTCATAATTTGCTTTTTGGTTTTGGTGGGCTGGATGGCTGGATCATTACGTGATTTTCTTAATTCTACTACGTCTGCATCAACATCAACAACTCACCTCGAGTCTCAAGTCTTATAAGAGTTGTGAATGTTCAAGACTTTGAGACAAGTCAGCTCACTGAGAGACTGAGAGAGAGAGAACTTCCATTTAATTTCAATTACGCTACTTACACGCACTCACACATGTTAGGCATAAATGCATTTTTAGTCTCAAAGAATTTCTTTATCATGAGCTGGTGCTGGTTGGTTGGTTGGTAGGACTGAATGGTGGTGGTATAGAGGTGGTAGCATTTATTAGTGGTGGTGGTATGGGAGGCAGTGTGCGCTGGAGAGTTTTTGAGAGTTGAGTTTTCCACATTAGCATTATAGCATGACAATGACGATAGACTGAAGAAATGAAGACGAAGCTATGAGGCCGAAGCCGAAGCCGAAACTCTAACTCAAAAACCCATCTGAACAACAACAAGAATTATTTCACATTCCTGCCTTTTATTACTACCTATTCACATAATTTATTACATTGTTGAAATACTTAGCCGATTTTGACTCATTGTAGCTTATTTTAAAGCTCTTAAAAAATAGAAACATTAGGGGATTCATTTTTCACTATGAGCCCGTACAACACTTTTTAGAGGGAATTTTTCAAAATTCTCGCAAATTCGCCTAAAAAAACTGGTTTTTTATTGAAATTTCTTAACTGTTAGAATATCTCGCTGAACTCAAATGCAGTTTTATTCTGCTAATCATTGCCGTTCGAATGATGTATTATTTCAGCCCATACTCGTTGAGTAACCGGTCTAAAAACCGAATTTTCGGTTTCGACAAAGATTTTTGCGGGAACTTGAAATTGTCTCCTATCACTGTTATCTTATGGGGCCGGACAAAAATGACGCCAACCATGTAGAGGGTAGGTTAAATTGAAAAAACACATGTTAAACATGGCTGTTTACGCGATGCTGAAGAGGGTCACGTAGGAGGTGGGTGGGTCCTAAAACTTGCTAAATCTGAGTGGCGTCATTGGTGTCTGGCCCCTAATTTGCGAAGATGCAATACTGTGTTTGCAATTTACAACAAAAAACATTTTTGGGTAGGAAATGTTCGGGGCAGGGAATTTCCTGAACATTGGATCTTATAATTTTGTGGAGCTCGAAGTCACTAGTCAGACGTCAAAGGTACCTTGGAACTCTTGCTTCACTCCGCTTCTCTCTATGGTCAGTGGAGCAGAGTGGACTCAGTGGAGTGCAGCTTTGAGTTCTGCATGTGTTCCGCCTTCCACTCCATGAGTTTGGATACCACTTTAGTCTCAATAGTTTAAAAACAATTTCAAAATAGAGTTTTTTAAAATCCTTATATAACGTATAACGTGTTACATTGGCTGAAAGTAAAAACAAATGCTAAATAGTAAGAATATGAGTAATAAATAATAATAAGAGTTTAAATAGGGAAAAAGTTCATGGAACCTCATTGCTTATCAATTGGTATCTGTGATGAGATTGAGCTTTTTATTAGCTGAGAAACGATTTTTGATTAGTAATAAAATAGTTTTTAATTTGGGTACGCACTTATCAGAATCTAATTTCTTTCAAGTTCAGTGATATTTTACATGAGTTTTTTAATGTTCGAGAAAAAACGGCATTACATTTCAAAAAATCACCATAAAAAGTGTCGTAAGTCATATTAATTGATAAAAGTAAACAAATTCTTCTATTTTCAAGGTCTTCAAAATGATATATATTTTCGTCAAAATCGGTCGAGTACTTCAAAAAAATTCCAAATTATGTAAATGGGGACTAGAGCTCCGATTGGGTCCAAAAATCGTAGACCAGCACCAGAACCCGGACCCGAATCACGGGTTCAATCAAATTTGAACCCGGACCCGAACCCGTAGTCCCGGGTTCAATTTTTTGTGCACCCGCACCCACTATGCACATCATTTCTTGAACCCGGGACCGGACCCGTACCCGAACCCGAAAATGGACCCGTTCCTGAACCCGAAACCGCTGCACCCGGACCCGGGTTCGAGCTGATAAAACGTATCTCTAAATTTATTTTTAAAGGTAATTTTAGACGTATTTGTTTGCTAACAATAAAATCAGGTTGAATAGAAACCTCAATTTTTGTGTTTTTTATGTCCAGCTTTTTTTCTTGTAAAACGCATATCCTTATGTGGCTTACAGACACCACTCACCACTATTATGTTTACTTTTACTGAAAAATTAGGCATACGATGCATTGCATCAATAACAATCCACAAGAAAAATCGTATAAATAAGTTAAAAAATAGGTATTAATTAGAAAGCAAGTTCTTATCTGAGAAGTTTTGAACTTGATTTGAATTTTGGCGATTTTCGAAAATATTTAAGTGCAAACGTAGAAAAACTGTAATATTATTTTTATTATTTTAATAAATGCTTGATCTCGCAGAGGTGTTTGGAGAATGCAAATTCTTGCTGCTTCGAATTATTAGTCTGCTCATTCTCAAGCAGAGTTCAATAGCAATGTCATCCTCAAAACTCGAATTTACAGTTATGTTATATTTAGCTGATTACCACTAAAAATAAAAGGTACTTAATATAATAGGACGGAAGTCTTCCAAACCGGGTTTTTTCCATACCAACAGACACTCCGCACTACAACATGCATTTCTAATGTTTTATATATTTTTAAGTGTCAAGCGAGAAATCTGGTACAAAGTTAAATGTACCTACCGTATATTCTATAATAGTACGCCCCGCGTATTATCCAAATTTGGACCTCTCAGACCCGCGCACTATTACAGACCCGCGTACTATTACAAACCCGCGTACTATTACAAACCCGCGTACTAAATAAAATGTAGAAATTCCCAGTTTATGAAATTTATTTTATCCAGCCATCACCTAGCAAAGAACAAGATTAGGGTAGGCTCGTCTAATTGTGATCGCTTTTTGAAAAACTTGTTGTTGTGCTATCCGTAAAACTTTGTAGAAACAGTTTCGAAAGCAACGACCTTTGAAGTTTAACAAACATACAATTGTGAGTATTTCCTCCAAATTTCATAAAATTCTGATGGTTAATCTTTCATCTACAAGAGTTTAAGGAATTCACTCTTGGCTGACATGGGAACCTACCTTGCTTGAACACATGGATTCAAATGAATTCTATCATAACGTCTTCTACTGTGACTAGTGACTACTGCTAGTATAGTCGTTCGGTTGCAAAATCGCTTATCTCGATTTTATTCGAATTTGAATTTTCGAAATTTTCTTGAAATAAAAAATCAAGAAAATTCAGTGGGAATAACAGTGGAAAATTTTAGTGAGGATAGGGTCCCCCCTTCACTACTTTCGTAAAAACGAAAAAATTATAACTTCCAGTAAATGTAGTGTTTAATTTATGTTTGCTAATAATTACTATCTTTTTGCAACGGAACATAACAGAAAAGCTTAAACTTAATAGGGTCGTCCATAAATGACGTCATAGAAACTTTCTAATTTTAGGGCGGCATATATGTGGAATAATATATATATACAGGATAATATATTGATAATATATATAGGATAATATATATATGGGAACTGCAATTTGTTCTAACTACTTGATTTAAAAAGTGCAAAATATTCTAACTACTTGATTTAAAAAGTCCAAAATATTCTAACTACTTGATTTAAAAAGTGCAAAATATTCTAACTACTTGATTTAAAAAGGCAATTTGCTCTATCTAAATTGTTTTAGAAAGTTCAAAATGTTCTTACTTTATGGTTTGGAGTGGCAAAATGTTCTATGATTTTTAAAAGTGAAAAATGTTTTATTGCATGTTTTAAAAATTTTGAAATGTTCTCATGTCTCATTACAAAATATTGAAAATGCAAAGGGCTATAAATACAACGTTTGAGAAGTGCGAAAGCTATAACTACATGTGATATTCAAAAGCACGTAATAAGAACATTTTGCACTGTTCAACATTATGTATTTAAAATAGTGTACAAGTTAGAACCATGTAGTAAAACCATTTTTAATCAATGTGTCATCAATCATGTAGTTAGATAAGTTTGCAACTTAAAGCCATGTAGTTAGAACAGTTCGCGCTTAAAATGATGTAGTTAGAACAGTTTGCAGTCTTAAAATCCATATAGTTAGAGCGTTTTAGAATATGATGCGATTAGAGCCACTTGCACTTTCATAAGCATGCAATTATGATTTGGTTAGCTAAAACGCTTATTCAAATCGAAAGTGGAAGAAAGCGGATTTGTTTTTAAGGTAAAATCAAGGAAGCGGATTCGCTTTCAGCGAAAAGTGGAAGGAAGCGGATTTGAGCCTTCACCAGCGATATAATTAGTTATGCCTTCATAAAATTGGAAAGTTTCTATGACGTCATTTATGGAAGACCCTATTGAAGTTTAAGCTTTTCTGTTATGTTCAGTTGCAAAAAGATAGTAATTATTAGCACACATAAATTAAACACTACATTTACTGGAAGTTATAATTTTTTCGTTTTTACGAAAGTAGTGAAGGGGGGACCCTATCCTCACTAAAATTTTCCACTGTTATTCCCATTGAATTTTCTTGATTTTTTATTTCAAGAAAATTTCGAAAATTCAAATTCGAATAAAATCGAGATAAGCGATTTTGCAACCGAACGACTATACTAGCAGTAGTCACTAGTCACAGTAGAAGACGTTATGATAGAATTCATTTGAATCCATGTGTTCAAGCAAGGTAGGTTCCCATGTGAGTTGGAAGTTTGTTAAGTCCGGTAATTGTGATACGTCCGCGTCTAATTGTGATCGACTAATATAATGTCGAAAGCAATATTTTTTAAACTCTAAAAACGTAGTAAATAAGCTTAATTTGTTGTATTAATGTAATTGTGAATGACTGGTCATTCCAATCGTCGTTTTTATTTTGCTGTATGCCCACCAAAGTTTATTGCATTGATAGTATCAAACTGAATGTGTTAATAACTCTTGAACTCATATAACACGCTAAATTACGTGTATGAAAAATTAGCGTTCAAAGTGTGACATTATAATACTTTTAACCTGCTTTTGCAGTTAAATATCCATTATTTACAGACAAATCAGCACAGTTCAGGTCAAAGTCAAAATATTCCAATACTGCAGTTGCACGCTTAATAGCATTAGTATCACATTTACACGTCACACCAAAGCGACTTACGTTTTCAAAAATAATTTACCAAAAGAAAGATCAAATTATAATTCGATCTGAATTGAGCTTATCTTGTGCCTATTAACCATAGTTTTCTCTCGCATAGTTAGAATTATTGACAATATTTTTGGAACAGTAATTAAAGAGGTTTGAATATAATGAAAACAAACTCTTCTCACTAATTAAATGGCAATCATAGATGTTTTGATTTTTTTCTTCAACAAGATATCCAAATTTCACGGCGAAGATCAACTATTACACACTTATTGAGTCGTTGATTAAAGTAACACAAAATTCGAGCATTGGCTGTCGTTCGTTAGGAGACGGTTTCATGGTATCACAATTACCTGATTATCACAATTAGACGACCTTACCCTACCAAAACGGATTTTCAATTTACAAATAGATTTAACAAAAAATTATTGTAATTTAAATAAAAATTTTCTAGCTTCATGACTTTCGGGAAATGCACAATGGCTTCAAGCTATTAATTTGTGTTACAGTTTGAAATATTTAAGTTGCACGTGTATGAAAATTGGTAATTGTTACAAAATCTAACTTTTAAAATTGCAAATTTTTTTATGTAGGTACAAGTATTTTTCAAAATGTTAATGTTTAGGGAATACATTTTATAAATTGCAAATGTTTTTAGATAATGCATTTATTTACTTACACAAATTTCCCAGCACTATTGTTTTCACTGCAATATGTTATACAGACAATTTTGAAACAACATACCTAACTTGTAAGTACATATGCTTACAAATCTAAATTGATTTACGTTTGACAATCCATTTTGACATAGGCCTATACAATAGCTAGATGTGTAAAAATACTTAATCTGATGGCGATAAAAAAACATATAAAAACAGACCCGCGTACTATTACAGACCAGCGTACTAATACAGACCCGCGCACTATTATAAAATATACGGTACGTCCAGTTCGACGAAGTTAGTTCATAGTTTTATACACTCATGCAGATCATCTATACGGCAGCAATTTCAGTTACCTCAGAAAGGCGTATTAGATTATACACATCAATTCAATGCCAACTAATTTATTCTTTCGCGCAGTTGCACTTTTTCAACTCTTAAGTATATTAAATTTACTAGATTGACAACCAGATCAAAACCCACATAAATTTATTAAAGTGGAGTAACGTAACAGCGGCCCCGGAATAGCCAATAATACTTAGATCTAAAGCAAATCTAATAGCAATATATTAAACTAGCCATGTATGGAACTGATACATAATATACCTACATTTGTACTTATCATTGCTTGCTAGTGCATACTTTTGAAATGCAATGAAAATTATATTTTTAAAAATCAAAATGAATTTTTCATAAATAAAAGCAACTTCATAATTTTTTTTTACACGTTGACATTGTATTGTATTAAAAAGAGATCCAGCATCATGAAGTTGAAAGTAAAGTAGAACTGATACATAATATACCTACTCTTGTACTCACCAAGTACCTGTCCATGTAGGTAGGTAGTGTGTTTATACTATAAAAAAAATCTGGGAAGAGGGTGGGTGGTTTAAAGAAAACCAGGCACCAGACAAACATTAAAGCTACTTAGGCATTGCTACGGTGACAAAGCAATAAGGTTGTTTTATATTACCAAGTGTTGCTTACCACAAAACTGCTTAGTTTACTTCTAAAATATAAATTAACGCAATTTCACTGTTAGTCCTGAATTGTAGTTATGCTCAAGTGCTCGTACTTTTACGCTCACTAGTGCATACTTTTGAAATGCAATTAAGATTAAATTTTTTCAAAATCAAAACAAATTTTTTATAAATAAAAGCAACTTCATACTTTTTTTAAATTACACATTGACATTATATCTTGTGTATACATTAGAAGGAGCCCTCCATATCCTGTTTTAAATTGAATTATATAGTCAACAGATTATGTCCACCCAGAACTACAGTGCCCAGACATTTACCACCCTCAAACAAACCTACTATTTTGCCTACTCATTACCATAATTAATGCAGAAATAAATATTAAGTGTAACTATTCATGGGAGTTCCGCTATGTCACAGCACACGCAAACGAATATGAGCAGATATTTCAATCAGTGAATCTTAATAAAGTGGGTACAAATACTCTTAATGGCAAAGGAATCTTACTTTTTCAAAGTAAAGTAAAAGCAAATTAGGCAGCATTTAAAAGGTCACTTTTAGGCATTTTTATTTATTTTAGCTATTGCTGTGTAGTACTGAAGTGAAAAAGGTTATTAAATATTAATGAAAATAATTCAAATTTCTAATACAACACAGAAGTTGTAAACAATTTTCTTTGTAGTTCATAATTGTTTTATGTAGTAACAAATATAGTAAGTTTTGTCGTGAATAAAAAATATCTAGGCAGAAATTATCCAACAAGGATGAGTCGACGTGGAAAAAGTCCGGGTGGAAATAACCCTACAACCAAGTTAAATATTTACTGTAACTCTTAGATTTACTATCAAATTTTCCGTGCCTCACGGGGTTTGAGGGAACGTTTCGAGAACCTTTGAGTGTCTTTTTTAACTCCCAGGGTCCTTAGTATTTACTGTGTGTCTTTGTATAATACAGTAAAATGTGTTGGTATTGACTTGTCGATACAAAATTCAGTTGAAGTTTGCCGGCACAAAATTTCCACGTAACTACCAGTTCCCTAGCAGCTCTTGGGTCTCTTGTAACTCTTGGGGTTTGAGACAAAGTGTAAGCTAATTCTCGGGAAGATACTCAAAGTTTTACGGTACATATAAGTCTAATAAAAATGTATGAAGGGGATGTTATTTTAAGTTCTTATGAGTTAAAATTTGCAAATATTTTTGCTTTTTTAAATTGCAGGAGTACCGTTGTAGGTAGGCAGTTTTAATTTTGTATCGATTTAAAAATTGTGTAAAAGCAATTTTTTCCTTTGTTCATAATCATTTCGTACTTTAAGGATATTAAAGCTGCTAAATCGATTTGACAAGTCAGGAATATATTATTCCCCTCTTAATATTAAAATCCATATTTTGACAACCTAAATAAGAGTACAAATGAGCAACATACGATTCAAACTAAAATAACTAGGCAAATCTAGTTACTATGTAGGCACTTGCTTAATTATTGTAGGATCCTTATGTGTGGGTGCTACTAACACAAAATTCATTCACAGATTAAAATAAAGTTTGACAACAAAACTGATTTCATAAAAATATTTTTCAACCGTTGAAAAACTATTAAAAATGTATTTCTATTTCTTGCCATTTGGCTAGAAAACACTGTTTTGTGAATAATGGTCAATTGTAGTAATTTTATTAAACGCACACTGAGTCCTATCAGCTATCGTTGTTAGTTGACGGTGTCAAGTTTATATTATTTAGGCTGTCTTTATTATTCAGTAATTAGCACTTCAATAGTTTTTACCTTTCTAATAGCGTATCAGAAGGTGAAATCGGTCAAATATTTCTGATTGTAAAAAATACTAGTTAAGTATATAGATACGAAGCAATAAACAAATTTTTACAAAAAACAACGTAACTCAACATCATTTCGCTATTTTTTCTATATGATGATGCATTGCAAGAAATATTATCCAACAGAAATGAATGAAGTTGCTTTAAAATAAAATTACATGCTTTGTATGTATAAATTAAGATCACAAGACTTACCTGACATTTTCATCTAAAAAAGTTGTATAATTTTGAATTATTAAAAATCAAAGTAGTTTTTTGTAACTCTAAAATATATATTTCTGCTGCTTCACGCACTGAATTTTAAATGGTGCTACAAGTAGGAATAGCTGACGACGACTGAGGAAATACTTGTTCTGACCAAGCTTACGAGCCAAGACAAGAGACAATAGAGTACACACGCTCCCACATATTAGAAGCCATACCTCTATAACGTCTACAAATACAATAGGGGGGGGGGAAGTTGAGATGCGTGCTAACTAATCCTCACTTCAAAGTAGGGGGAAGAGAAGATGGGGTTACAAAAACTTGTCTTGACAATTTGTTTCGCGTTTCTTAGGTTTTTTTGAAATTTATTCAATTCAAAGATTTAATTTTGTTAAATAGGTTAAAAACTGATATTAAATAAATTTTCTTTTCTCCATAACTTGGGTACTTTTGCACGCGTTACTTGAAATTGTATTACATTTCTATTTAAATCTTGGAAAATTCTTGACTAATCCAATACAATAAAGATTCTTAAACTCAATTTCGTCACGTCCTAAAATTTAAAATTTTCAAAACGATACTTTTAGAAGTCGTAGGTACGGCTTGTATTCTCAAGTGTCCCAAAATCAAGTCTAACAAAAAATGTCTTTTATACCTTTCAAAGCAGAAAATGAAAGTTTGAATTTATCCCAAATTAACTTTTTAAATTAAGCCAAGTTCTGGACTCTTTTGCTTTTCAAAAGTATCGTCAATTTAAGACTCCTGAAATCTAGAATTTCAAAAGATTAAAAAATTTAAGAGTCTCGAAATTAAGACTGAAAATAAGACAACCTTAATAATGTCTAAATTATTTAATTTAAAGCAGATTTTAAAAATTCAAGTTTTAAGATTCTAGAAACGTCTTAAACATTTTGAAAGTATTAGTCTTGATTTTACATTCCCTTATGTTAGCAAACTTTTGAATTTGCACAAATTATTTATTTTTCAAATTCATTGTAGGATGGTCGTATCACTAAATCATAAACGTATGTTACAACAAAATTATCGAATAAAGTTATTAAACATTACTGTGGACGTCTTAGGGAAGAGCAGTCTTTTTAAAATCTAAATGATAGTGACAAGGTTAGGGTGCGGAAAGTTCAAAAAGTGAAATTTTTGTTAACGTAATAGATATATGACGCCTTGTGATTTTGCATTTCCAACAGATACGCATTCGTACATTCTAGTAAACAATGTTTGTCTCTCTGCTGGTTTTTTTCCTACCTATCTCCATAATTTAGACAGCTTTTGCAATTCTTAACCAAATTAGACAAGCGATATTTCATTTTAAAGCTTGATTTAAATTAAAAATACCAGATTCAAAAAAATTTGAAAATTATTTAATTTACTGATTATTTTACCTGTAATTAAGTTTTCGAATTTAAAATTAAAATTTAAGCGTCTGTGCGCACATTTAACACATATGATTCTTCTCATGTTTTCCGTCATTTTGATGTATAATTTGTCTATACTAGCATTGAGTGACTGGTTGAATTTTGAAGAATAAGATTTCCAATTTTTAAAAACTGAAAGTCGCCTAAAGGCATTTTCACCTAATTATATTTTTTATTGAGATTTTGAAAACACGTGCATGATGATCCACGCAGCTTACTCTTTCACGGCTGCCGTTCCTTAATTTACAGGTTGTAAATTGACAATTAAGATTTGGCGGCAAATTCAAACTGCCTAAGTTTGCTGTTAGGGCTGCCATAAAACAAGAGCTTTAGCACTTGTTTCTTATATTCAATATATATACTGTATCTGCGTGTGTATTACTTTTTTTTAATTGCATTTTAAAACAAATATTATTTTCGTCACCATGATTAGCCCATAAATGCAATGCAAATATGCTGTACATAATGGATTTTGGAAATGTATTGAACTAGCTATGTATGGAACTAATACATAATATACCTACTCTTGTACTCACCAAGTACCTGTCCATGTAGGTAGGTAGTGTGTTTATACTATAAAAAAAATCTGGGAAGAGGGTGGGTGGTTTAAAGAAAACCAGGCACCAGACAAACATTAAAGCTACTTAGGCATTGCTACGGTGACAAAGCAATAAGGTTGTTTTATATTACCAAGTGTTGCTTACCACAAAACTGCTTAGTTTACTTCTAAAATATAAATTAACGCAATTTCACTGTTAGTCCTGAATTGTAGTTATGCTCAAGTGCTCGTACTTTTACGCTCACTAGTGCATACTTTTGAAATGCAATTAAGATTAAATTTTTTCAAAATCAAAACAAATTTTTTATAAATAAAAGCAACTTCATACTTTTTTTAAATTACACATTGACATTATATCTTGTGTATACATTAGAAGGAGCCCTCCATATCCTGTTTTGAATTGAATTATATAGTCAACAGATTATGTCCACCCAGAACTACAGTACCCAGACATTTACCACCCTCAAACAAACCTACTACTTTGCCTACTCATTACCATAATTAATGAAGAAATAAATATTAAATGTAACTATTCATGGGAGTTTCGCTATGTCACAGCACACGCAAACGAATATGAGCAGATATTTCAATCAGCGAATCTTAATAAAGTGGGTACAAATACTCTTAATGGCAAAGGAATCTTACTTTTTCAAAGTAAAGTAAAAGCAAATTAGGCAGCATTTAAAAGGTCACTTTTAGGCATTTTTATTTATTTTAGCTATTGCTGTGTAGTACTGAAGTGAAAAAGGTTATTAAATATTAATGAAAATAATTCAAATTTCTAATACAACACAGAAGTTGTAAACAATTTTCTTTGTAGTTCATAATTGTTTTATGTAGTAACAAATATAGTAAGTTTTGTCGTGAATAAAAAATATCTAGGCAGAAATTATCCAACAAGGATGAGTCGACGTGGAAAAAGTCCGGGTGGAAATAACCCTACAACCAAGTTAAATATTTACTGTAACTCTTAGATTTACTATCAAATTTTCCGTGCCTCACGGGGTTTAAGGGAACGTTTCGAGAACCTTTGAGTGTCTTTTTTAACTCCCAGGGTCCTTAGTATTTACTGTGTGTCTTTGTATAATACAGTAAAATGTGTTGGTATTGACTTGTCGATACAAAATTCAGTTGAAGTTTGCCGGCACAAAATTTCCACGTAACTACCAGTTCCCTAGCAGCTCTTGGGTCTCTTGTAACTCTTGGGGTTTGAGACAAAGTGTAAGCTAATTCTCGGGAAGATACTCAAAGTTTTACGGTACATATAAGTCTAATAAAAATGTATGAAGGGGATGTTATTTTAAGTTCTTATGAGTTAAAATTTGCAAATATTTTTGCTTTTTTAAATTGCAGGAGTACCGTTGTAGGTAGGCAGTTTTAATTTTGTATCGATTTAAAAATTGTGTAAAAGCAATTTTTTCCTTTGTTCATAATCATTTCGTACTTTAAGGATATTAAAGCTGCTAAATCGATTTGACAAGTCAGGAATATATTATTCCCCTCTTAATATTAAAATCCATATTTTGACAACCTAAATAAGAGTACAAATGAGCAACATACGATTCAAACTAAAATAACTAGGCAAATCTAGTTACTATGTAGGCACTTGCTTAATTATTGTAGGATCCTTATGTGTGGGTGCTACTAACACAAAATTCATTCACAGATTAAAATAAAGTTTGACAACAAAACTGATTTCATAAAAATATTTTTCAACCGTTGAAAAACTATTAAAAATGTATTTCTATTTCTTGCCATTTGGCTAGAAAACACTGTTTTGTGAATAATGGTCAATTGTAGTAATTTTATTAAACGCACACTGAGTCCTATCAGCTATCGTTGTTAGTTGACGGTGTCAAGTTTATATTATTTAGGCTGTCTTTATTATTCAGTAATTAGCACTTCAATAGTTTTTACCTTTCTAATAGCGTATCAGAAGGTGAAATCGGTCAAATATTTCTGATTGTAAAAAATACTAGTTAAGTATATAGATACGAAGCAATAAACAAATTTTTACAAAAAACAACGTAACTCAACATCATTTCGCTATTTTTTCTATATGATGATGCATTGCAAGAAATATTATCCAACAGAAATGAATGAAGTTGCTTTAAAATAAAATTACATGCTTTGTATGTATAAATTAGGATCACAAGACTTACCTGACATTTTCATCTAAAAAAGTTGTATAATTTTGAATTATTAAAAATCAAAGTAGTTTTTTGTAACTCTAGAATATATATTTCTGCTGCTTCACGCACTGAATTTTAAATGGTGCTACAAGTAGGAATAGCTGACGACGACTGAGGAAATACTTGTTCTGACCAAGCTTACGAGCCAAGACAACAGACAATAGAGTACACACGCTCCCACATATTAGAAGCCATACCTCTATAACGTCTACAAATACAATAGGGGGGGGGGAAGTTGAGATGCGTGCTAACTAATCCTCACTTCAAAGTAGGGGAAAGAGAAGATGGGGTTACAAAAACTTGTCTTGACAATTTGTTTCGCGTTTCTTAGGTTTTTTTGAAATTTATTCAATTCAAAGATTTAATTTTGTTAAATAGGTTAAAAACTGATATTAAATAAATTTTCTTTTCTCCATAACTTGGGTACTTTTGCACGCGTTACTTGAAATTGTATTACATTTCTATTTAAATCTTGGAAAATTCTTGACTAATCCAATACAATAAAGATTCTTAAACTCAATTTCGTCACGTCCTAAAATTTAAAATTTTCAAAACGATACTTTTAGAAGTCGTAGGTACGGCTTGTATTCTCAAGTGTCCCAAAATCAAGTCTAACAAAAAATGTCTTTTATACCTTTCAAAGCAGAAAATGAAAGTTTGAATTCATCCCAAATTAACTTTTTAAATTAAGCCAAGTTCTGGACTCTTTTGCTTTTCAAAAGTATCGCCAATTTAAGACTCCTGAAATCTAGAATTTCAAAAGATTAAAAAATTTAAGAGTCTCGAAATTAAGACTGAAAATAAGACAACCTTAATAATGTCTAAATTATTTAATTTAAAGTAGATTTTAAAAATTCAAGTTTTAAGATTCTAGAAACGTCTTAAACATTTTGAAAGTATTAGTCTTGATTTTACATTCCCTTATGTTAGCAAACTTTTGAATTTGCACAAATTATTTATTTTTCAAATTCATTGTAGGATGGTCGTATTACTAAATCATAAACGTATGTTACAACAAAATTATCGAATAAAGTTATTAAACATTACTGTGGACGTCTTAGGGAAGAGCAGTCTTTTTAAAATCTAAATGATAGTGACAAGGTTAGGGTGCGGAAAGTTCAAAAAGTGAAATTTTTGTTAACGTAATAGATATATGACGCCTTGTGATTTTGCATTTCCAACAGATACGCATTCGTACATTCTAGTAAACAATGTTTGTCTCTCTGCTGGTTTTTTTCCTACCTATCTCCATAATTTAGACAGCTTTTGCAATTCTTAACCAAATTAGACAAGCGATACTTCATTTTGAAGCTTGATTTAAATTAAAAATACCAGATTCAAAAAAATTTGAAAATTATTTAATTTACTGATTATTTTACCTGTAATTAAGTTTTCGAATTTAAAATTAAAATTCAAGCGTCTGTGCGCACATTTAACACATATGATTCTTCTCATGTTTTCCGTCATTTTGATGTATAATTTGTCTATACTAGCATTGAGTGACTGGTTGAATTTTGAAGAATAAGATTTCCAATTTTTAAAAACTGAAAGTCGCCTAAAGGCATTTTCACCTAATTATATTTTTTATTGAGATTTTGAAAACACGTGCATGATGATCCACGCAGCTTACTCTTTCACGGCTGCCGTCCCATAATTTACAGGCTGTAAATTGACAATTAAGATTTGGCGGCAAATTCAAACTGCCTAAGTTTGCTGTTAGGGCTGCCATAAAACAAGAGCTTTAGCACTTGTTTCTTATATTCAATATATATACTGTATCTGCGTGTGTATTACTTTTTTTAAATTGCATTTTAAAACAAATATTATTTTCGTCACCATGATTAGCCCATAAATGCAATGCAAATATGCTGTACGATTTAGTTAGTATGTAAAACGTAAAAAGCATGTAAACAAATAGACTAACTCTTAAACAATTTTACAATGGATTTTGGAAATGTATTGAACTAGCTATGTATAGAACTAATACATAATATACCTACTCTTGTACTCACCAAGTACCTGTCCATGTAGGTAGGTAGTGTGTTTATAGTATAAAAAAATCTGGGAAGAGGGTGGGTGGTTTAAAGAAAACCAGGCACCAGACAAACATTAAAGCTACTTATGCATTGCTACGGTGACAAAGCAATAAGGTTGTTTTATATTACCAAGTGTTGCTTACCACAAAACTGCTTAGTTTACTTCTAAAATATAAATTAACGCAATTTCACTGTTAGTCCTGAATTGTAGTTATGCTCAAGTGCTCGTACTTTTACGCTCACTAGTGCATACTTTTGAAATGCAATTAAGATTAAATTTTTTCAAAATCAAAACAAATTTTTTATAAATAAAAGCAACTTCATACTTTTTTTAAATTACACATTGACATTATATCTTGTGTATACATTAGAAGGAGCCCTCCATATCCTGTTTTGAATTGAATTATATAGTCAACAGATTATGTCCACCCAGAACTACAGTACCCAGACATTTACCACCCTCAAACAAACCTACTATTTTGCCTACTCATTACCATAATTAATGCAGAAATAAATATTAAGTGTAACTATTCATGGGAGTTCCGCTATGTCACAGCACACGAATACGAGTTCATTAAATTAGGAATGAAAAAATTAATACCTAATTGTAATTAGGTTTTATAAATAATGGCCGCAAAACCCTACGATGATCGACGTTAATATGTTTAAACTATCTGATATCTAAAACTGAAAAACATGTTTAGAAATTTTAAAAAATGGCGTCCTTCAGTATAAATAAATTGATTTAAAAAAAGAACACAAATATGCAACGGCCGCTCACTTTACTTAGACAATATTTTAGTCAAGAAAACAATTAAAGCTAAACTGGCTAATACAAGAGATACTAGACTAGTGGCAGCCAGCAGCAGATAATTATTTGTTTTTAGTGGGTTTTAATAGCTGCCTAGGAAAGTTTACAATGCTAAGCTGCTATATTGCAAAATGGCTGCTTCTTCTGCTGCACTTCAAAGAGAATTGATAATAGGACTGTATGTATTAGTATGTATGCATTTTAATTTTAATCAAAACAATGAAATTGAATAATCTGTGTGCGTGTTGCGTATGGGGTTTATGACAAATACTTAAATAGCCACAAAAAGTATAATTTAATAAATTCAAATTATTAGTTATGGTAGTTTGAGTACTTTTTATCATAGTAAATTTAAGTACATTTAGTACATAGGTACTAACAATAAGATTACACACGTATCAAAATTACATTACTCGGCTTGGCAATGCCAGAAACATCCACGACCCTGAAGCACTTCGAATGACTAAAGCGCCAAAGAGCATTGCGCATTGTTGAGCTTTTTGAGCACAGCGTGAGGGCAGCTTTTGACTTTTCAGTATGTAATAGAATGATTTTGTCTGTATTTTGTATCGGTTTGTCTGTTTTCCTTTAAGTATAATGTATGCTACAGGTCACATATTTTAACTGATCTTGACCAAGGAACTTCCAAGCATTCGCAATTGCGATGTAGGTGTGTTGTATAGTTCTTGGCTTTGTTCTGTTCAGGGATTGCCCATTCAAAACTCTTGGGGAGCATTGGGAGTTTTGAGAGCGCTTTCTCTAAAAACTCTTGAGGAAATTTTCTAAACGCCAGGAGTAGGACGCTGGGAGTTTTGAAAATTTTGAAGGTGCAAAACTCCCAGAAACAATGCTTCTGTAAATTCCATACCAAACCTTTACAGCAACAGTCACTTCATTATGATTTACATTACACTTAACCAGCTGACAAAAAGGCGTATTTCAAATCCATACATTTTGTTTTTAAAAATGTGTTAATAATTGCTATTAATTTATATGTACGCTCCCAAAACTTTAAGGCCTCCTAGCCTTTATTACTCTAGGCGCGAAATACAGGGAGTTTTGAATTGGCCATTCCTAGTTCTGTTCATCAATTATTTTGGAATTAGCAGTTAGCGAATCAACTCCTAAAGATCTTTTCTACTCTATTTTATACACGTGCAAAAACTGACGATTTGCCTTTTTTCTGCATTTTTTTTTCTTTGTACGTCTCACATATTCCTTGATTGATTTAAATCAATCAACTTTTAAATGATTGCAAATGTAAAGGAGACGCCCTGTGTTGTTTGCTGCTGGGATAGTACAAGTCATTTCATCGAAATTAGCAGTTGTATGGAGCAAATCTTAAACATTTTCTAACTTTATCTGAGGCATCGTCCATATATGTCCTCCAAATATTTTTATTTTAAATGCCCCTCTTTTGTTTGTATAGCCGTTTATAAACTGATGTCAGTAACATCAATACGCTTATCTAAAATGCAATTTCACAATTTTTGAAAATTCGAATATTTTTTTTTAAAGTTTAAAAAAAATTTCTGAGGCCCCAAGTTAAAAATAATTTTCTCAGAAGAAATTCAAATTTTCGGATTGTCAAAAATCCTGAAATACATTTCAGATAAGCGTATAAAGATGTTGTATTTCAAATTTTATGGAAATTTGACAAAAATTGTGGGATCAATAGAGCGGGGAACTTTGAAAAGGTCTCTCCTAGTCCACAATTTCTGTTCATAATGAATTAATAAAGAATTCAGTGGCTCAGAAGCCCGGATTCATTATGAAGTCGCGAGTGAATCGAAAACGATTCAGAATGGGTTTAGTCTGAGTATGAAATGTCCGCCTATTCGCTTCGCATACGACTCACTATGAATTTGAAATTCTGAATGAAAATAAACCTATTGCGAAGCTTTTACAAATACTATTGCCACCTTACGATTCCATATAAACTATTACGACTATAACATGAAAAAATTTATGAAATTGCTCTCTTTTATACCAAATTCCAAAATCATTTGTTTATTATTAATCACTATATTAAATTGCATTTACTGAAGCTCAAATCACATCAAATACAATATTATATAGTTATGTAGTTAAATATACAGTAATTACGGTTTTGGAGAGAAGTAAAAACAGAACTATAGAACTCTATTTGTACACGTCAAAAAAAAGTGATAGAAAATCGATTATGAAATAATAATAGAGCATCGATTAACTTTAACAGATTAGTCGGTTAACTTTAAAATTTCCGAGTGTGGGAAAATCGGTTAAAAAATTGCTGCTAGCAAATAATCCTTAATAGATAATCGGTTGGAGCTACCATAATAATAAAACACATAAGTGCAATCAAAAAGTACAACAAATTACATAATACATACATCATATGACATTTTTAGTTACTTCAATGTAGTGCACTGAAATTGTGAATTGTTATTGTTATTGTGAAAATTTTAGAATCATAATAAAAATTTGAAATTGTTATTGTGAATACAACTACACTTTAATTTAAATATATTGTTATTGTGAATTACAATAACAACACAATAACAATTTGTTATTTTAAAAGGTAATGAATGGCAGAGGATAGGAAAAAGCGCTTAAGAGTTTCAACTAGAGTATGTATACTGCATGATGGCATGCTATATTTGAATTATGGGCCGGGCACAAATGACGTCACCCAAAATCTTGGAAATCATCAATATATATTTTGTACTGCCGATCCACTAGCGTGCCATTTAGGTACATCTCCATCGTTCGATACTTGATTTTACTGGTGTTTTCTGTCGCAAGAGCATGAAATCCTTTAAACATTTCATCTTTTAAAACAAAATCTGCAGCTTCGACTAATCAACAATCTTGAATCATAATCATAAATGAAGTGAGATGATTTTCAACATCTTTCAGAATTATTATCGCTTCAGAAAATGGAGATTCACATTTTTTGGTTATCATGGATGTGTAACAGTTGAATAGCTTCAAACAATATTACGTCTTTTAACATTGATCAAAATTCATTTTTGCCGTGCCAGTTAGTTTACACAATTATCCAATAGTGCCAGTCAATTCTAAATCTAAGCACACATAAAAGCCACGTATTAATTACAAGAAGAGAATCACTTGTGCAATGTATAATACCAAATGATGATTGCCACAAATTACACAAGTCGCAAGTAATTTTCCCTACAGAGGCCATAGACAGGTGACTCAAAGCCGGCTGAAAAAACAATTTGCCGTCAGTTGACAACTGACAACAACTAAAATTCCTAGACTGTCATGGTTCGTCACGCACTTGGTTCTTTGACTGATCTAATTGCCAAACTGAAAACTACTTAAAATTTTACATTTTCCGTAGTATTGTGTCTTGTTTCTAATTTCTGCCAACTACCCAACTACCCATTAGTCGAGGGAACATGAAATGACAAAACGAAACAAATCATTATAGATTCTTTTGTGCCAGCAGTCGCAGTCAGCAGTACATAACTAATAACGTCATCTCCGTTTTCCACTCGTTACAGGTTTAAAAGCTACGGACGGTCGTTTAGTAGTGTTTTACACACTACAGGGCATGACTATATGACGTTGTATCAAAAATGCCGATTTGTAACCCCCCCCCTCTTGCCCTTTAGAGACCCTTTAGTAAACAATGCTGGTGCCCTCCACCCGCCTAAGCGATGACGTAATACGCATATAAATCCTGAAGCTTTCGACTTGCTTTTAGTTTAACTGAGCGTGCGCATGCTTCTGGTTTTCAATATGAACATCAGGAAGCTTCAAATGATTACGTTGTGCAAAATTCGGCAATGACCTCTAACCCCAGATATCTGGAATGTTAAAGGTGCGGGCAGCTAGATCTCCTCCCACAAAATTTATAACGCTATTGTTGCCTTACCTTAACTCATCGTCAGTAGGAAACTTAAAACCAAATTGTGAATTGTAATAATTGTTATTTTTAATGTAAATGGTTCTGAAATTGTGATTGTTATTGTGAATTACAAGCGTATAGTATTGTGATTGTTATTGTGAATTACAAGCGTATAGTATTGTGATTGTTATTGTAAATATAATATTTAACAATAATTTACAATACAATACTCTCACAATTCATGTGCACTACTTTAATGAATTCACATTTCAAATCGGAGTTAGACAATACGCCATGGTCATGACTGTGGGGTATAACTTTTTCCTAACAAAATAAATAAGGTTACGGGCCGTTTGCAAGTCCTGTGATTTATTGAAATATTGCTGGAGTATTCACGTTGTGAGTTATCATTTGGCATACAGCAGAACGTTAGCTAGCATCGTAGCGGTAGTTCGGTCAACTCACTTGTCAGCAGCAGTTCGGTTAAGGGGCCACCCATATGTTACGTTTCAAGTTTTTGTGGAAACCCCCTCCCGCCGCCCCAGAGTTCAACTATTTTAACATTATGGTAATTAGAGAGCTTACCCCCTCCCCCCTGCAAAAAGGAACGTAATATATGGATATTCCCTAACTCAGCAGTTTAATCGGTTAACTCGTACCAGATTTTCGGTTGACTCAGCAGTTTAATCGGTTAACTCGTAGCGGAAATTTGGGTTGACTCAGCAGTTTCACTCTGTTGTAACTCGTAGCCGATTTTTCGGTTACCGAAAGTCAGCAGTGAGTCTATAGGTGTCGCTGTATTGAAGAATCTATTTGAAGTTAATAGCGCGTCTATTAACTCGTCACTATTTTTTAAGAGTGTAGCATGATTTGATGATATCCAACTCTGACCCTCATTTCAATTCTGTACAAAATATACGATCAAAAAGTCAATAAATTATTATTTGTTATAGGTATATTATATTGGAATATTAGGTAACTAAAAAAAACAACGACTACGTTAAATCAACATTTACCTTCGACTTTAAGAAAAGCCCACTCCCATTCGTCATTTCTTTAGAAGCAACTAGATCCAATATTCAATTCGACCAGAGCAAGAAGTACACACTTGCATTTAAACCAACGTTATATTTAGTTGTCTGGGGTTAATTGAAAATGAATGATAGCCAGTAGACCTTTTCTAAATTAGTAATGTAAAAAACTAAAGTTAAATAAATCATCTACGGCTCCATTTCCAGAACTGAGGACTACGAATACCATTGTAAAATTCAGAAGTACACTTGCACTTTTAAGTTTAACAAAAATCGTAGCTCTACATATATTTTTACTGTTATCGTTAAATCTGCCAGCTTGAAGATAAATTATAGATTTATTGACAAGATAAAATTGCTTACCTATTTAGTGCCGATGTAGAAGCTTCCAAAATAATAGAACCAAACTTTTGATGATTTGGATATAACTTCTTCCGATGTTCCGATGTTAATTAGTGAGAAATATTGGACCCCTGTTGTTGTAAAAAACTGATTTTGAATTAAGTTTTTAGCTCTCAACTAATATTAGTTTGACTATCAATTGAACAAGAAAACTTTCAACACTGAAATGAAGAACAATTAAATTAGGGAGGAAAATTTGGACTACAGTTAACAGTAGATGACTGAAACTCAGCGAAGTACGAAACCAAATGCAGCTTTGTACTGAGCACAACAAAGGTAACGGTTAGAAATTTCTGAGTCCCGCTGCGATGAAATGCATGTGCGTTGCGCCGCACATTCGCACGAATGAACCAAAAATGAACACTTTACGAACAAATCATTTGCAGTTCGTAATGACTTCATTCTTAAGGGGGAAAAATGAAGCTTCAGTACAAAGTCCTAATACTGAAGCGAATATGCAAAGCCGCATAATGCACTCACAAATACGGACTCATAATGTAGCGTTATAAAGTTTAGTGAATGAATGCGAAGAAATTACGAATTCATTATGAATGTGTCTGCCGACTGGGATATTTTTGAAATTGCGCGCGCGAACGACTATACAAACAGAGGTCACTCATATGAGTAGTATACGTTTCGGTTTCGGGTAGTTTTGTTTTGCTTCATTCCGTAGTTTCAAAAAAGGTAGGTTTCCATGTTAGTGGTATAGAGTTGCATGCATGATTTTCTCCTTGCAGCAAAGGAAGTCCAAATCAACGTGAAACTGTACAAAATATTATATACATTTTTCATCCGATTGTAAACTTCAAAATTGTTCGCAAAACAAAGGGAAAAATATAATATGCCTCTGTTCAATCATTCCAATAATTTGTCTTATTTTTTTCTATTTGCTTTTCATCTGATTGTGAGTGTAGAAGAAAATAATATTAAAAAGTAATATTTATTTCTACCTATTTTCATAATTTATAACACTTGAAATACTTGACCGAATTGATCGAGTGATAGCTCATTTTAAAGCCCTTGAAAAATGAAAACTGACTTTTCTAACTTTCCCTTCTAGTCCATACAACACTTTTTATAGCGATTTGTCAAAAAAAAACGATTTTTTCAAAATAATTCCGAAACTGTTAAAATATCACTTATGAATTTGAACATAATTAGATTTTGCTAATCATTACGGTTTTAGTGATGTATCATTTGTATGCAAATTCTGTAAGTGACCGGTCCAAAAATCAAATTTTACATTTCGACAACACTTTTGCGGGAAATTCAAACTGCTTCATTTCATACTGCTGATTTTAAGGAATTGAACATTGAACACAAATAGTGCCATTCACATTAAGGGTGGGTCAGCTGGAAATAAATAACACCCTATAATACACATTATAGGGCGCCGTTTTTGATGTTATGCTTGAGGAAGTGACTCAGTAGGTGGGTGGGGGGGGGGAGTTAAAATATGCTAAAGTTGGCTGAAGGACTTCAAAATTTTATGTTTTCGTGAAAATAGGTCGAGTATTCCTACAGGTTTTCAGATTATGTGTATAGGCAGAAATAAAATCAGTCCATTATTTTAAAAGCGTACTACCGTATTTCCTCTAATAGTACGCGGGTCTCTAATAGTACGCGGGGGGTAGCCGCCTCAGTTTGGATAGTACGCGGGTCTATTTAACACACTATTAAATGCCAGTGCGCAGGTCCCTATTAATGCGCGGGGGGTCGAGGCTCGAGTTTGGATAGTACGCGGGGCGTACTATCAGAGGAAATACGGTAGATTATTTAAATAGGTAGAAATAAATAATACTATAAATTAATCGTAGAAGAAAAACAAATACAAAAGCATATACTATATACTACTGCCCCATATTACTGTTAACCCTTGTTTTCTATCAATAATTTTTCGTACTTGTTCGAATTTTAATGCATTTTTCATGAGATCGTAAACTTCAAAATTGTTTGCAGAAAAAGATTAAATAGCAGTTCCTGTCCAAAACTGCATATCCACTCAACTACCACGTCGCCATTTTGGACGCCATCTTTATATGTTACTGCACATTAAACCCCTATACATAACTGCATATTCTCTTGCAGCCATAAAAAATTTCAAAAATTTATTTTAGTCTGATGCATCTTGCCCAGTCTAATGTATTTCATTTGGTTCGATTAGTATTCAGCCCCGCTCGGTTCGGCCCCACCGTATTCGGTGCCGAAAGGTCGGGTCCCGACATTATTCGGTCCCTGCTCATAGCCGGTCTCGCTCAGTTCGGTCCCATATATTTTTAAATGTTTTGTAATGAATACATACTACGTAATCGACCTGCGAATGTTAACTGTTACTGTTAAGTGTCATCACCCTTGTGCAAAAGAGTAACTATTTCGTGGACGTGATGACGTGCCCTTGCAATAATTATTTGTTAATACTGGGTTTATGGTTTAATGCAATCCTATTTAATAATTATTACGATCTTTTAAACTCTAATAAATTGACGTGGGTTATCATTACCTTAACAAGCAACTACTGTTACTTGTCGCACCGGCAGCATACATCATTAACATAACACTAACCTACTGGGGCCAAATTGAACGGGGCCGAATAATACCAGGGACCGAATAATGTCGGGACCCGACCTTTCGGGGCTGAATACGGTGGGACCGACTACTGTCAGTACCATTTCATTTTCATTGTGATTATGAACCTCCTGGAGTCCGTATGAAGACACCAAAAATAGAGATTTCATAGGGACCAAAGCACCAATCATTTTTGTTCTATGATTTTCGTCCAACTCAACAGCATATAGAAAATTCAAAGCAGTTGGCGGGATTCCTGTCTTGCTGTGATGTCATCTGCTGCTGCTGTAGTTTTGTTGCAACCTTCAGGGTAGCAACTCTCGATAATTTAACGAGGGATTGTCGATAAATGATGCCATTGGTAGGATCACAACAGAACTACCTGAAGTCACCCCAATCACCCCCATGCTAACGACTAAACACACTTCTCTTGAACAGTGAAAATCGCTATTTCCCCCGGCCTGGGTGATTCTTAGTGGTTCGACGTATTTTAAATCCATAAGTGACATCGCAGATGGTAGGTAAAGGACGTTGGAGAATTTCGGCTCAACATCTAAGGAAAACATGACCTAAAAACTAAAATGACCAAGACGTATGATGCAGTTAATCCAGTTGTCACTGGTAGGTTGATAATATCAATGCTCAGGCAGTTAGCAGCAGTTAAGAAGAAGAAAGAATTTATTGACAAATAAAAGACTGGCACACAATTATGCTTGCCCTAAAGGACACAGCATACTAATACAAAATTTTAATGACACATTTGATTATATTAGATTGGATTATTCGATTACAATATAATGTACTATTTTATACTAAGGAATTGGTGCTGGTTTGAATGTATTGGGCTTAGAGCCTGGGTGGTAGACATGGTGGTGATAGATTCTGATTCTGTGGCCTCCTCTGAGGGCTTCTACTACAACATCATCTCTTATGAACACGGGAAGCCCGAGATGGACTCTAAAATCTTTGAATAACTTTGTAATCGTGCCCTTGGCACCTATGAATAGTCGATGAATTGTTTTGTACATAATTTTTAATTTTTTAGTCAAAAGTTTTTATTTATTTCATTCTTTCAGTGTCCAAATACTTTTTCACTGTTTTTGGATACTTTTAAAAAATAAACTTACAAGGGAATGCCGCCGCATGTACTCTCTCGTTTCTAAAAACAAAACCCATACCAAAGACTGCTCGTGGGTACTATAGATCCAAAGTAACTCGACTGCATTTTGCGCCGTTCGCTCACAATCACGAGCCAAAGTTCAAAAAAGTCGATTTTTTGCAACTTTGCAACCCTGTAGCTCCTACAATTTTGCTCGTATTTTCAAAAAATTTGTAGTTTTGTAGTCTCTGTAACATTATCTAAAAAGTTAAATAAAATTTAAAAAATGTTCATTTTGTTTTATAAAATTGGGGTATTTTGAGTGCCTTCAAAAAAATTGGTTTTCAAAATAATCTCGGAAAAAAATAAAAAATTTTAAAATTATTAAAGTTCTAATTTTTATTTTTAGACAATGTACTAGAGATCACAAAACTTCCAATTTTTTGAAAATCGGACCAAAATTGTAGGAGCTACAGGGTTGCAACGTTGCAAAAATTCGATTTTTTTTAACTTTGGCGCTTGGTTGTGAGCGAACGGCGCAAAATGCAGTCGAGTTACTTTGGATCTGTAGTACCCACGTGCAGCTTAATTTAGTTTGGGCATTTTTATTAAAATCGAGAGAGCACATGCGGCGGCATTCCCTTGTTAGTCGGAAATTTCTGCTTATAATAAGTTCATAAAGTATTCAATGTCTCAGCATCCAGGATTCATTATGAAGTCACAAATGATTTAAAAACGATTCATAATAGGCTCAGTATGAGTGTGAAATGTCCGCTTTTCCTCTTTGCATACAACTCACTATGAAATAAAAATACTGAATGAAAATAAACGTTTGGCGAAGCTATTACAAATACAAAATACAACCGCCACCTTACAATCCCATATTTACTTTTACAGCTACTACTTAATTGTAATCTCGGATTCTTGAATAATTTATAAAATTGCTCTCCCTTATGCTAAATATCAACACCGTTATTTTATTATTACCCACAAATACAATAATGTAAAATAGTACATATTGGAGCTAACACCACAATCTTATTATCAACGCCTGCAGTATTACGGGCAATAGCCAACTTATACAGTGCACTCCCCATACAGTTTTTCGAATTAACCCCTTATTGGGGTGTCATTAGATAGCCATTTGTCAAGCAGGTGGTAACCTGGCCCACACTGTGGCCGGCCCACAGCCAACTAGATATATACCGGCCTACCGTTCTGAGTTTTTCCTAATGATATTTATGTCGCCACGAATTTGCACTTGCAGCCGCATAGATGGCAGTTTCAAGCGTTCTCACTGTGGGATCACTTAATGGACTGTAGGGAAAAACCCACTACATAAAGATTGACCTGCCTTGGCATACAAGTAATAAAGGGCCATGTACATTATGACGTCAACACAAAAATCCAGATTTCCGATTCCCCCCCCCCCAGGCTTGCTGGTCAGGATTCGGTCAACATTTTTACTAATATCGTTTAACCCCCCCGCCCCTCCTAAGTGTTGACGTCACATGTTCATGGCCCCAAAGTGGTTTGTGCTAGTTGCTCATAGAACGGCTCGCAGAGGCACCTGCTGGTTTTAGTGATCTAAACTCAAACTTTTTTGGCTACAAACTTTTTAGGTACAACGGTAGGCCAGTATATATCTAGTTGGCTGTGCCTGGCCTTGGAAAAAGCGTTTTTACAGTTTTTTGAATTATTCACGTTTGAAGTTTTTAGCTCTGCATCAAACACAGCTTGAAGATTTAAATTTTTAACAATTCAAGGGTCCTGATTGGTACAGAGCTAGATTATTAATTCATTTTTTATTGATAACAAATATTTCGAAAATGAACCACATGATAACAGTGATTGGTGACAATTTGAAGTTCCCGCAAAAATCTGGTCGAAACCAAAAATTCTGTTTTTATACCGGTGAATCAATGAGTGTGGGCTCAAATGACACATCATTCAAAAGGTAATGAATAGCAGACCCTAATAGCCCTAATTATGTTCGAGTTCAGCAAGATATTTAAACAATTTCTGAAATTTTGTGAAAATGGTTTTTTTTAAATCTCTAAAACGTGTTGAATAGGCCCGAAGTAAAAGAAGAAAATATCAGATTTTTCTTTTTAAGGGCTTTAAAGCTAGAAATCGTCCAAATCGGCCCAGTACTTCAACAATAGACTAAATTATGTGAATAGGTAGAAATAATTAAACAGTGTGTAGACGGAAGGTTTAACTTTAACTAACTGTACCTACTGCATAAGAAACTGAAAAACTTTGCTGGAAAATTTAGGGCCGTACACAAATGACGCAAGCGAACTTTAACATATTTTGGGACCCACCAACCTCATGCGTCACCCTCTTAAGCTTAACATAGGAAACGACAATGTGCACGATGTGGTTATTTATTTCCAGCTGACCCACCTTCAAAGTGGGTGGCACCGTGTATGTCCGACCCTTTAGCAGCCGTGTAAAATAAAATAGTTTGAATTTCCCGCAAAACTCTTTTCGAAATTAAAAAATCGATAATTAGCCCGGATACTCATGAAGTTTGCAAACAAAAGATACATCATTAAAACGGCAATGATTAGCAGAATCTAATTATGATCGAGTTCACAGCGTGTTATTCTAACAATTTTCGAATAAAACCAAAAAACCCGATTTTGTTCCTCGAAAAATCGCTATAAAAAGTGTTGTATGGACCAAAAGTAAATAAAAAAATATAGGATTTTGATTTTTTTAAGAGCGTCAAAATGAGCTATCACTCGACAAAATTGCTCAAGTATTACAACATTGCTACAATATTGTTACAAATTATGTAAATAGGTAGAAAAAATAAATAGGTAGAAACCATTTGTGCCAGGTTTCATTTTTTGATCTGCTTGAATTGTTTTTAATAACAATAATAACAATAATTTTGTTCAACCGCTTTATTTGTTGTCTTCATTGTATCTATGTCTACGTCTACACCGCAATTGGGTGTGTTTTGCTCTTTGTATGTCTCTTTGCGTGTCTGCCAATCTAGCTGTCTATCTGTACAGTAGGTAATTACAGAGCTAATCTAAAGAATGAGCTCCGACACCGCTATTATATTACTGTCAAATCCAACTATAAGGGACCTGGGAGGACCGACATTTTTAGTCCCGATTAGCCGAATTCCCGTTTATCCATTTAAGGGAATTTTTTATAAAGCAAACACTATTTAAAATTTAAAAATCTATATTATTTAGAGTAAAAAATACCAAAGGCAAGATATTTACAACGTTGATTAAATATAGTTATTGAGATTCAATGATTTTGTTGAAAATATTTGTCTGCGCTAAAAAAATTGATGAAGTCTGTGTATTATTTCCTTAGGTTCAGATAAACTTGGAACTGGGAGGATTCTTCTTCTTCTGCAGTAGTTTCGCCGTCAAAATCCTCATCTGATTCGTCACATTAAGTTATGCTACGGACTATTGTTTAAACTATTACCGGCTTCTTTGAAAATTTCTGTTTGATTGTAAACTCAATGGGAACTGAATACTGATTAAGCAGTTATAGTAAGTAACTAAAAAGATAAGCTGTAATCTATAAAAAGTGGGACCTACCTACTTAAATGGACAATAATGTAAATGTTGTAATAAATGCAGTCCTGTGGTCAAGTACACAGTCCAGAATTAAGTACCGTAAAGCTATAAATAGAAGGTCCTTCTCCGACCGAGGAGGTTCTACCCCCGGCATGTAATGGCGACCCGGCTTCTATTAAAATATTTATTTTTAAAACCAAAAATACAACCCGACCTACCACACGCGTAGCAAAGTTTCACTATATCTGGAAACTTACTCGTTTTTACTATGCTAAACGCGAAATTATTGCTAATTTCATCAATAACTCATGCAACCAAGCCCAATTCATGGTAAAAAGATATACTTTTATTTGATTGGAGACCAGGCTCATATTAGAGACCCGGCTTGCATTGTAATTTATAGCCGTCACCCCCGGCCTCTATTAGAGACCCGACATATAGAGCCCTGGTGGTCCAGTGGTGCCGGGCGAGACATAGCGTCTGAGGCTCTCCATCACTGTCGACAAGGCGTGGGTTCGATTCCCACTTGCCTCGGATCTCTTTCGTGAGAAAGTTGATCTTAAACGCCGGGCTCTCCACATGTGTGGTGACCTATGTCATTAAAGGCTTACTTGGCTCTGTGTTAGTACGGGGTTAGCTAGCCACACGGGGGTTCGTGTTGGAAGATCTGATCAATTGATTAGAAACACCAAACCCCTTACAAATAAAGATCCTTTGACCTTTTGACCTTTGACATCTATTGGATACCCGGCTTCTACTTAAAGCTTCATGGTACATAGGTGAGTACTGTTATTTCTATCCTAGAATAAGTTTTTTACTTCAAAAAACTTTCTTAGGGATTGGTAGCGGTATGGCAGGAAGGCCATAAAATAAATGGACTTTCTACAATCCAATGTATTCCATAAATTAAAGTACATATCGCTACTCAAGAAGCAACATTTGCCATTTTCCAGTTCTCACTAATCACAAAATTGCCCATCTCCAATGCATGCTAAAAGCAAAATTGATCATCGCCGTTTTTTAATATATTTAATTGCGCATGTTTTTCGCTGCAAAATAAGCAAGTATACTACTTAAATATTTTTTCTTTTTCTTTCATGGTACTGAAAAGCAAAATTATACGCTATTTAAGTCACAAAATAGAGATTGCCAATTTTGCTTTTGGTAAGAATCATAGAGAACGAAAATTTTACTTCTTCAGAACATAGCGATATGTATTTTTTGTTTTTTGGAAAGTATATAAGTGAATATTTCACCAAATTCACTTTGAAAATATTATAGTTTGCGAAGACACGTATTTGCCCAAGTCCATCAAAATGCGTAAATGCTCGAAATTATGAGTACATACATAGCATATTGCGAATGTAGAAACAATATGACAAATATTTAATTTAAGCTAGTCAAATTGAGCTACATGTTTTAAAATCACTGAATTAGAAAGCTGTTTCGAATGTTAATTTAGTGTTTCTTATAAAAGTAAAATGTTCTATTAACATATGTTTGAAAAGCTCAAAACGTTCAATTTGCATATTTTTGAAAAGTGCAAATTGTTGTATTCACATATTTTTGAAAAGTGCAATAATATTGTTGTATTTAATTTCTTTGGGATAACTATATATTATAATATTCTTGCGCATAGTTAATTTTGTTTCTAGCTAAAATTGGATATGGGTCATTTTGGTTCTTAACAGACGATATCAAGTGCTCCAACTACCTCATTTTCATCATTTAATTAAAATTTACAGAAAACGAGTGGTAAGGGATCGCCCATAGGGTAGGGCAAATACACATAGGTATAATTACTTGGTTGTCGATCATATCCCATGTTGAAGATGAAAATAGCCGTTTATATAATGGCTAAGCTGCTGATAGTGGCGTCCTGGGGTTCCTAAAATTGAGAAATTTGCAAGACATCATTTGTGGATGACCCGTAATTTGCGCGACGTCATTTATGTAGCATCCCAATAAAACTGTGCAATTCATCCTTTGCGCGTCTTCCCTGTGTGGTCACCAGGCCCGGCAGGACAGATGGTGCTAGGTCGTGTAATGCTCCAGGGCCGGGCTTTATTAGGGGCCGGGCTACCCGTTCCGGAGAGAACAGGAATGTAAAGGCTCAAGGAGAAGACACAACTAATGCTAAATTTTCTGCCGGGGTTTTTTTAAAACCAATAATCACCGACAAGTGCAGTCGAAGTCCCGATCACCATTCAGTGGTGCAGTTAGCCCCTCCCCAAATTTCATTTGCCTAATGCAAAAGTAGTCGGCCAAATATTGTAGCCGGAGATGCGCCTTCTTCTCTACCTCCTGATTTCTGTTCTTTGCCCGTTCCGCCGGGCATGGATTGGGCCCATAAACATTGCTTTGCACCAGGGCCCAGCTCGACGTTCCTTCAGACCTGAAAGTAACTAACATATTGAGGATGAAGTATCAAAACGGTTTCCTACACTTTTTCTTAAAGGCATAATGGTGTCCTTCCATTTTTTGGTGCATGCAGCCTTTATATTGGCTTGACCACCAGGCCTGGCGGTACGTCGAGCTTAGCCCTTGGGCAAAGCAATGTTTATAAGCCCAATGCAGGCCCGGCCCCTAATAGAGCCTGGCCATAGAGCATTGCACCACCTTGCACCATCATGAAGTTGATTTCAACTTTTTTCAACTATCTAAATTTCAAACAAACTTCCGACTTTGTATTTGAATATAAATTCCAAATATTATGCACACTATTTGGCTTTAGTCCTATGTAAACATTTGTTTTTCTCAAAAAATGTATGCGAAGTTACTAGAATTCAAGCTGACAGTGTTCGCAGACAATTTTACAGTCGACATTTTGACAGGTGTATACATAGTGTTAGCGTGCAGTCTTATTAAGAAGGTGACAAAAATCTCACATCTTACTAATTAGGAAGATCAGAGAAATCTGACTTCCACAACTTCGGGAGGTCAGAGAAATCTGACTTCCATAACTTCGGGAGGTCAGAGAAATCTGACTTCCACATCTTCGGGAGGTCAGAGAAATCTGACTTCCACAACTTCGGGAGGTCAGAGAAATCTGACTTCCACATCTTCGGGAGGTCAGAGAAATCTGACTTCCACAACTTCGGGAGGTCAGAGAAATCTGACTTCCACAACTTCGGGAGGTCAGAGAAATCTGACTTCCACATCTTCGGGAGGTCAGAGAAATCTGACTTCCACAACTTCGGGAGGTCAGAGAAATCTGACTTCCACAACTTCGGGAGGTCAGAGAAATCTGACTTCCACATCTGTAGGTCGTGCGCTTCAGGCCAGTTTTGACCTGATCCTTTGTAAATAACTTTTAAACGCTTACAAAAGCGCCCGCGCAGTACTGTGTAGGTTTTGTTAAAGATCGTATTAATACTTTTGCCACAGTTAGCAGTTGAATGGAGCACCTTTCAACATTTATAGATTTTTGATGCTCTCAAACAAAAACAGCAGTTAAAATCACATTAGCGGCATACTTACCTTTATTTCTATGTAGGTACGTTCTGCGTTTTTAGATGCTGAGCTTTAGCTCATAAGCATCTATTAAAATGGTTTTGTCTGCGTCCGTCTGTCTGTCGGTCTGTCTGTCCGAATGTCTGTAGGTCGTACGCTGCAGGTCACAGTTTAGACCTCAGCGTCTTCAAATAACTTTTAATCGCTTATAAAAGCGCCCGCGCAATACTGTATAGTTTCTGGGCAACATCCCATTAATAGTTTTTGCACAGTTAGCAGTTAACTGGAACAACTTTCAATATTTTTTAGCTGTTTTTTGCCCTTAATCAAAAACCGCCGTTGACATTGCATTAGCGTTCAATTTTACCTCCATTTGTAGGTAGGTAGGTACGTTGTACGCAAGGTTATCTTCGTTTAGGGACCATACACAAATGACGTCATTTAAGTAAAGGGTAAATTAAAACGACGATCTACGAAAAAAATTACCATTTACGCATTTCTTAGAAGAATGACGTGAGGGTGACTCCAATTTTTTTAAACTTTATGAAGTCTTTATTTGTGTTCGACCCTCAATATTTCTCTTTTATTTATTGTTTTCGTATGACTTTCCAACTTTACACCTGGATATATTTAAACAGATATCCTTAGCATGGGGTCTTACTAATATGCATACGGGAATCGTCCATAAATGACGTTATTCAAACACTTCTATTTGAGAAATCCCTTTTGTCATTAGCTCAAGAATTGAGTAAACAGATATCTTCAACTTGCGATCTTACTAGTATGCATATGGGGTTCGTCCGTAAATGACGTGAGCTAAATATAATTATTTTACAGATCCCGTTTTACATTATTGAAAGAATTAGGTGAGCAGATATCTTTCACATACGATCTTACTAGTGTGCATACAAGGATAGTCTGTAAATGACGTTATATAAAAATTACCATTTTAGAGGTCCCGTTTGTCATTACCTCAAGAATGAATTAACGGATATCTTTAACTTGCGATCTTACTAGTATGCACACAAGGATCGTCCGTAAATGACGTTATTAAAACATTACTAGTTTGGAGATCCCCTTGTCATTAGTTCAAGAAATTAGTAAACGGATACCCACACTGTTCTGGAGGCACAGTTTTGTATAGCTTGGAAAGTATACTAATTTTGAGCTGGGAAGCATGCCTAAAGGTCACTGTTTGTACGCGGTAGCATACTACTCAGTTGTCGACGTACGTATGCGATACGAGACTAGTAATACGTACGCTTACGTATGCGCATGACCACGCTGCTAACGAATACATCGGTATGCTTCTTCATACTAATGATTGGTACGAGCGAGCATGCACCTGCATGCTTACAACAAAGACACGAATGTATGCTTCAGTGTATGAACGAAAAGTGTAGGATAGTATAGCAATGACAGTAATTTTTTTATTGTAATGAAGATGCCACTACATTCTAATTATGCGGTTTAAAACGTACTCTGCAATGTAACTAACAGTTAGTATGAGTGAAATAATACAAACAAAGTGATCTCAGGCTCAAAAATCCGACACACACATTGCTTAAAAATAATATCAGTTGCCTTTATTAGTACGCAAACTCTGATTACCCGTAGAAACATAAATTTTTTATATAGCAGTTCAACGTACATGTACGTTGAACTGCAAACATAGTCATCACACGATAATTAACAACTAATCTGCTCAGTCATAGTCACGGTCACAATCAAACGCCACAATGAAAAACCGTATCACACGTTGACTAATGACTAACATCTAAATTAATTGTTTGGTGCCATGAGCTTCGAAAGTAAACGGGACAGTTAGTGAACCACGATCTTGAATATTTTCAATCTATAATAATAATGACAGAACTAAACAACACTGATGTTATTTTCAATATTAATATTGAATTATATCTTGTCGCATGTTTTTATTGATGCGACACAGATTTAATGTTTTCGGGTTGTAGCCATGCGGTCACTATGATCACGATGGAATTGTCACTTTCAATTTCAAGTGGTATGTACGACTAGCTATTGTGAATGCCACTTTGACACCAGACAGTAGTAGTTCATACAAAATGCTTTCAATTAATTCTGGGTATGTGCGTTGAACTGCAAACATAGTCATCACACAATAATTAACAACTAATCTCCTGGGTCATACTCACGGTCACAGCCAAAAGCCGCAATCAATGCAAAACAGTATCACACGTTGACTAACATCTAAATTAATTTTTTGGTGCCATTCGAAATCTGACGGGACAGTTAATGAAGCACGATCTTGAATGTTGTCAAGCTAATATTAATGACGGCACTAAACAAAACTGATGTTATTTTCAATATTAATATTGAATTCAATCTCGTTGCATGCTTCTATTGATGCAACACATATTTAATGCGTTCGGCTTCTAGCCATCCGGTCACTATACTATGATCACGATGGAATTGTCACTTACAATTTCGATAGATAGTGTAGTACTACTATTGTGACTGCCACTTTGACACCAGACAGTAGTAGTTCATCCAAGACAAGACGACCTGCAATTAATTCGGGGTAACTGGTTAAGAAAAATAGGGCAATGCCTGTAATAATTAGGCAACTAGTGTATTTTATGAAAAAAAACCGTTAAAAAGTCTGTAAGCCTGACACGAGGCGGTATGACTACTGCTTGTGATAGGTTTGTATGAATGCGGGAATATAAATACATGTCACATGTAATACTAACTAATGCAGATAATTTGGATGGAGTGGCATGTCAATGCGTACTCACTGAGTTAGCACAGGTAAGCATGATCACAACACATAAACGAGTGCAGTGTGGCGTGCTGACTGGTACTAATACGTAACGTTCTACTAGCATGCTTTCACTCAGCACGGAGAAGTATAAGCAGCGGCATGCTACGCTATGCTTACGAAAAGTATACTTCTAGTGTGGCATGTGTAAGTATGATTTAGCACATGATGCGCGCGCAACATACTTATTAGATGTGTACTAATGCGTACAAACACATACTTTCCAGACAGTGTGGTATCTTTACCACGGAATGTTGCTAGAATGCATACCGGGATCGCCCATAACTGACGTTATATAAATAATATCATTTTAAGGATCTCCTTTGTCATTAGGTCATGAATTAGGTAACATGAGAGACATATGCCTAACATGAGAAACAGCTATTTACGCATTGCATAGAATGGAAGCGGGTGTTCAGACCTCCTTCCCAATCGTATTTATCTGAGTCTGGCACTTTCAGTCAAATTTGAACGTTTCAGTATTTTTTCTTAATTCTGTCTTCACACTTGAAAAAATGATACCCAACTAAAACCTTTCATAAAAGATAATAGAACTAATTATTAGGCATTAAAAATATGCTTTTTTAACTTTTTGAGCAGAAAGAGCATAAAATTTAGCACATTTTACAACTATACCCCTTTCTGTCAGAACTGTCTTCGTAAGCAGTAATGAGGGGAAAAGTCTTTGTATGCTGAAGCATCTCTCTGTATCATTAAATCTGTATGCAATGGCTATGGAAAGTCACCAGGCGATCAAAATTAAGCGTTAAACGTTCGTTTTTGACCGCCTTACGATCAAAAAAGATCGTTATGCAAAAATACTGGTCGTTCAAATTTGAACGTCCCACGTTCAAATTTGACTCAAAGTGCCAGACTGTATATACATATGTACATACTTGCCTCTAAACCTCATCAGATAGGTACGTTTGCCGTACGTTCACCGTACGTGCCACACTTTTAGCATTTCGTGTATTTAATTAACATACGAAAAAGAATCCTGGGAGCAATCACAAATAATATCATCGACTTTGATACATTTTTTGGCCTACCTACTCAACTTATGTTAAAAAGAATGCAGATGGGGAATTTTGATATCTACCTAAATATTAAAGAAAAAAACATCATTAAAGAAGGCTGACGTTTGTAAATGTTCTACAAACTATAGTTGTACCTAAGCTATGCAAAGTAAATTATCCTTTTTGGACCAATGCACCGATCAGACACATACATGCATAAATGATGTCACCTAAATTAGAATTTAGAATGCACAAACCCACTTAGAAAGAGAAAAAGTGACGAAAGTGTTTTTATATTACATAATAATTTTATTAATTTTTTTACATATATATGTATGCTTCATTTTATTGAAATGAGCTTTAATAGCTTAACTTGTAAAATGTGTATCCCAATCGTATTCGTACCGGCACTTTTCAAACCTGCACTCCTCCTACCTTGTCTTGTACCTGTGCTGCTGTCACAAAGACCACATAAATTAGTGAACTTCGATCATGTACTACTGTGACAAAGGCAAACAACAATCAGCGAAATTCGTATCGGCGCGACTCGAGCCAGCGCTAATTTTACAGTGCCCAGTCATACAGGAATCGCTCCTGCTGCTCCCACCCGGTACGGAGCCACGTTTTGCCAGCTAGAATGTTCATGTGATAATGCTACCGAGCCAACTTAAAACAGCACCACTCGTAACCCGTCAAATCTTATCATCAACTCTCGTACCTAGCTTACTCCTACCATAGCTATTTTATTCAAGCCGATTCAATGCAGAAGCACATGTATTTGGCTCACTAGTACCAGCAAAGCTCGTCCAAGCCCGTTTTTACCAAAGATAATTGCTTAGGTTATAATTAGGACTTTGTTAACCTTACTACAAAAATATTTTTTTCCAGTAATGAAACCAACTTGCTGTAAGCTCAGCATCTACTTCGGGCCCACGTTGGACAAATCCGGCGGATTTTTTATTTTCCATGATTTTACACATTCGAAAATAATATTTTACATTGCCTGCCCCAAACTACAGAGGGTGTAGGAGTTGTGCTTCTGGTTTAGCATGCTGAGCTCAAGTATCTTTTTACAAGGTCTTGTCCGTCCGACTGTCAGTCCGTCGATCTGCCAGTCTGTTGGTCATGCCCCACAGGACACAGTTTTCAACTGATTTTCTTCAAACAACTTTTATACGACCGCAAATACAATGGCAAAGTGCTATATGTTTTTGGGGTTGATTGAACCGACTAGTTTTTTTAAAAATAACTGTCGAATGGTCCCGTGTAAAAACGCATTCAAAGAGCTGGTGTCGATCTGTCTGTGTGTTGGTCATACTTCACATGTCACAGTTTTTAACTGATTTTCTTCAAAAAACTTTTATGAGACCAAAAATACAAGGAAAAGTGCCATATTGTTTTTGGGGTTGACCAAACCAACCAGTTTTTTGAAAATAACTTTTGAATGGTCCAGTGAAAACGTATTTAAATGGTAAGAACAAAAACCGATAAAACATACATTAGACTATATACATATTCATACACCCGCAAGGGGAAATTGCGTTTTTTTGCGTGCCACTGAAGTACGTGTATATCTTACGCTATCAGTATTAACGCAGAGAATCTTAACTTCGATAAAAAATGTGGGGAAGGGGGATGTTTCATAAATCTTCAAATTATCATTCGTTAGTTGGGATGGTCCGTAAATTACGTATCCAAATTTACTACTTTATTTAGATGCCCCATTAGTGACGTCGCCCAAATCACTACTTTATTGGGATGGTTCATACATTACGTCGCCTAAATCACTACATTATTTTTAGCTCTAATGTGTGTCTTTTAAAATAAAAAAAAAATAATAATTAATCCTCAGCGTAATCGCCGATTTCCAGGAACTAACAGGTGCAGCTAGCTTACCCCGTACTAACACAGAGCCAAGTAAGCTTTAAAGGCAGTAGCCACCACACATGAGGAGTGGCGGGAGTTTTAAGGATAATCTACCTCCTAATAGGGTTGTAGGACACTTTCCCCCCTCCCGGACATTCCCCCCCCCCGGACATTATCCCTCTAGGACATTATCCCCCCGGACGTTTTCTCCCCAAGCAGTAACCCCGGACGTTTCCCCCCCGTACCCGTATTTAAGATGCTACGCTGCATACTGTTAGAGTATATATTGATAAATTGCTAAATACTTGCCTCACGACATATCCAATTTAATCTAAAATTTATTAAACCTTAAGCGAAATGTGCGTAGTGAAGCAAAATATAAATTCAAAAATGTAGAAAAGTATATTGAAAAAAACTTGACACTAATAATATTCCTCAAAGTTAAAAGTTACTAGCAAACTTAAAAATTTTTATAATATATAATCTGTACTACACTGTTTCTCCCGTGTGCAGCAAGAATTCTGTACATGTGTATACTGACGTCGTACACAATGTCTAGTTGCAAGATAATAGGTAATAAGACAGTGAAAAACTCAACTATTCAAGTCATTTTTTCTAATAATTTTAATAATTTAATAATTTTTTAATAATTTTAATAATTTCTAATTCCATTTTAGCTTTTATAAATAGAAAACCCACAAAACAAAATGCTACAATCGACTATCAAGAGAATCCAACTGCTCAGACCTCTTGATACAGTGATAAAATAAAATAGTGACTGAAATAAATTACTTGCTGTACTGATAAATCGGTATGGTAAATTAGAGTATGCAAAATAATGCATATATTTGTGGATTGTCAAACATAGATTGATGCATCATAATTACTACGCTAATTATGAGAAAATGCATCAACGCTTAGATGTACTTAGAATAATACATTTGTTTTATTTTCCTAAAATATTTACCTTAGCACTTAAGTGTGCTTGTTTTTCCCTTTGATTCATTTTTGGACTGGGAGGAAAAGGTCGAGGGTTACTACATGGGGGGAAAATGTCCGGGGGGATATTGTCCGGGGGGAAAGTGTGCATATACCCCTAATAGACCCCCGAGTAGGAATTAAACCCACGACCTTCGGTGAATGGCATCGGCCCTGCTATTAGACCTCTGGACTACCTCGCCTCTCTTTTAGTGCTTTTAACTGCGCAATAAAGTACATGGAAATCATCACTTGCTGTGAGTTGTCTGTATGAGTACATCAGTACAAAATCTGCTGGGCTAAGTAAATTGCGGCGTTAGTATCGCAAATCTATATTGCATATTATAGAATAAAGGTGTTACTCAATTATATTTCCGTAACTGACAATAAAATTCCAACGCATGTACTCTCTCGATTTTACAAACAATACCCACAATGAGTTATGCCGCATTTAGTTACTACTGATCCATAGTAACTTGACTGCATTTTGCGCCGTTTGCTCACAATCGCGCACCAAAGTTAAAAAAACCTTGGTAATCCTATAACTTTCGTCAATTTTTCAAACAAATTATAGTTTTGTAATCTTAAAAACTTAGCATAACTCAAATTTAAATAATGTTTATCGTTTTCTAAAATTCAGGTATTACAAATAACAAAAATCAGAAAACAGTACTTCATTTCGAAATAATAAGTTTTATTTTAAGTTGTTCACAAAATCGTCGAAATCACGAAACTGCAATTGTTATGAAAATTCAACAAAATTTTTCAGCGCAACAGGTTTTCAAAGTTGCAAAAAATCAATTGTTTTTTAAACTTTGGCGCGCAATTGTTAGGAAACGTCGCAAACTGCAGTCGAGTTGCTTTGAATCTGAGTTACTTTAAATAAGACCGCACTTGGTTACTAAGTAACCAAGTGCGGTCTAATTTATTGTAGATATTGTTTTTAAAATCGATAAAGTACATGGTGCGGCATTCCCTTGTGAGATTATAGTCGGTTGAATATTGCTGTTTGGTTTACAAAATAGGATAAAAAATGAAAAAAGTAAGAAGAGTAAGCTATGAGATCGAAAAAAAGAAAAAGCAGCAAGCGGTTATTTCATCTGAAAATAGGACCACAGATTTATGTCAGGGTCAAGATAATAAAAAGGAAGGAAAGCTTCAGCAGTTGAGAGCAGGAACATATGATATCCCTCAGCCTGATTCAAGACAAGAACTTACTCGGTATCAATCAGGTATTTTTAAAAACATACATTCAACGTATCACTACATGGTATAATGTTTTTGATATAATCAATCATTTTCTGATTTATTTTCGTCTGCCAAAAACAATTTTTTTTGTCTGCAGCGTTAAAATACCACCCGTTTAAAATTATGAGAGACCCTGCAAAATAACTAGTTACTACAATAATTGTTGCATTGCTTACGTTATTATTATGTGAAGGTAGTTTGTTGCTATAGAAATGTGCGACGTTAGCGGTAGTGATGCATCTCTTACAGTTCTGAGCGATGTTAATAAATTAAAATAGCGATTGACCAATACCTTTAATGACAGTAAAGAAATAATATTCCTAACCTAACCTATACCTGACAATTTTACTATAACTGCATAATTTGTTACCTTTAATTTAAAAAATAAAAACGGAAAAGTTTTCGAGTCTGGGGCCAGACCAAAAATGCAGACAATACAAATCATGTCAGCCCGTGTGTAAAATATTACAAACTTTATATATGTACTTATTGTCCTTGCGTTTAAAATTGAGCCTTTTGTACATGGTCAATGAGCTTCTTGTTCCAACAACACATTCAGCATTCATAAAATCGTTAATGTGTCACTCAATGTACTAAACACCATAGAGTACGATGTGACGAATCTTTTTCAATATAGCTTATTGTTATTCGCGCATTAAATATTTAAAAATTTTAAAAAAGAAGACAAGGAAAAATTCTTGATAGTCCATACGTCTTGGACCAACAGAAAAGACTCCCTTTTGGGATTATTCGAACTCAACCCTAAACGCTAGGACAATATATCTTTTTACTCTTACCAAAAGTAGTGGTCAGAAAGCCCTGGATTGTATCACCCGAACATTTTTATTTAAATGCTTGTTGCGGCTGTTCCGATATAGTCATCGCAGTTCTTTTAAACTGAATTAAAGCCGCCTCATTCTGCAAATGTTTATTATTTCTTTACTGTAGATGTCAAAAAGTGTATTTTGATTGCCTACACTTCGTTATTTACACGTGTTACGCAATAATTGTAGTTATAAATTATTTAAATATTTAGTTTGCTTCTAATGCTATATTAAAATTGTAAACAACAGAACTAAATACGCAGTATGGGCCCTACTACAATCTTTCCGGTGTTCGCGTTAAAATACCAATAGAAGCTTGGAGAGAACTTACGGTAAGCTTGCCTTGTTGCAATATTAATAAGTAAATAGGAGGTATATAAGCTATTAAAATAATAATAAAACACTACATTGAATACGTGTTAATTATTTGACTTTTAGGATATTAGGACTGTTTCGTCCTTCTGGAAGCAACAGCATGACAATTTGTTGGTGCAGAATTGTCAATATCAGCAGCTCTTAGCTGCTAGCGACCGCTGCGTGCAAAAAAGCTCGGATAAAGAAGTCAGCCGTGGTGACTGCATGCGTTTGGATTCTAGTTCGAGCAGCAGTTCTAATATTGTGATGACACCAAAATGCAAAACTGCAAGGAAGTCAAAAAAATCGAACAGCAATGAGCGCAAAATCAAGAAAAGGATAAAACAAAATGCCAAAAAAAATGCTTGCGTTAATGCTATAACTTAAAACAATATAACTTATCTCAATGTTAAAAAGCAAGGTTTTCATATCACGACAGTAACGCTTTGATAGTGTCGTAATTACGTTATGTAAATGCGTGGCTGCGTGAATGCTTCCATTAAATAAACGATGTATGAGGAATTACCCCACAAATTATATAGTAATATAAATGTTACTAGTATCCTTATTTTCTAAGAGACGTACATTTTTAAGGTTTTCGGTAAGTTATACGAAGTGCTGGTTTGCATAGTTGACATATTTCTCTTTAAATACGTGATAGCTGCGTACAACTAATAGCTAAATGTAATCCCATTACGCTTAAATTAAGTTCCGACTACGCTTCGTTTGCTAGTAAATCGCGTGTTTTTAATAATAACCTATTACCGTTGTTTCTACCTAGGAAAAGTCCTGGGTTTGGTCTTGGGTAGGAAAAGTCCGGGTAGGAAAAATCCGTTTACCATTTTGCAAGAAATTCAAATCGTCTCGAGTCATTGTCATCTGGCCGGACCCAAATAACGCCATCCATGTAGAGGGTATTTTATATTAAAAAAACACTGCATGTTAGACATATTTAAGCACTGCTTACGAGGGTGACAAGGAGGGTGGGTCAGAAATTTCGTAAATTTGAGTGACATCGTTAGTGTTCGGCCCCAAATGAATCTATGATGTAGGCTGTCTGCATTAAAGGCTGAGGTTCACACATCGGTTTAGGATAGAAGGTGGGTCGCTTTATCATGTCAGGCATTTTTTTCATGACGTACTAATAATATTACTGTAATTTCACGGATGCTGACAGAATAACTAACTGTCATAAAAGTTCTTTTATTACCGCCGATGTTTGAAGTTACTTATCTGGTAAATAGGCAATGGCAAAATTAGTTCTAATTCAAACAGAATTCATTCTTCAAGAAGCCGATCTGCCCATCATCCCGCGCACAGACGAAATTAAATAATATTTAAATCCAAGTTAATATTATTATTACTGCATATTTAAACTATTTATTTCTACCTTATTACATAATTTTGAACATTGTTAGAATACTGCTGATTTGAACAAATAATAGCCTGAATTAAAACACTTTAAAAAAGAGACATTGGAGGTGTTATTTCTATCTTCGGGCTTATACAACATTTTTTAGAGGGAGAATAAAAAGATTTTATTTTTTCGTGAAATTTCAGAAACTGTTCAGATATTTCGCTAAACTTGAATGCAGTTTTTTATTCAGGTAATCACTGCCCTTCGAATGACGTATTATTTAAACCCATTTTCAGTGAGTTACCGGTCTAAAAATCGATTTTTTAGTTTCAACAAGATTTTGCGGGAATTTCAAATTCTCTCCTATCGCAGTTGTCTTGTGTGAATGTGGAACCGGACACAAAGGTATACAAACATTTTTCTGCCGACAATTGTCCCCCTATGCAGTAACCCCGGACAAGTGCCAAAATGAAATTATTGGTGTAGTTAATCCAAGAACCTCAAAGGACGCATTTCCGATTCTTACCATCTCATTCTCACATAATTTAGGTGACATCATTTATGGCAAACCCCTAAGCCGTTTAATTATAGTTAATGGAATGTCTGGTCGGTGCATTGGCTAAAAGGATAATTTACTTGGCATCTTACAACTATACTTTATTTACAAATGTCAGCCTTTACTAATGCGTTTTTTCTGTAGGTTCGTAGATATCGAAATTCTCCATCTGCATTATTTGTTATATTAGTGGAGTAAAGAGGCCAGAAAATTTATCAAGGTGATGCTAAAACTTGTGAGCGCTCCTAGGATTCCTTTTCGTATGTTAATTAAATTCACGAAATGCTATAAGTGTGGCACGTACGGTGAACGTACCTATCTCCCTAGGTTTCATGGCAAGTATGAATCATAATATGAATGGTACGGCGGTCTAAACACCCTTTTTTGTGTGCATTCATTCTAAGCAATGCGTTAATAGCTGTCTCTCATGTTAAGCATATACCTTTACTTAATTCATGACCTAATGACAGGTAATCCTATAAATGTTAATATTTAAATAACGTCAGTTACGGACTATCCCGGTATGCAAACTTGCAAAGTTCCGTGTTGAAGATATCCGTTTACTATTTTCTTGAATCAATGACAAAGGAGATCTCTAAAATGTTAACGTTTAAATACCGTCATTCACGGACGAGCCCTGTATGCACACTAGTAAGATCACATGTCAAAGATATTCGTTTACATAATTCTTGGGCTAATGACAAAGGGGACCTCTAAAATGTAATGTTTAATTACTGTCAAATTCGTTTATAAGGGAACTGGGTGGACCGACCTTTGTTGTCCCGTTTAACCGGATTCCCGTTAAACCATTTAAGGGATTTCACGATTACTTGAATGTTATTTACAATTTTACAATTTATTTTATTTTGAGTCAAAATAATGCCAAGAAAATCCTTATAACGTTGTATTTACAACGTTATAGGGATTCAATTTCTGTTTGTAGTTTCTTATAAACTACTCAAACAATGCTTGGTCAACATCTGGTATGTAGCACGACTTCTGCTTCTTCAGGTTCTCTTATTTTAGCCAAAAGCCTGTGTTTTTGTTTTCTTTGTACTAAATTCTACTTATTACACTGGAACTTATACCGGCTTCTTTACTAATGTATGTTTAGTTTTAACACTTTAACGTTTGCAATATTTGATATTTTTGTTCAGTGCCGTTTCTTTTTCGCTACAACTCGACTCATTTCATTACAATTTCCCTTATAAACGACCTCAAAAGGCTTTAAATGCACAGAAAAACAGTCCCTTATATCCAGTTTTCCCTTATATCGGTTTCTTTAAATCCGGATATTTTTAACATTGAAACATAGGCTGGCGAACTAAATATTTTAAAACTGTCCCTTAAAGCCGTTTTCCCTTAAATACGGATCTCTTATAAACGGATTTGACAGTAACGTCATTTACGGACGATCCCTGTATGCACATTTGTAAACCTCCATGCTAAGGATATTTATTCAATTATATCCTGGTGTCAAGTCATAGGATCATAGGAAAACAATAATTAAAAGAGGAAGGTTAAGGGTCGCACAAAAAGAACGACATCATAAACTTCAAAAAACTTTGAGTCACCCGCAAGTCATGTTACCCTTCTAAGTAATGGTATGCGAAAATAGTAATTTGTATAGTCTTTTTGAGCGTCTTGATTTAATTGACCCATCCTCAAGTTGAATGACGTCATTTGTGTCTGGACCCTAAACGATAATAACCTTACGTATAACCAACCTACCTAGAAATGGAAGTAAGTTTGAAAGCTAATGTAATGTCAACGGCGGTTTTGGTTTTAGAGCGAAAAAAAAGTTGAAAAAATATTGAGAGTTGCTCCATTTACATTCTAACTGCGGACAAACCGTTGTTACGATCTTGATCAAAAACTATACAGCACTGCGCGGGCACTTTATAGATCCTCTAAAAGATATAAAAACTCTTGTAAAAACTATGACCTTTAGCGTGCGACCTACAGACATGCAGGCAGGCGACAGACAGACAAACGGACAGAAAAGCCATTTCAATAGATTCTTATAAGCTAAAACTCATCATCTAAAACTTTTGTCGACCGTTGGCCCGAAGCAGATGCTGAGCTTTCAGCGAATATTAGATTTAGCGAATGCTAAGGTCTCTATTGTAGTGACGATAGAGAAATCTAGAAGATATTCGTATTTTATAATCAGCGGCAGCTATTCCTTAATTGAGATTTTGCATCCTTTTTTGTAAACATTATTAACAGTATGCAATAGGCCTTTAACTATGAAGGCCGTCGAGGCGTTAGTCTGTTTCTAAGACCAAACCCTTGTAAATTATTATTAACAGTTATGCTTTTGGCGGCATTTATGGACTTTTACTCAAATATGCTATTTTGGACGACGTCATTAATCGACTAACTTAATCAAGTGGTGACTTGGGCGACGTCATATATGAACGATCCAAATAAAATTTTGATAATTTGGGCGCTCGAATTGACTATATCAAGGTAAGAATAGCAATTTAGGTAACGTCATTGATGGACCATCCCTTTAAAAGAATAAAAATTTTAGCCACGTCATCTATAAAATATACCAATAAACGAATATTAATTTGGGTAAAGTTGTTTATAGAACATCGCAGGCATCTTCCACCTTATACCTTTCTTTATCGTATTTATGGTTGGCCGCGGCAATACCAATAGGGTGAAATATACTTTTACTTCAGTTGGGCGCAAACAAAACACATTCCGGTTCAACAAATATGTATGTACGCTAATGTATACTTCATCTTCTTTTATCGTACCTGTGCTTTACTATGCTAAGTAATTTTAACCGCAGTTTTTCTGTGAGAGCAAACAAAGTTAAAGAAATATTAACTGCGGAAAACGTATTGCTGCGATCTTAGCCAAAAACTGTACAGCACTGCGGGGACGTGTTTGCAAGCGTTTAAAAGTTATTTAAAAAAGATCACATTAAAACTGTGACCTGTAGCGCACGACCTACACACAAACGGACAGACATACAGACAGACCGACCGACAAAACTATTTTAGATGCTAATGAGCTAAAGCTCAGCATTTAGAAAACCAATACAAAAGATGCTTATGAGCTCAGCTTCTAAAAACCGATAAATGACGTGTAAACGTTTAGGTACATACGCAGTTTTAAAGTTCTGCGCGGCGAATACAGTTATATCTTATAGTACAGACCCAACCAATCTAAATTACAGTGGTAAGTGGTCGTGGTCTAAACGGATAAAAAGTGTTGTGCTACGTCACACTTGCAGGAAATGCCGTTGTGTTGGAAGGGGGAACGGGGGTGGCAACACGGGTGAGGTGTCTTGTAATCAAAATTATTAAAACCACTTATGGGCCACAGCATTAACCCTATTTTCTTCAAACAATTTTTACACGACCACAAATACTCCTCGGCAGTCTTGTATTGGTTTTTGATTGCCATAAAACTACTTAAATGAAAAGTTCTCCTTAAAGTTATTAAAATTTTGTAATATTCGGGCAGAATTTTTATTAGAACTTAATTAAATTTATCAAATTTTATTCAATAAAACGTAATTAAAAATCAATTCATCTATTTAATTTTATATTCATTTTATTTAAATTATGAATAGCAGTTTTACTATTTGTATCAAGACAGATATTTAAGGCTTGCTCTATGAAAACCCTTGTTTTGTATTTCAGACTAAAATGGCTGCAGCTGGACTTTTGAAATTGCATTAGTGACTACAAAAGAATTTTAGTACAGTTTTTTGCAATATAAAACCGTTATGGCGGTCCGAATTATTTGCTGGATTTGGTAAGTGTGCTTTCGAACAAGTAAACTTGGTAACCTAAATACGGCAGTTAAAGCATTAAAAAGGGAAAACGTTTTGTCAAAAGCCTGATGTTTATATTTTTAAATTCCTAAGAGCAGTGAAAATATTTTAAAATAGTTGAATAAATTTCAAAAAGAAACGAAAAGACATGCCATATGACATATGGACGTCGTTTAAATGAAAAATTGTCACCTAATTATATAAATTAACTGCGTTATATGTGCCTCCATATGTATATAGCCGCATAGTAATAATATTATTCCGTACAGATTGTAACACAATCGTACAATACTGCATACCTTATTTTCAATTCAGACGTGAAATTGTCGTCCAAGAATGTTTAAATTTAAAATTTTAGGATAAATTTTGAAATATAATGGTTCACTTCAACCTCATTTTGTTATAGAAATATACCAACAAATTGCAATTGCAAACACTTTTGTTGGGCAAAAGGACTAAGAAATTCTTTCATTTTAATTTTATTGCTACTGTCAAGTCCGACTATAAGGGAATTGGGGGGATCGACATTTTTAGTCCCGTTTATCCGAATTCTCGTTTAACCGTATAAGGGATATCCCTATAAACCAAAAGTTATTTACAATTTAAAAATCTGTATTATTTAGTCACAAAATGTCAAGGGCAAGATATGTACACTGTTGTTTAATTATAAGTATTGTGATGCAATGAAAAAGTCAGTTCAATTTGTCTCTTTTTGATTTCATTTTGATGCACACGAATACTAATGTTATCAAGATTCCAAAAAATGTTTTCCTCAGTATTGTCTGCGCAAATAGAATTGGTGAAGTTTCAATATTATTTCCGTAGCTTCATATACACTTGGAACTGGAAGGGATACTTCTTTTTCTGCTGTAGTATCTTCGTCAGATTCCTCATCTGATTCGTCACATTGAGCAATGCTACTGACTATTGTTTCCTCTTTCATGTCCTCTTTCGTTAGTAATGTTAGTTGGTGTTCCGTTAGTCCTCTTTCGTATGGGTCTTTAACTTTTGTAATATTTGATATTTTTATTAAGTTTCTAACGTGTTTATTTTCCGCTTAATCAACATTGTTGGTTGCGAACTCAATAAAAACTGAATACTGAATAAGCAGTGAAGAATAAGAATTAATAAAAAGAAAAAAAGCTATGTGATCTATTAATAGACGCTCTACTTACTTAAATCAACGATAATGTAAATGTTGAGACAAAAGCTTGTTGTCAAGTACACAGTAAAAAATAAAATAGTATTCTAGAGAGAGATAGTAACTATTTATTGACAACTCGGCTCCGTTATTTACAATTTTCCTTATAAATGACCTAAAAAGGCCTCAAAAGCGTAGAACAGTCCCTTGAATCCGAATTTCTCTTATATCGGTTTCCGTTTATCCGGATAATTTAAACATTTGAAGCATAGCTGGCTAACCAAATATTTGAATTTCGTCCCTTAAAGTAGTTTTTCCTTAAATCAGAATCCCTTATAGTCATATTTGACAGTACTAACGTTTATTCTGAATGAGCTTTATTTATGCGGTTAGAATCCGTTTGTATAGAATATTGTTAAAGACAGCTATGCGCAGGTTTTAGTAAAACGAAGGCTTTTGTAACAATATTTTATTTTAGGATAGTTATTATGATGTTTGCAAAGAAGGTTAACAACCTTTTGTTTTTTTAGTGTCGTGGCTGTAATTTATCAACTTACTGAAGTCGTGGAAACAGACCAACTACCTGTCCAACGTTCTAAGACATACAAGAAAATCAAAGAATCATTTTCACATTGTCGCATTTGCATTAATGAATTAGTTTTAGGAACATCTAATAACGAGAATCACTTTGTGGAGCTAGCTAAAGTATGCACTCCCCTTTCAAAGCAGGAATCAAACAGTAATTTGAAGCAATTTAGACTTCTTTTTATTTCTGGTAGTGCTAAATTGTTAGCTATGTGCCAGTTAGATGGATTATTAAAAGATGCTGGGCGCGTACATACTTCAAAACGGAGATATTTCTACGTTATCGGAAATAATGGAATTACGGGGGCCCAACTGAAATTCTCAGATTGCCAAAGAGACCCGTCCTTAGATGGAAAATTGCCAGTAGGTGACCTTCTTCCTATAGCTGTTGTTCTGCTGCATAAAGATTTTAGCGATGAAAAGTATATGGGACTACAACTGATTCCAGAAAAGGATTCACCAACAGGGTTTAGAAAAAAGCAAATGATAGGTGGACATATCGAAATAATTGTTAATCACATGGAGGATTTCGTTGTATTTGGCTCAAAAACTGTCTATTCGGATTGTGATATATTTAGGTTAATTAATGAAAAATTTACGCCTAACCCGGTTAAAATATTGTGGGAGCAAGTTTTGGAAGCAGAAACTAAGGTTTCCATCATACGTTGTGGGGAAGAAACAGAACCGTTAGTTCCAGAAGCTATGAAGTACGGAACCCCATCTCCTGGTTCAGATAATAATTGTGCAGAAGCTATTGATTTTCCTCTTGATAATGTTCGTAAGCAGCTAGCACAGCCAAAAAAGGAGTCCGTGGATGCCGGCGAATACTGCTATGTGACGCACGCAAAAGTTGCTAGTAATATAGAAATACCTGTTGCAGTTGATGTTCACGGGATTGAAGACACAGAGGTTGTAGAACCCCAAAAAAACCCAAGCAACACAAAAACAAATCAGGCAAACGATAATGCTGGGAGGGAAAATGTTGTTGAAAATAGTAATGCTGACGATCAAATTGGTGGCAGTGCAGATGAGGATGAGGACTGGAAGACGATTGAAGATGAGGATGATGATAATGATAATAGTGATGAAGTAAACCAAAACGAGGATGGAAATGAGGACAGCGAGTTGGGTCAGGACAGTATTGGGGATAATAGTGACGGTGATGATAACGATTTAGTTGACTCTGAGGATGAAGGTCACGTTTCTGATAGTGATGAAGATAGAAACGGCGATGCAGATGAAACTAACGATGTCGACGACGAAGATGAAGAATACAATGCTAACGTTAATAATAACATCCCAAAGAACATTAATTCGTACCTACAATTCTTTATACCAGAGCGTGATGCGGAACTGATTAAACCTGATCCATATATTTGGAACAATTGCGATCAGTTAGATAATCGTGTTCTTGAAAAGCTTTCTGATGGTATTGATACTAGTGTTATTATTGACCCGAATGTGTGTTACTGGATAGGGTACAAGGAAGATACCCAATTCCACCCAAAACCCTTTTGCAAGCTCTGTAAACCATTATATGATCGGAAAATTCTTATGGATAGAAAATCGTCGCCATTGTTATCAACATTCCTTAAAGAAGGTCGATGGTATAAAGGTCGAAATAGGAAACATTTGAACAAAAGGATGATAACAGGGCACCTAAACAGCAAGCTTCATCAAATTGCTGTCCAATATTTCGAAAATTTAGACAAACGCCTTCCTGATGCCGCCTTCAATAAAGCCATGATGATGCCTCAAGGCAAATATTATGAATTCTTTTCTCCAACTGTAAATCTGATAATGGCGACATACCGGGCTGTTCAATTAGGTTTGCCATTCTTCAAGTTTCATTTATTTACAGAAACGTTAGTATATGCGGGATTAAACACAGGTTTCCTGCACAACAATGCTGATGGAGCTAAAAAATCTCTGATGGTTGTTAGCAAGAGCATGCATCAAGAACTTTTGTTTCATCTACTAACAGTCAGACCTTTTATTAACATTATTCTCGACGATTCCACGGACGTGGGCTCGAATACAAATTCTGAAATACTTTTTCAGACTTTTGACAACAATGGTAATGTAAAAACATTTCACTACAATTTGCTTCATTTGAAGTTTGGAGGTAAAGGTGTTCAAATTTTTGGTGTATTTTGGAATCAAGTTGTAGAGGACAAAATAGAAAATTTAATTAAAACAAAGGTCATTGGATTTACATCTGATGGAGCTCAAACGCTCCAGTCCATTTTTTATAGTAAACTACGAGCTAAAGCAGATGAGCATGTACTTTTAGTACATTGCCATTCGCATAAGCTTGAGTTGGTTATAAAAAACTCAATAAGAAAAATGCCCTATATTGCAGATATCGACAAAAACGTTAATACTATAGCAAGGTTCTTCAACTCAAAGGCGTCAAAAAGAAAATCTATTCTTCGAAAAAAAGCATTTAAAAACAGGCGAACAGAAACAACTGGTTTTCGAAATAGACGCAATAGGTTTGAGCTGAAGCGCATTCACCAAATCCGATGGGTAAGCCATCATAAATCAGCATACATGACTATTTTAGACCACTACAAAACTATTTACGATGCCGTTAGGACCATTTCTACAAGTACAGGTTTCACGGACGATCAAATCCGAATTGCACTTCATATTCAATCGCTACTTAAAGACAGTACATTTTTAGCGCACATTGCATTTTTGGCGGACATCTGTTCTTTGTTTAGCAAGTACTCTCTGGTATTGCAAAAAAAGAACAGCAACCTTATTGGGAAAAATGCTATACGGCAAACGCTAATCAATAACATTGCTAGTTACAATACTGAAGGAGGTGAAGTTATACGTAAACTTTTAAGAGACGCTCACCTTTATTCACCTAACGATGATGAGAACAGTGACGAAGAAGTTTCTTTTCAAGATACTCTAAAAGTGTTTGAAAGTTCTTACGTGGTTTACAAAAAAGTTCCTTTGTCACTTTCAAGTAAACCCGCATCTTCTCGTACATTAGGTAAAGCAATGCCGGATTACATTTCTCGCATACTTAAACAGTTCGCTAAGTACTTCCCACATTCATTAGAAACTAACGGATTTGACGTTTTTGATCCTCTAAAATTGAAACATCTGGCTGACGACGATATGACTGGGCAAGCTGAAATTAAAAGTGTAAATGAAGCATTTAAGCTGTATCATGATGACGATGATTTTTTTGCAGAATGGAAAACATGCGTTAATACTATCGTTCAAGATTCTGGCTTTGAATCTAAAAAAAGCTGGGACCCAGCTAAGTTTTGGTTGCACTATATTAATTCAGATGTCCAGTATTGCTCCGACAATATTTTTAGTGCAATAAAATATGTTTTAATAACACCAGGAGCAAGCTCATCTGCTGAGCAAGCATTTAGTCTAGTAACAGCTTTGAAAACCAAAAAAAGATACAGCCTTGACACTAAAACAGTTGATGCGGAGTTGCGAATAAAACTTAATGGAGAAAAAGATTTAAGTAGAGTAAATTTTTTTGCATACGCAAGACAGTTTACAAAGCAGCATCGTAGGGTTGATGATGATTTTCGAGCACGCCCTAAGTTAAAGGATCATTCTGAATACAATTCAGAAGGTATCAGATTGCGTTCAATATTTGAAAAACCAGAGTTGTAGATCAAAAAACAATTCAAAACAAGAATAAAAACACTTCGCTGTTGCTATGCAAGCACAAAAAATATTCAATGAAAAGCTAACCTTGGAGTCACAACATGAGCGCTGATTTTCATCTTAAAAATAAATGATATAGATAGACCTGTATTAACAAGCAAACGCAGCAATAATGATTTATGTCTCGCGGCAACTGCATCCAGGTCATATGCTGTTGGCCACAAACCGACATAGAGGGACCTTTTGCTTAGCTATAGTTTGTTTAGTAAACCCTATAACAAAAATTTGCAAAGAAATTAAAAAACCTTAACGAAAACAGCAATATATTTACACGCCATATACTTATGTATACTAACAACTATGTATAAAAACTTATCAAAAGATTGTGAACTTCTTTAATTTATTAAATTATTATGTTTACTTTACTTTGTGTAGAAATAAAACTAGTTAAAATAATCATAAACGATAACAAACGAATAAAATTTTTTATTCAAATTACAGGTGTATTTAAAGTAAATACGTGTACAGAATGTGCAAAATTTCATACCTAAACCAAAGAATCGTATTAGCATTAATAAAGGCTTTTACTGAAGTAGTTCTGTGTCTTTTGAACCTATTGTGCGAACTTAATGTACATACAATTAAATTTAGCAATAGAAAAACACATATTTAGTAATTTACTTGCAATACATAAATGTATTATTTATTGTTTGTAAAATACATGTTTTAAATGTATTTAAAATAATCTAAGAAATTACCTTAACTATATATTAAAACGTAATATAAGGTAGAAACACCTATTTATAGTAGCGTAAAATTGAAACAAAAACAATGAATGAAAAATAAAGATGCATTTCCTGTTTAAATATGTCATTAAATTATCTTTGATTGCTGCTGTAACTAATTTATTTTTTTAATTAGTTTCTACAAATTATTGATACTTGAACGATCGCTGTAAGTAATGTAAGTCAAACAACGTGTATGTTATTTATGTCTTGATTTTACCAGAAACCAGTTTTGTTTAAAATATGTCTTGAGTTTCACAACCGTATTTCATAGTGTGTCCTGTTGCTCCTTTAATTTTTTGAATTTACAAATATCTATTATATATAATATAATTTTCAACTTACATCTCTTGGTTCACACCGATGTTTCTATCCTTGCATAAATCAATATTTCTGCACTCGTTACAAACTTTACAAATTATTTCCGGAAGGATAGTGGAGACACATGGATTCTTCCACTGAGCATCCTCGTGGAACGTGGAACTCCCCAACACCGATCAACTTGAGCTTTCGTCTCAGTTTGTATGTCCTCTATGTTAGGATTAAGGGATAGTACCTAAAAACAGTAATGATAACTTATAATTTGATTTAAATAAAACTAATTTATTGCATAGCTAAAGATAAGCACTACTGCTGCTGCTGGTATTTTGAACCCTACTATTTGAATTCTTAAAATATTTTTAACTTCTATCTTTACCTCACCTATAGGAATGTTCGAAAATAAAATATTATGCATTAATCTTTACATTCTTTTTAAATGCACCTTGTAAACTGCTTTAATGAATTCCAATGCCGGCTTCAGTTTTTTCATATTTGTCAAAGTAGGAATCATATCATCTTCTGGTTCGATAAACGATGGATATTGTTTCTCCATTTTTCGAAAAATGCTGCAATGAGCGTTTAATAAATTCAAGAATGTTAAGTAAAGTGAACATTTATTTATCGTCTATGGAAAACCAAAATGACCTATATCCATTTTTAACTAAGAACAATGTCTACTATCTACAAAAATATTGAAAAATATGTCTTAAAAGCATTTACATAAAACATTTTTCACTTTTAAAAAATATGATAATAGAACATTTTAATCTGTTCAAATTCATGCAAATAGAACATTTGACGCTTTTTAAAAACACGCAAATAGAACATTTTGAACTTTTCAAAAACTCCCAAATAGAACATTTTGAACTTTTCAAAAGCATGCAAATAGAACATTTTTAAATTTTCAAAAACATGCAAATAGAACATTTTGAACTTTTCAAAAACATGCAAATAGAACATTTTTAACTTTTCAAAAACATACAAATAGAACTTTTGACGCTTTTTAAAATCTCTTCATTACCATATTACGCATATGTTCCTTATTTTGTTTTTATGACATATATCATTTAGATTGTAGCTTAAATTGGATATGGATTATTTTGGTCCTTCACAGAAGATATCACGATAGTACTGTATTACTACTACACGTAAGCCATACATCCCAGCTGTTAAGTGCTTGTGGATTGCGAGCATGTATCCTTCTATGATTTTCCTAAAACTGATGGCCTCCCCTCCCCTCGAATTTTGACTTCTGGGAGATAGTTGTCTATAGCCCAAAATCGCTCAATTTCCGGCTAAACAAAAACATTCAAAATTAAATTTATTTAGCTATATAAATTAAGCATCTTGATTCTCTGAATGCAAAACCAAGAGAGTAAAATGTACCTCGTCTTCACTATCTCTCGCATTTAATTCCTCCAAGTCACTTGCGTCCTCTTCGTTCTCCTCATCACTTTCGTTGTCGGTATCGTCTTCATCGTCGCTGTTTTTCTTGCTCTTCCTGAATTTGGATTTGTTCCCCTTAGCATTTCTACGAGGCTTTTCCATTATCATGGACTCTGCAACTGGATCTACCACTTTACCTTTCACGCCTGCGATTTACCTGTAAAATACAAAACTAAATAATAAAGACACATAAATAAAGCCTAACCTAACATACGTAATAATTATTACACCGAACACTAAATAAGGGACACGCAGTATACGAATTAGAATAAAAAAGTAAAATTAGTGCAAAACATATTGTTTAAGACCATTGAAACATAAAATACCGTCTGTAAACCCATACTTAATTTAAGCTAGAATCAAAATGTACTATTTCATAAAAACAAAATAAGAAACATGCAAAAATGTTAATTTTATTAAGATTTTTTGAAAAGTGTAAAATGTTCTATTTACGTGTTTTATAAAACTGTACAATGTTTTAGTTACACGTTTTAAAAAACTGTAAAATGTTCTATTTACATGTTTTTGAAAATTGCAAAATGTTGGATTTACATATAGTTTTGAAAATTGCATAATTTTCTATTTAAATGCTTACAAGACATATTTATTATTTTTGTTATTTTTGAATAACGTAAAATGTTCTATTTTTACGTTTTTCAACAATGTAAAATGTCCTGTACATTTTTTTGAAAAGGTGCAAAAATTTCTAATTTCATGTTTTTAAAAAGGCGCAAAATGTTCTATTTCCATGTGTTTGAAAAATTTTTAAATGTTGTAATTACACACTTTTAAAAAGTGCAAAATGCTCTCAAGACATATTTTTAAATATTTTTGTAGATAGTTGATATTGTTTTTAGCTAAAAATAGATATAGGTCATTTTAGGTCTTCACAGACGATACGTAACTAATTCATGAGGCATGCTGGAAAACAACTTACCGTATCAATCCATAGAAGGTATTCCCACGAACGCTTTATTTTAATATCAATAGTATGAAAAATCTCTCGGTTCTTTATATTAAATGTCACATACTCCACATTTCACATAGCGAATGGCACCCGCGTCCGCCACACAATTCTTCGTTGTACAAATAACTATCTTACTGAAGTCGGCATACACAATGATGGCACCTAGTCGCATGAATTCCGCAACTAACTGGATAAAGAGTTTCTTCATTAAATTATTTAATGTTTTCCGAATAGCGAGATCATACAGGATCGAGAGCATAAGGCGATCGGAGCCATCTATAAAAATAGAAAGGTTTTAAATTTTCTACTTTTTACCACACGAACGTGCACAGAAAATTTGAAAATATGTTGGAAATTTGGATATTAATTAACGACAAACCTGTAAAAATTCATGAGCTGATTACCTGCCTGTTCACTCCGATGGACAAAAACATCACGAAGCCCCACGAAGCCATGTAAGATGTAAGAAAGCACTACTGCACAAAACGGTCTCATCATAACTAGCCAAAGATGGTCCAGGTGCATTTCCCATCATTTCTTCGAGGGATGCATGGGGCATATTATCAAAGGCAACAGAAGCACAAGTTCAGTTGATAATGAACATGATGAGACTAGTATTCACAGCAAGGCCATCCAATTCCAATTCAAAACATACAGATTGATAAGCCCCAGGATGGTTAATAACGATGTTATACTCCTCGAACTCTGTAATTAAACTATTAAAATTGCATACTTTTAAACACGGATTTTGATTTGATGATTATTGAATTTTAATATTACAGTGCAACTACATGGTATATAAATACAAATGACAAATCAGAATCACACATTATAAAAAATAAAGTTAAAGTAGTGAAATTAAAAATACCGATAATCATCTGCTTCTTTGCCACCCAAATCAGATTTTTCTGTAAGGAAGCCCCATATAATATAATTATTTGTAATTAGTTGCCTTGCATAAAGAACATCACAACCGAAAAGACAGGCATCTGGAGTCTGGAGGCAAATTCCCGAGCGGAGTATGGAAGTAGCGACTATGAGCGATAGACACGTTGAGCACACTTTTAATACGCAGAAAGTGCCGAATGACTTAACGACATCCCACAGCCTGCCAGTCTAGAACACTGTACAGGCTATTCACATCAACTAAATGAATGGGGACCAAGAGGAAATCTCCCATGACTGGAATCGCTTTCCCCCTTTTCTGGAAAAGCTGTGGATTTAATTTTCAAAATTAATTATCTTTTGGAAATGCATGTTAGTTCTAGTAGCTTAAGGCCTAAGGTGATTTCGTATTTCTTAGACATTAAGTTATAAGTTCCCAAAAATAAGTAAAGCTTATGGATACAAAAATGTGTCATATCGTCTATGAAGAACCAAAATGACCCATATCAATTCTTAGTTTAAAACTATCTCAACCATCCACAAAAATATTCAATATGTTATGAGAGCATTTTATTAGAAGATATTGCACCTTTTCAAAAACATGGAATTAGGACATTTTGCACCTTTTCAAAAGCATGTACCTACTTAAATAGGACATTTAACGTTTTTCAAACACAACTAATTAACACTTTACGCATGTTTCTCATTTTGTTTTTATGACATAGCTCATTTTGATTGTAGCTTAAATAGGATTTGGGTCATTTTGGTTCTTGACAGACGATATATTATGTAATAATGAACTTACAAACTTGAGACTAGACTGCTATGAAACTGGGCCCCCACTGCTCCTCTTTATACTTGTAAAATAAACGCTAAATGTAACGGTAAGCCTGACTCTTACTTGTCTCAATTCTTGACTCAAAAGTATGATCTGCTTCCATTATTTGATCTTCTCTATCACCTCTGGTAATTCTAGAAAATAAAATTAGAAAAAACTAATTCAAAGTCAACTTTATATTACGTATTTTAACTTTTCAACCAAAAAAGGTCTACGTTAGATCGTCGTTTGGTAAGGTAGTGAAATCGTTTTAGCATTTGCATATTATTTAGTATTTGCATATAATCATAATTTTTATACTTACTGCTGCCTCCGTACTGCATTGTACAAGTTGGGCAAATTAGATATTTGGTTCACTGGTCTTTGATTCCCTCTGACTTTGCCCACAACATAAATACCTAGCTGCTTTTTTCATCGATGGAAAAAATAGAGCAATCACAGATTTATTTCCACATTTTTGATGATAGAGATAAATGTACTTGAGGGATTCCAGATCCAGATATGGAAAATCTTTAGCAATGTCCAGAAAAGAGAGCTGACCCCGCTCGAATGTATCCGTGACTTCTCTCATTTGTCTTGCTGTGTGCCGATCAACGGTGACAATACAGCCCAGCTGAACAAAGGCACGGAATTCTAGAGGTGGCTGTGTATCGTAGATTCCATCAATATTTCGATTCGCACCATTGCATTGTCTGTGTCATTCTCACTGAAAATTGGAATAAATTGAAACCCCCCCCCCAAAAAAAAAATGTTAAATATCGCCTAGCAAGTTTTAAAACACAATTAATAAATTGGTATGTTAAATATATTTTAGTAAAATTGGAACTGGGAGCCTAAACTTACTTGGACGCGTTTGCCAAAATAGCTTCTCTGGAATAGAATATTCGTACAGATTAAAACCAGGCTGAGACCTTGGCAGAAGCTTAATGATTTTACGGTGATTTTTTCTCTCTGGCTTTGGTTCCTTGGAATTCAAATAAAAGATTCGTGGGACAAGTTTTCAATTATGTAGTTCTTGGTTGACGAGAGCCCGCATTTTAAAAAACGTCAGGACGATTAATAGTCTCGACAATTCGAAGGATTTGCCACGGAGAATCTATTAAGGTTTTTTGAGCACGTCGAAGGAAGCCACCAAGACAGGACTGGGCTGTTTCCGGGAAGCGGGCATTGCAAACTTAAAATCTTCATTTTTCACATTAGATCGAAGTCGTTTGAGCCGTTCTCGTCTTTGCTTTTTTTGAAAAGCCCAATTTTTCTTGTGAAATATGATCCACTTTTCAATTGATTTCTAAAGAGATAAAATCCCAAAAATCCCAATATAGAAGCATTAAATAATAAATTATACTATTGTTGTTACTTGCTTAATTGGTATTTTATTTTAAATCATCCAATATTTACAAACTTACCGGTGAATATTCCATAGCTGGAGCTGGTCCCAAAATTTTCTTCCAGGTTTTAGACAAGATTTCCGCATCTGGAGAATTATCCCGTCGCTTTCTTTTGGAATTAATCACAATTCGTTTGTGACCAGCTGATTTATTCCTTCGTCCAATATCTTTGATGTCATTAACATCCCTTTCACTTTCTTCTACGTGAATCTGACCCTAAAATTAAAATCAGTTGTACTATTCAATAGTTGAACATAAACCAATTTGAAATCGCGTAAATTAAAATATTTATATGTACACATTCAATGGAAAACTAAAAGACTAAACAAACTTACCGAACCTTCGTCACCTTCAACTACAACAGGTTTCGGTTCTAATTTGAATATTTCATTAATATTCCTTTGCTTTAGAACATCGGTGTTTTCTAGCATCCGCTCAAGCCAGTCAGGGTGAGCAACGCGTGGGACTGGGTTAGACACCTGAAAGAAAATAATCATGTAAGTATGATGCCCAGAATTGAGACTTTGAATTTAGAATTTATTATACCTTAATAATTCATTTGAAGTGGATTTTTAGTTTTTAGAAGTTCAAATTTTTAACTTACACCTTGCAAAGCCGCAGGAATACGAATAGTGACAATTGTTTGGATAGTACCCCCTACTCGCTCTATATAATAATTCCAGTCAAGCAGTTTTCGAATATCGAAGTACTCAAAATCGTATTATCTTTGAGCCATCGACGAAGGAAATGCTTCTTCACACTGTAATCTGCTTGTAAAATGACTAGTGGAATGACTCTGAAATCCAGAAAAAACAAAATTGATCTAACTTTAAGTAGTTCTAAAATTTCTAACGTTGTTTTATATATCACTCAAAAATGATGCGAATGATTAAAGTGGAGCTAAAACTCACTGACAGGAATTTAAATTTTAAAACAATAAATAAAAATCAAACCTTTTAGTGACTGGAGCTCCATCAGGTTTACTAGAAATAATAAATCGACAGCTCAAACCAGCATTCTTAACCATTTCATCTCCCAAAAATTCTGGTAATATTTTTTATGTACTAATTGAAGTAGATTTTTGAGACCCGTAGTCTTCAAGTTCGCGACTCATACTCCGATTTTCGCTAATTAATTCAAATAGCTCAGAGTCAGGCATATCAGCAGCCTGAAATAATGCTCAAAAAATGTATTAAAAAATAAAAGTGAGGCAAACAAAAATAAAATTTTACCTTTGAATATAATACATCCAGCCAATAATCCGCAACACGAGCTACGGTTTCATAGCAAGTATCAAGAGAATCTCCCTTCAAAAAAGCATCAAAAACGGAAGACTGCAAATTCTTAATTAACTGGAGCTCTCCACGACGTTTCACTTCAAACCTTCAATTTCATATATTCAAAAATAAAGCGTTATTTATTATATTTTTTACTGTCGTTTAATTTAAGTTTTTAAATAAATACGAAAACAAATAAAAATGACAGTGGTAGGATGCTTAACGTAAGTACAGCTACGTGTGGATAGTTTCTTATGAGTAATGAGGTTTTATAGTTTAAACTCAAATAATATAATTTATTCATGAGTATGCAAATACTTAATTTTACCCTTTTAACACAGAAAGGCTTTTATCGAGATTAAAGACAGAATATCGCTTCTTTAATTTTTCTTTGGCAGCTGGAAGAATCATGGCTAAATAGGGTTGAGGTTGAGGTTGAGGTTGGCTTTATTTAAGTGTCAATTTCTTTCAATAACTTAATACTGTTTTACAAAGACGGACACACGAAGATAAACTAAATATTTATAAATTAAAGGGTCCATCCCCTTCGAAGAAAATGAAATTTTTGTTTCGTGTCTCGTAAGAAAGAGTATCTGGATTAATTAGTGCGTGAATTCTGATACTGTTAGTTCGTGAATTCTTTCTACAACTAAATACAAAATTAAAATCATTACTACTGAATACTCAATAACTACTTTATAATTTACGAATCAATAGTTTTGTTTTAACAACAACAAAAATACAATTTCAAAACCTTAACTCACTTTAACCATAATGTTAAGCACTGCATAAGAGTAAGAAATAGTCCTTTAGTTTCTTGGGGTTGATGGTTTTAATAGTAAAATAAGACGGAAAGGAAGACGGCCAAACACACCAAATTCCATCCGTGTCTAATTCCAAAGGAAGACCAATTTTCTTAATAATTTCTCTCGCTTTCCGAATAATTCCAGTGCGGCACACAATCCCCGCCATTTCCATACTGTGCCAGCGAGAACTAAACTAAAAACATGTTTAAAAAATAATACATAAGTCACAAACAAGACAAGAAGTCACAAAAATATTCCTAATAATCTTAAAATTAAAAAAAAACATTCTTCAATAATGAAATGAAAACAGGCTGGTACTTACCCTTTTCTCATGACGTAACCATTAAAAGAATTTAAAATACCCTTATGAGCCAATTGCAAAGAATCATAAAGTATACTTCACGATTTTTGGCTGACTTAATTTTAGCCGGATCACCACTCGCAACTGCATCACTAATTTGCTTTTTACCCGTCTTACAAAGTCCTTTGTACTCATAACGCCGATCACCAAACGCTCGGACGGAATCGACGTAAAAGGAATTTTCTTGTTGGCAGACAGTCTGGTACCTTTCCTCGATACGGGTACGGGTAATATGAGTTTTTTTATGTGCTTTCCTATTGTAGTCTTGTAGTCGTTTGTTTTCATACGCAGCCCGATCTTCTTTGTTCGGTTCGTGAAATTGACGTTGAGGTTTCCCAAGCATGAGGGAGGGGAATTTTTCTATCTCTAATTGTTGCTGAATCCGCTGGAAATCCTTTTTGATGGGTGGCACTATTATTTTAAAATTACACTGAAATAAAAAAAATCATATATAATTAAATAGGTATCTAGAAAATCTAGATCTATTATGTTTACCTATCAAAACTAGATAACTTAACTAGATAATACTTTGCGTAGTGCTTTTTTAAAATATAAATAGAAATATTTCACCAAATAGTAACTGCTACTGCCAGCTGTGGGATTTAAACACTGCATAGCGTTAGTGAAGAATCAAAGTGACCCATACCTAGTTTGATTCAAAACCAAAATATCTTACTAAGAAGAATAATATTATAAAAGATATTTTTCGGTGATTTTTGAATGAATTAATCTATATGTGAAAAATAATATAATTAATTAGTGGACAACAATTTACAAGTTTTGAAAAACACGTAATTACGAAGGTCACACTTTTTAAAAACATGAACTACAAAATTTAACACATTTCAAAAAAACGAAATTGGAATATTTCACTCACGACTCATGGATAACAATTTGCAAATGTTTACCACTATTTTTGTGGAAATAACTTATTTGGATTTTAGCTGAAAATGAATATGGATCATTTTGACTGTTCTTCACTCACAATACTCATTTTATTATTAGTTACTAGTTGATAATACTCACAATATTCTAAACACATCATTAATTCTTGGGGATCGTCCACAAATAGCGTTATCGGTAGAGTCAATGGGTCTACTAGGCTGTTCATGAAATTATATGCTAAATATAGCCATTTACGCAATGGCAATGGACAATGGTCATATGGTCCTAAAAATGTAGATTTCTCAATGACATCATTTTTGGACGATCTCATACTGTCAAAATAGGCATAATTATTTTTGATCATGAATCAGTATCCGGTTATGATAAAAGACAATGTAAAAAATTAAAATCATGAAACTACCTCCCACTCTTCGTCTGAAGACGAAGACAACTTTCCCCCACTATCAGAATTACTTACTTCAAAAATATTGAACAAAAACAAGAACAAAATACATGTTAGGTAGACAGTTTTCAAAAGGTAAATGAAATCCACATCGTCTGTGAAGAACCAAAATGACTAAAAATCCTAATTAACTTGTAAATAATGTTTTGTTTTTACTGTGTCTTAATGGCAAGCGTAATAGTGCGCCAGTTGTACATAAAATTTTACTATGTCTCATGTTTTGGAAAATTCCAGAATATTCTATTATTCTATTTACATATTTTTAAAAAGTGCAAAATGGTCTATTTACATGCTCTCAAGACATGTTTCAACATTTTTGTAGATAGTACATATTGTTTTTTTAGCTAACAATGGAAATGGGTTATTTTGGTTCTTTACAGACAATATACCAAAAAAGCTATGACTCACAAAAAGTGAGAGTTAACAAAATAAATATTTTTGGACGTACCTCATTGCAACTAGAAAATGAAGCAATAAGCATAGCAGCTGGGCTGGACGGAACTCCATAATCGGGCCAGGATAAAAATTGTAAATGTGCTATACTACGCGATTCGTTAGTCTGCAAAACAAAAAAGAATGAATAATTAGTTAAATTAATAAATATTTGCCCAGTAATAAATTATAAACTATTCAAAAAACTAAGACCAATGCAAAATGCAAAATTTCTAAACTACTACCACTAAAAAATCAAAATTAAATCAAACCTTTTAGTATTAGTTAGAAGAAGTTTAGTAATTTCCAAATCCGGTTGAGCTTCTACACCTAAATTCTCAATTTTAAATCCCTCATAAGTTGGACTAATAGAGCCTTTCTCTCCGGGCCAGTATTGACCAAATTTAGTCCGTCCCTCCACAGCCCTCGTCGTCATGACAATGAGAACACATGTTTGTTCCCAACTCATTTTCCAGAAATCCCCGAACGTTCTTGGGAGTGGACCTTGAGTCTAGATGAAAGCATGTTTCTGTTTGTAGTTTGTAGCCATCCACAAAGTTAGCATTAATGTAGTCCCCCTCCCCAGGCTCTCCCTCTGAGGAGAGAACAACTCTTGTGTGGTCATAGCAGAGAACGTCACTGTACCTATTTCTACACACGTTTCCTCGTAACCTAAAGAAAAATACAATACAAAAAATAGAATCTAATTATTTCCTACCCATATAATAGTAATGGCATAATTTAGTAACCGATTTCAACAGAAATTAAAATGTGTAGATTTCTTGAAAAGGAAAAAATATCAGTCCCGAGCATCACCTGGAAATATTGAAGGAACCCTCAGGAGTCTTTGAAATGATTTCCGCATATTCATCTAATAACCCGTGACGACCTTTCTGCTTTAAATGTTCCACAAATTCCGAAAGTGTTAAGCCAGAGCGCTCGTCAAAAGGTAAACTATCATCATCCGAAAACCCACTACTTCCCGACGAATTCGGAGCAGGTGAGGGTGTCGATTGACCTAGGCCACGAATATTATTATTTGAGAATACTTCAGGCTTAAGAGCCAATAATATAGAATTCCCATATTAAACACAATCCTCACTTGTAAATGCTTAAATAACTATTAAATTTAAACAATTATAACGGTAAAGAGTAAAGAATATACTTAATACAAAATTTCCACCAAACGAATGTTTGAAAATGGAGAAGCATACCATTTCTTCGTAATTTCTTGGAAATATTATCTTGTTGATGACCATTTGAAATGGAAGACTCGACCTCTTTATCTGCCGCATCCAGTCCGTTTGGTGATTCCGGTTTACTTCCCGTATTCTATATTTGCAAATTAAAAACAAGCATAAGTTTCTCTAATAAATAATTAAATGCAAATTTGCCCTCCCAGTTAAGGCTACCACAACGACTACATGGAGACTCTCTTGTTATTAAGATTAAATATTATAATATAGTTTGTAGGTAGTATTACTCTTCGAGAATGAGATTCGTCATATCCTCCCCAAAGGTCAGTTGTACTCAGAACGCGATGACAATGTTCCAACCATGCCAAGTGATTCACCTCTGCCTCTAACTGTGACTTTCCACCCAATTGTCGAGGAAATGATGGATTCGGAATATGCGCTCTGAGCTGTATAAAAAAAAACAATTCAACATTTTATTCCAGTCTAAACGAGACACAGGACTTTTATACGCTAACTGCAGAATAGGACGATGGAAAAACTATAATAAATTATAAACATGACCATGACAATGACCATAGCCTACCAACATAGTCAATTTTTAATATGAATGAACTAGAAGTAGGTAACTAACATAATCTCCACACTCGAATCAAAACGAGGTGTGACCTCGAAGCTAACCTCTGACATGAAGTGTCGTGGAATTAAATACATGACACACACTGGGAAATGCGAATCATGTATGGGAATGCTATCACTGCATCACTGATAAGTGTGAAACACATACTGTACACGAATATTTTATCAACATACTGTTTAGTGTTTGTTAAATGCTATACATAGAAATATTCACGCCAAGTTGCAAATTTGAAACATACCTGTGGTACACTAACAGTAAATACACGATCTCTTAATTTCTCTCGTAGAATGTAGAAAGAGTCTTAAAATCTTATAAGGAGCTCGAAATCAGAGCGGTGCTGTTACTATTAACACTTTTTTTAGACGAGCAGGATAGCCTCCCTATAGAAAGAAACGCATAAATCAAACAATACATTAATCAATATATTATTACAAATTATGTAGATACCTAGGTAGGAACAATTAACTATGTATTAACTGTAATGACCCTCACAATAAAATTTATAAAAATCGATTTTATTTCCAGCAATATTTAAACAAAAATTAATCTATCCAAGTTACCAGGTTTATTTTAGTGTTTGATGTACTGCTTTCCTAGTCAAATTCGATCATTCAAATTTATTACTTTATTTTATTAAATCAAATATACAAATAAGTAACATTTATGAATTGGCAAAAACTGAATTCAAGTATGTTTCGTCTGTGAAGAAATAAATAGACCCATATCCAATTTAAGCTACAATCAAAGTGAGCTATGTGATGCAAACAAAGTGAGAAACATGCGTAAACGTTAAATGCTGTATTTACACGTTTTTGAAAAGTGCAAAATATTTTATTTTTACAAGTTCTTGAAAATTGTAAAATGTTCTATTTAAATGCTTTCAAAAGACATGTATGTTTCAATTTGTTTTAGATAGTCGATATGATTTTTAGCTAAAAATGGATATTGGTCATTTTGGTTAATTGTGATTTCTTTTTAAAACGTTATGTTACAAATAATGAATGGACAGTTTAGAAAGAAATTTTCGTTTCTCTTATATTATTTTGCCTATTCTAATCTAGTGACTTTACTGCTTTAGGAAATCCAGTCTTATGGATTATGCGAATTATATAAAAAAAATTCAAAATGAACTATTGCACTAACTAATATTTGACTTTAACGTTCATCTAACGATATAACTCACCATCAAGTAATTTTAAAATTTTCATGGAACTTCAAAAGAAGCGTACGTAGCAAGCAATACGAAAACAATAATGGATTTTACAAATTTATGTCTCTCTTAATTAATTATAAAATAGCGTGTGAGTGAGTTTACATCGTGCATCCGTAAGGATTTAATACTTAACTATAAATTATAGTACTCAAACTCAAACAAGTACTGGTTGGCTGCGACTGGCTTACCTTTAACAAAGTGAGGATTTTAATGCTAAGGTCATAGTCGAAATTTGAATACTTGGAGTTACTCATGTCGTAAGTCGTAAATGAAAACTAGACCAAAACGCTGTGTTTGAGGATTTTCGAGTGCCGCATCCAATTAATATACTACACCCTGTAAATGAAATCACAAAAATATTTAATAAATAAATATTAGCATATTATCAATATTATGTAAAAACAATAGAGCTGAACTGCGGTAAATAAACATCCACGATTACTATACGTAAGTACAGTACTTCATTTTTTGCCACACATATAACATTATCATAACTTCAAAAAAATAAAAAAGGTACTTAGCCAAGTATTTATGGCTTATAGTAGAAGGGAAAATATGTTACTTACTACTTACTACTACTACTTACTACTACTACTTACTACATATTATAGAACTATAAAACGATATAGATATAATTACTGGGTTATACTTTTTACTCTGTATAGAATACAAATAACACAAAAGAAACATAATATGCAGTGTGAATTGAGCTTAAATAGCATTTAGCCTCTGCCTGGTCTTGGTATGGTAATTTAGTATGGTTTGGCAGTATGTCAGAAGAACAGCATGGATCAACTACCGTTGTTCTTCCTATATTACTACTACTATTGCGACCACCAACCCTTATCATCATCATAACCATAACTAGCCAAAAACATTGTTGTTTCATTATCATAATTTTTTAAATTTTATGTAAGTGCCTGTGATAAAAGAAAACAAACCTCATTTTTGATCCGCGTAGATACACATATACCACTTTATTTTTTACACTTTTTTTCCTAACCTAATAAAAAAGTAATGTTATCATTTTTTTGTACCTTCAAAGTCTGCTCATAAGGAACCGATGAGGGTAGATGAGAGCGAGCTGTAAATATAGCAATGGCTGCGCCGCCTAAATCCCTTGACGGCTAAACATAAAACAATTGACAAACAAAAATCAAATTAATTACCTTCATCATATTACCTATGTTAAAATCACAATATTTTATGTAGAATTGTAGTTACTAACATTTTGAATTTTGCCTTATTTCCGTAGTTAAATGAGTCATCATTTGCGTCACGTCAAACGTAATTATAATGATTATAAATACCTAAATATTTTCCTTCATTTTAGTTTCAGTAAAAACCCCCATTTAAAAAATAAAAATAAACCACCAAAACCGCAACTTTATAATAAACGCAGTGTGGTTATCAATCTGTTAAAAAGGTCAACCTATCGTCTCTATTATATTTATGAGGTTATTATATTTTTACGGTACGCAATTTATGATTCATCATTTTTATTTTAATAATTTTTTGACATTTGTGGATTTAAATTTACATGCGTAGGTTCTTTGTAATAAAAATACGATTTTTTGATACGATAAAAATTTACAAACAACACAACGTTTTGATAAGCTACAAGAGGTCGTGGATTAAAATAACAACACACTAATTTTTAGTAAAACAAAAAATAGGTCCATGTTGGAAGAACAGTCTTAATTGATTGAAACATCTGACCCTTGCAAATAAAGCTACCTTTAACCTTTTTAACCTTTTTTTCTTTTTAACACAGCTCAAGAAGGTACTTTTTAATTCATAATTAATGAAAATATTGCTTTTTTTACCAAAATAGTAAATTTTGACGACAGTAATTTAGACTTGAGAGGTTCACAATTTGGATCAAAACTGACTAATCCTTCATCTAATCTTTGTTTGTGATGTTGTTCGTATAATTTCAATGCTCTTCGTACATTAAATTTCCTTGCCATGAGAAATTTGACACCGGCATTCCATGATAATGGACTTATCCCTTCGTCCACTCTAGCACCGTGGACTGACTCTAGGAACTCTCGTGTAGACTGCTCAAGAAAATAACAAGATAATTTCAAGAAATTACTAACTTTGCATACTTTTTCAATGATTAAATTCAACTGTAAAGATTAAAATCAAAATTTGCATAACAACTTCGTGTCGTGTCGTGACAGAATGAAAACAAACCAAAAATGTAGAGTAGAGGGGTATATAATATAATATAATATAATAATAATATCCCGGGCAGAATCCAAAGGATTTAAGGCATAGTCTTTTGTCATCCCGGTTGTCACTACAGTAAAGACAACTGTTATCACTCTGAAAAGCTTGAGTCAGACGGAAATTTCTTACAATTCCATCCTTTAAATTCGTCGAGTTTGTTCTTAAAAGTATTTACACCACACTGATTTACTTTCGCATTTTTCACTTCACTAGGCAACATGTTCCATTCCCTAACTACACGCTGTGTAAAAAAGTGATGCCTGGCACTCGTTGATCCGTTTGATCTTAAAAGTAAACTAAAGCACGATACTTCTTCGACTCGAGGAATCCGTTAAAGCCAGGCCAGCTGAATTCGCATAAAAATAACTCTACTGCCTCCTTTAAGCGATTGCTTTACATAGAGTTTCAATCTTGCTGCGTGCTTTAAATTATTTGTCTAAAACACCAATCAGATAATAACGGCACCTCGATAAAATACCGTACTCACACTTTAGACAATTTAGTTACAATTTAGGAGTCTCTTTCCATTTTATTCAACAACGCTGGACAATATTAGGCACCAACTATAGACAAATAGTGTTGTCAAAATTTCAAAGATAAGAATTTACGACGTATCTTTTAAAAAACTCACAATCTACAACGAATAGACGTAGTACACGTTTTACAATTACTTTATATACAGCACAACTGAGAAAACACACACACCTGTTCTTCAACCTCCGCTAAGCTCGCCATCTCTCCAGATAATCGTAAATTTGAAGAATGGTTTAGAGACTGTTGTGAATTGGAATTATGAATAACTTGGATTTTGTCATCATTATTGTGTTGTTGTTGCTGCAAACTTTGATTTGACTGAGACCTTGGCGGTAGGAGTGACAATGATAATCTTCTAGACACTAATTTCTCACTTGACAAAATTTCACCATTTTCATTATTTATGTCATTATTTACATTTTCTTGGCTTTGATTTGGTTTTGCTTGACTCTGCTGAAGGAGAACTAAGGGTCTTTCGCTGGAATTGGAATTGGAATCCACATTAGAATTATCTGATAGGTGCTCGTATTCGTGGTGAGTCCCATTCCCATTATGTGTAGCAGGAGAGTTGGATTTTGAATTAGGTTTTGAATTATTAGCACAATTATTACTATTTTCAATGTCTTCCCCGTTCTTAAGTTTCAAAGATTTTGTATTTTCTGAATTTCCACTCGGATCCTGATGTATACCTTGACCTTGGAGGAGGCCATCTAGAGGTCTAGAGCACTACAGTAAAGGGCACAAAACACAAAACATGTAGCGGAAAAGCAATACAAAACTGTCGAACTACCTATGATCTACTTAAATATTATGTGAAGAACCAAAATGACCCATATCTATTTTTAGCTAAAAAAACAATATCAACCATATCTACAAAAATATTTAAATATGTCTTGAGAGCATTTAAATAGAAAGTTTTGCACCCTTTCGAAAACATGAAGTTAAAAATGTTTACACCTTTTCAAAAACATGGAATTAGAACATTTTACACTTTCCAAAAACTCGTTATGAACATTTTACGCATGTTTCTCAATTTGTTTTTATGACATATGTAGCTCATTTTGATTGTAGCTGAAATTGGATATGGATCATTTTGGTTCTTCACAGACGATACATATTTAACTATTGACTGGATCAATGATGTGTAGGTAATTGAAATTCAACGTACGCATTCATTTATAAGTAATACATTTGTTAATATTTTAGCTTCAATTAAATTCAAAATTCACACAGAGAACAAAAAATGCTATTTTATTAAATTACTTAAATTACAAAGTTCGGTCGGCGTTATAACCTTTTGATTTGTGACAAAACGTGCAGATTTTATCGTCTCATGGCTTGGCTCTTACTTGATAAACGACAAGAAAAATATTTAATACTATAAGACGTGAGACCAAAGAAAAAAAGACCTAATTTACAATTAAATTATAGCAACTACTGAATTATTTGTTCAGTTTTATTTATATATTTCATATTGGCCTCAGTCCATGTAGTATTTGGCACGTATAAAATAAAGTACCCTCTTACAACAAAATAAAACAAAACTTTACTACCAACGAAATACCAAATGTGCTAAGAACTGTCAACTGCTGACTGTGAAACCCAAAAATTCTTACTGCCTATACATATACGTCCTACACTCAATATTAAATTGAATAGGTACTTGCGGATCCGTAATAACTGTTGCCTTCTCCTTTTCATACCTGGACAAGGCAGCCGCGGCTGCTTGTCGTTTTTCGTCCGGGAGATCAGAGAGCGGAGTGGGGCGGATCCGGATCGGGAATGAAGACGATGCATTTGATGATGACAGAGGGGAGGATACAGATGGAGACGCAGAGTTGAGACTGTGTCCAGGTCCGCTAAAAACTTGAATATCAGAAAGTTGCCTCTTGCCTTTCCCTGTAGGAGTATTTTTAGTATTTTTTGCTTTTTTAGACCGTCCACGTCCACGAGAATTTTTCGATTTCAGTCCAGGCCGTTTTCTCATCCCAGCTCTACCTCTGGCTGTGCCTGGTCTGTCTTGGTCATCCGCCCAGGACTCGTCAGAAGAGGTTGGTGGAGCTGGGGATGGAGATGCTTTTTTGGTTTTAGATTTTGGACCAGGCCGCACTTTTGTTGTCCCAGTCACAGCTGAAGAGATCGCTGAGTATTGAGATTGAGATGGAGCTGAAACTGGAACTGGAGCAGAAACTGGAACTGAAACTGGAGCAGAAACTAGAGCTGGAGTTGGAAATGGCTCAGGTCCTGTCATTTCTTCATCACTGTCATCCGCAGTTGAGGGAGCGTGTAATGGCATGTGGCGTCCTGTCAAATTCGCTGCTGGTAATGTCTTCGATTTGGGGCCAGGGCGTCTAATAGGGATTGGAGGCAGAGCGGTAACTTTTTTGGTTTCGGATTCGGAATCGGAAGCGGAGTCGCTGTTGCCGGTTGTTGCGTTTAGAGGGATGGAGTTAGGTATTTCTGCTGGTGCCGGTGCGGGTGCTTGTGCAGGGAGTGTTTTGGACTTGGGTCCTGGACGTTTTTTAATTTCACTTGGACCCGGACCGGAAAGCGGTGGAGTGGCTAAGGTGTCAACTTCCATGTCGTCCGTCGCACTTGACGTGGACGTTGATGATGAGGGTTGAGCCGGCAACGAGCTTGAACTCGCTCCTCGCCACCCAATGCTTTTACTCCGACTCGGACCGGGAAGGGAATCTGAAGTCAAAAAATGGTGGACAACATTGGTATTATTTTTGGAAGCTGAGGTGGAGGTGGATGCCACAGGTGCTGGCCCCGGTACTGGTGGAGTGGGCAATGTCTTGGACTTGGGTCCTGGGTCTCTAACAGTTTCATTTGGAACGGTGGGAGTAGACATGGCGGCAGCAGGCTTCGAAGTCGAAGCTTGAACGTCACTTAACTGATTTATTGCGGAGGAGTCGGAGGTTGAAGGTACTGCTCCGGGTAATGTTTTGGATTTCGGTCCAGGGCGCTTCACTTTTGCACTTACAGGGAGTGGAATTGATGATCCTTCCTGACGCCGAAATATTATTCGCACTATTAGCTGCATTTACAGAGGATGAAGTGGGGAGATGGTGTGGGAAGACCAGTAGGGATATGAACTGCTAATTCTGGTGGTGGTTGGCTCTGGGCTTCCTCACTCTGGCCACTTTGTACTTCACTTCCACTCGACTCTGATTCTGACTCTGAAGAAGATGGTGACTGAGTCAGTGGTGGCACATCTCCATTGGTCTGTGAAAAAATTTCAAACTTTTACATTACGCTTTTAATTTAAGATAACGTGTGTTCCTGAATGTTCGGTGCTCGTGGCATGCTCATAATATTTAAAGAATGTAGTATACTAGAAATATTTATCATTTTATTCTAATCAGTTTAGGTTGTAAGGATGAGGAGGAATTCCATTGGAATGTACTGTAAAGCTCCAAATAATTAGATGTCCCATCTATTATAAGCGTGAGCTTCTACACCCTGGCCCTGGCTACTGTTGAACACTCGGCAAGCTCATAGTTTACGGTATACAAAATTCGAGCCGTCAGATTTGACTTGTATTTGGAGCTTTACGGTGAGAGAGAGAGAGAGAGAGAGAGATTTGTAAAAAACTATTTCGACTGTGAAGAACCAAAATGAACCATATCCAATTTAAGCTGGAATCAAAATGAGCTGTCATAAAAACAAAATGAGAAATATGCTTAAAATGTTAATAAGGGGTTTTTTGAAAAGTGTAAAATGTTCTATTTACATGTTTTTAAAAAGTGCTAAATGTTCTACTTACATTTTTCTGAAAAGTGTAAAATTTTCTAATTCCATGTTTTTAAAAAGTGTAAAATGTAGTATTTACATGTTTTTTAAAAGTATGAAATAGTATATTTAAATGCTTTCAAGACATGTTTTAATTTTTTTTGTAGATAGTTGATATTGCTTTGAGTTAAGTTACAAATGGATATGGGACATCTTTGTTCTTCACAGACGATTTATATTCTCGGAAACCAAAGTAGATAATACGCATGTTACGTTATAATGGGTTCAAGAATTAGTTGTAAATTAAATAATTTATTTTTTTTTACATTTTCCTGTGATGCCAAAAATTCATCCACAAGCTCTCTTCAAGTGGCAAGATTTTCTTCGGGTTCCCAAGTTGAATCATTTTCAGACCAACCTTTCCACTTGACAAGGAAGCATTTCTTTTTTTTTATAGTAGCAGTTCCTGTGATTGCCTCTACCTGTTTTGTAAATTAAAAGAACCAAGAAATAAATTTTGCTTTAGTTAATTATAGTCAGGGTTCAAAATCTTTAGCCCTGTTTCGGTGTTTTATGAAAAATTTCGGATCCTACATTAAATAGTCAAATTTGGACTAGTTACCTGGTTACTGGGATCAAAATTATGTACCCAACATAATTTCAACTCGAAATACCATTCTTGAATTTTATTTATTGGAACTTGCAATCAATATAGTTCATTATTTACTGCAATTTACTGCTCAGGACAGAACGTATTTTGAATTGTGATTTTAATTAGAACACAACAACTAAATAGTACTTTGGTATGTAGTAGATAATTACCTCATACAATTTTTCGGATTCTTCGATGCAATCATCAATATCATCGACACCATCAGAGTCCTCTTTTTTCAGACTTGGCATCGGGTTCGCCTTCTTTGGACGTCCACAGCTAGGATTTGGTTTCACCCTATCTTCTTGGTTCTAAAATCAAATAAGAAAATACTTAGATCATCAAAATGCATTATTATTAAATTAATGCCTCATAGATTCGGGCATGGATCAAAATATAGTACAAAATTAGAATTCACTTTTTGCAAATATGAAATAACTCCTGAGATAAAAATGTTTAATGTGCCTCACACATTTGATATTAGGTACAAAGGTTCTGCATCGTGTTTTGATTCAAAATGCAAGTCTACACTTAAAAACTTAAAATTGGCGATCAAATATTTAATATAAATGTTAAATGTGTTCTGACTATGAGCCCACCCACCAGCCCGTGTTTTAAACTGAAATCGTATATACATGGTAGTTATCATGATACATACCAAGCCAGTAATTTAGTACTAATTAAGGTTCAGTGATAAGTTGGATAATGTTCCACAAGCACAAATTGTAATTGCATATCGTCAATCGTAAGTGAAGGACCAAAATTACCCATATCTATTTGTTGTTTGTAGCTAAAAACAATATCCACTATCTACAAAAATATTGAAACATGTCTTGAAACCATTTAAATAGGATGTTTTCCACTTTTCAAAAATATGTTAATAGAACGTTTTATACTTTTCAAAAACATGTAAGTAGAACATTTTACTTTTCAAAAAACATGTAAATAGAACATTTTACGCTTTTCAAAAACATAGATTTAGAACATTTTACACTTTTCAAAAACATCTAAAGAGAACATTTTACCCTTTCAAAAACATGTAATTATGAATTAGAACATTCTGGAATTTTCAAGAACATGACAACAGAACATTTTACACTTTTCAAAAACATGTAAATAGAACATTTTGGACTTTTCAAAAACATGTCAACAGAACATTTTACACTTTTCAAAAACATGTAAATAGAACATTTTACACTCTTCAAAAACATGTACTTATATAGAACATTTTCCACTTTTCAAAAACATATGAATAGAACAGTTTGCGATTTTCGAAAACTCCTAATTAACTTTCGACGCATGTTTCTCATTTTGTTTTAATGACAGCTCATTTCGATTCAGGCTTCAATTTGAAATGGTTAATTTTGGTTCTTTACAGACAATATTTTAATTTACAATTTTACTATGTATGTACTTACAAATAAGTATTTGATTATTGTAATTTACAGTATTACTTCATATTATTGCAATTGTAGCTACATACCTTATAATATGAGTCACATAGTAGCTTTGCAATATTACGTCACTAAGTTGCACTGCTAAGGGATCTAATTTAACACATTTCTACTTTAATTACTGAATTAAATCAGATTTTTTTAATGACTGGCAACTGGCAACTGGGAATGGGAATGATCGAGTTTTCAGCCTTGCCTACTTGTCTCTTACTCTTGCCTCCCGTATAAACTAATTACAAAAAAGAATTTTCATGCTTGTCGCTGATTCGAAGTGTCCCAGGGCTGAACAAGGACAAAAAATTGTAAGTTCTTTTACTGTTTATTAAAGAATACAAAAAAACAAGGAGTTCTCAAGTACCGAACTGCAAATCTATGTAGTTCCTCCGCCTGTTTTTACACTCATTTGGCCTGCCCTCTGCCACGGGAAAAATTCATTTATCTTCCTGCTATCCTTGCAGTCCCGGGGGTCAACTTAGCCTTGATCACTGACTGGGTATCAGTGGCGATGAGAATAATATTCTTTAGTCTTTAGTCCTTGATTTTTCAGTTCTACGCGGAAAGTTTAAGTTTCTAATCCCCCTTTCTGTGGTATCATTGTATCACTGCTATCATTGTTTTGATTTTTGTTAGCTTCTTCCTTTTGTTTTAAAATCAATTCAGTTTTATACTTGATAATTCTTTAAAAGTGCTTTACTTACAATATAGTATACATATACAGTTAGTAAACTGCGAGCGGTAATCATTTCATTTTCGGACGTCGCTTTGGGGGTTGGGCTTGACTTCGTAAGTAGCTGATAATTTTAAATCATTAATTTTGTATTTTTTGTATTGACTTATGCGCACATGCAATCATCAGAACTATCCACGAGATATTTTTAGTGATTAAACATATAATAATGAGTATTAATGTGTGTGTTTAGGTTCCCTTAGCTTAACTACAGTTAGGGTTCTTTCTGATTCTGACTGCCAACTGCAGAATACAGAATGAGTACAAATTCAGTTTCAAAACGACTCAAGACTGAAGCTAATACTGATGATGCTGGGGTTAGTTACACAAGGATGACATGGCTGGTTCAGCTGTAACAAAATCCGAATCCGAAGATGTTGCTAATATTGCTTCCATCGCTGTATTCACAGAAGACGTGAGTGACTTTTCAAGCTTAAGGCATAAGATGAACGTTAACTTTAACAAATTATTGAAAATTCTACTGTCATACTAAATATATCAACTCAAATCAGAACCTAATCACAGTTGATACTTTTATATTCTGCACATAGATTCTTCCTGAAATATTCGACAACTTGGAAATTCTGACAGCTCATGGTTTGCTCAATTTCCGCCTGGTGAATCGATGCTGGAGAGATGCAGCCCCGTCCGTCCTTCGTAAACGAAATATGTGTGAAGTACAGATTGACTTTGGTAGAGTGGCCTTTGATGAGGATGGTAACGCACTTGCTCAAATTTATCTCTCAGAGATGAGTCCAGAAAAGGCTTCTCAAATATTTCACTAAGTGACAAATTCTTTAATATTTACCAACCCAGTAGACTTCTTGCAGATCTGAATCAACTAATTTCCACTTCTCCCAAATTCCCATCCACCAGCATTAACTTATTTTAATGGTGTTCAGCAGACATTGGAAATGTCTCTCTAAAACCAGGCTCTGAAGAATTATTAGATGAGAACCAAAAAGACTTGCTCCAGTTCTTGACTCTGTATTGGGAGAGAAATCAAGACACTTGCACTGTGCGATGATATCTCAAAGAACGTAGTTCAAAATATGTTGTACGTTCACATGCCTTACGTCACTTGCTTGGATTTGTGTGGGTTTGATGAGTTTTTAGAAGACGATGCCGATGACGATGACGAAGCCTGGGAAGCAAATCAAATGTGCAAAGTTCTTCTCCCGCCACCGTCAACACTTCAAATACAGGAAATTAGGTTGGGATCCCATCTTCTTAAGAACGAGTACAATTTTGTGAAAGATCTCTTCGAAGTTTCCCCGAACTTGAGTGAGATTCAAAGTACGGATATGTTAATTGTTAACTCTCGATGATTTTTTTAAAATGGGAAAATGCCATCTATAATTAAAAGTCTCCAATTCAATCCCAGAGTCAACCAAATGTCAACTTTTACAGAATTATTCACGTACGATCTTTCAAGATTACAGCTGAGCAAATTGATAGTTCACTTAAATGAAAGTTATGGGTGGAGAAGGAGTAACAAGTACAATATTGTTCTCAAGTTTCTTAATTTAATTTTGAGTGCAACTAAGAATTCCTTGACATTTCTTGAGCTTAACTTAAGTCAGTCTGACCACCAGCGACATATTTTTATCCCTCAGCTCCCTCGCTTACGCAGTCTTCAATTGGAATTTTCTTGTTCCAATTGCTCAGACACTACCAGATTTCATTTTCGAGGAGATGTCATTAGTGAGGCAATCGAAGCTGGAAAATTAGGCACTGATCACACGATTACTGACCTTCTTTCATTGACTTTGCAAAACCAAGGGGACAGCAAAATTCCAGCCGATTATTTTCCACGTCTTCGCCAAGTAAGTTTGAAAATAGGACAAATGGAAAGCTGTCCAGTTGAAATGATGGGATTTTTTCCCCTGGAGCATCTCATACCGGAGGATCCACACAATGTGAATATCGTTCCCGGAAATACTTACTCTCAAGTGACCACTTTGGTATTGGACAAATGCCCTCGGTACGACCGCAATTTGTCTCATGTATTCTCGAATGTCTCATGTTTAAAAATTACCTGTGGCTCCATCATCGAACTTCAAAACTTGGTGTGGACTGCATTTCCAAAATTAAAGAGATTCGAAATATATGAAATTCATGGGCGAGACCGAGACACAAATGTAGTAGACAGTTTCTTTACTGGGATTTCCCCTGAATTATGTGCAACATTATTGGAAAATGACCCAGCTTCAGTTGAATCAAAGGCAGACCCGCTTGCTCAAGTTTTTGAACGGACTCTGCCATACATTGGGGACTGTAAGAGTAAGTTAGTTTGTTTCCTGAATTTGAATAATTTTTGTGTAAAAAAACATTTTCTTGCATTGTTATTAGCTACCTGAAATGGGTTGCGTGTGGTAGCTACCACAGGTATAATTATGGTAATTCTTTTTATTTATTACTTTTACAGATTTAAGGGAATTAAAAATTCACTTTGGCTAAATGTGGCCTCAAAAGTGACAGCTATTCACGCATTCCAGCAAGTAATTCACCGGACGGAAATAAAATTGTCTTTTTGGTCCTTTAATTGGAGTGTCGATAAAATCCAAGGTACTTTATTTTTACAACTAATTGATCTAATAATCCTAATCTATTATTGCGGCAAGTTTAATAAATAAGTATACAATGTTGAGTATTCTAAAAATGATTTAAAAAAATGTGAAAGAAATTAACGATGTTTAAAATGACAATTAATTTCAGAAACGCGTCGATATCTGGGACCCATTGCTGCCTACGTTAACATTCAGATTTAATTATTATGAGATTTAGTTATCTTTTATCGCTGACAACATTTTCTACAATTGTAACTTGCCTTTAATTTTTGTTTTACTCATTGTCAACACTTTTATTACAGAGTTCAAAAAATGTAACGCAAACTTTATAAATAAAATCATTAGGGAATGATCAGAATGCCCCATTCAAGTTAAAATTACAATATTATTATTCTATGTCAAAATTCTCTACTAAAAATGGTTTATGCATAAAATGTTGATTACGGATTTGTTTGAATGTTTTCAATAAGGGCAAAATTCTGCTATTTTGCTTTTTTTTGCATCGGAAAACAGGAAATAATAATAAGTCGTATTTCGTAATAATTAATCTTGATAGTAATCATTAATTAAAGATGCACGTAACTATGTACCACATAGGCAGTCTTATTTCACTTCTTTTTTTCTTGTTATTAGCCAACGTACCTATACAAACTCTAGTTTTAAATCCCAGTGCTTAGGGAACATGATGTAATATTTATTCTATCTATTAAACCGCCAAACATTGTCATACTTGAATTTAGTTGACAATATCATGAATAGTATGCTTCAATATTATTGCAACAAAGAAGTATAAAAAATGGACTTCGGAGGTTTCGTGTTAATTCCTATGCAAGCAGATTTCCGTTTAGATTTTAGCACGCGACTAAACCAGTTCAGTAGTATTATCAGTTGAAGAAAACGTACATAATAATTCCCAGAAGATTTTTACTAATAAAGGCATAGCATGCGGCTATTTATGGCATGATTTGCTAGAAGACCAGGGCAAGGAAAATGCATAATCTTTTATCATATCTTGAAATGCGCGTCTGGGAAGCATAGGGATCGCCCACAAATGATGCCACCACATTACCCCTTTTTTTCCGAACCGTCCCAATCGCATATCATTACTTGAGCATTACATTAAAAAAACTATCTTTAACTTGTTGACATGTCATCAAAACCTGACTAGATCCGCACTGCGACGCTACCCATGACATCATTTATGGATGATTCCTAATCTCTGTGCGTTTGTAAACGTGTCATGACATGATTCATTAAACTAATATTTATTTTGGAAGTACTTATAGTTACCTGAAGGGGAAATACCTACATAATAATGTGTAACTTATCGTTAGTCAAGTAAAAATATGTAGCATAATTGACCCATATCCAGTTCTAGCTAAAAACAATATCAAATATCTACAAAAATAATTATAGATGTCTTGAGAGCATTTAAATAGAACATTTTGCATTTTTTTGAAAACATGGATTTAGAACATTTTGCACCTTTTCAAAAACATGGAATTAGAATATTTTGCACCTTTTTTAAAACATGGAATTAGAACATTTTGCACATTTTTAAAAACATGTAAATAGAACATTGTACGTTTTTCAATATCTTCTAATTAACATTTTGCGTATGTTTCTCATTTTGTTTTTATGACATAGCTCATTTTGATTCCAGCTTAAATTGGATATGTGTCATTTTGGTCCTTCACAGACGATGTAATACCTTTTGAACTTTTTTCAAACCTTATAAAACCGTAAGATTGTAATGCGTACTTAAATATTTCAAGGAGTCATATCAGCCCACAGTCCCACTGGCTATATGGTAAAACAATATACATAGATTAGTACAGATAAAATGAATTTTAACTTGTCGGTATTGGTATAGTTATTCTTTTTATAAGGTAACGTTTTTAATCACAATTTTCAGTAATAGTTTATCTAAATAATAAGGCTCCGACGTAAGTTTTGTATTGGTACTTGTGTCACTTGCGTGCGTACCCCAGGACCAGGAAAAATGTCAACGTGGAACACAGTAGACACATGCAGGGTCTATGTAGGCAAACTAACCTATTAAGATGAGTAAAAACTAGACCACGACCAGTGCCAGTTTCAACTTTCAACCAGGAGTATACTGTACTATAAAGGTATACATACATAAATTACTGATATTTCCCTTATAGTTTAAAACAAGCCAAAATGTCTTCAATTTTAAACTATTAATGCATGTGGTTTTTGTTATTACTACCTTTTTTCTATAGTTTATACTATAAAAAGGGCTGAGTTGCATGACGTCATTCAGCACAGGTAGTGGTAATTATACTTATGTAAAGAGAAAGAACAAAGGCTGAAACTACCGTCAGTCAAAGTCAAAGTACACTCAGTCGACTCACTCAGTGCAACCTTACCACAGTAAAAAAAACATTTTAACTATCAATGCAGGTCATACATATAATGTTTATATTCCTGCACAAAAAGCGCTCAACTAGTTATTTTTAGATTGAAGCAAATGGAAATTATAATAATTAAATGTGAGAGGCTCACTTCAACGGCCGACTTTCTTGACGACTTCTTGCAGTCTACAGTACTAAAATATTTTAATCTAAACTCAGTTTTAACTTGGCTCAGCCCCGGCATTATTGAACTGTAATTAATTGACTTGACATAGCTAAATTCATAAAAACAAAATCAAGTATTCTATTCGTTCTATTACCTGAAGTTGGCAATTAAGTGATCAAAATCATTAATTAATAAATCATCTATTTTAAATTAACATAATACATCAAAAGGGGGAATTTTGTTTTAAGTGTATATATAGCTTTTTATTATTTAGTATATACCGTAAATATTCGAGGTGTAGGGCCCGCCTGTGATTTAAACTCTTAATATTTTGCTCATACAATTAAAATTTGACATACCGTATTTCCTGTAAAAGTGGACACACCGTCCACTGCACAGTTTAAATTCCTACATAAAAGACCCGTCCACTATTACAGTCCCTTCCTAATATTTATAAATTCTCTTCTCACAGACTCGTCCACTTTTATCCGCACCCGTACATTATTACAGTCCTGTCTACTGTTCTAGGAAATACGGTACACCCTCTAACTAAACAGGTATACAAACCTATTTGATAGTCACGCTGATTATTTTCCGCTATTTTGCTATTTGAGCATAATTATACAGTACTTGCACCTAATTCCCTATATTAATTTCTATGTATACTTTCCAAGCAGCATGATATGCTAATTTTTCTGTAATAATTCTTATGATGATCCTATTAATTTGAAATGTGATAATTCAATAGTTTTATTCACCTGTCTTATATCCTGCTTTTTGTTTTTTTTGTGGATTTGAACAGTTTTTAAACTGATGCCAAATTCTCGATAGAAATGGCAGCAGAATTACCTGGGACGAGTAAGAGCGCTGAGTTCAAAGAAGACCACTGGATATTGTGTGAAGTTTGCGGTCACAGGGTCAATAAAATAATGATACATTGGTATGCCCACGTACTATTATGTGGAAAGGAAACACAAAAACCAGCACAATCGGACCCCCCTAAAAGAATCTATACTAATAAATGTAAGGCTAAAGGTTGTGGAAGACGGTTCAAGTATTATGGACATCTCCATAATCACATGAAGACGCACTCAGACGAACGTCCCTTCAAATGTCAACAATGTAGCTCCACGTTTAAATTCAAATTTGATTTGACATATCACCGTAACAAGTCTCATCAACCACAACTAACATAATTAACTCAGGATAAACAGGAGAAGAGAAAGTATAAAAATGTATTTAAATAGAACATTTTACACTCTTAAAAAATATGTAAATAGAACATTTTGAAGTTTTCAAACATGTGCAAAAAGACCATTTTAAGCTTTTCAAAAACATGAAAATATAACATTTTCAACTTTTCAAAAACATAAAAATAGAACACTTATTTTACACATTTCAAAAACGTGTAATTCCAACATTTTGCGGTTTTTCTAAAACGTGTAAATACAACAATTGACACTTTTTAAAAACCCTTGATTAACATTTTACGCATTTTTCTGAATTTGTTTTTAAGACCACATTTTGATTCTAGGTTAATCGTTTTATATTTTTAATCTCCTTTTTGTTAATAATTTTTTTCAAAATGTTTTTTACACCTTAAATATGATGTATAGTAGTACCTATGTACATTCTAAAATGTTCAATAACTATTATAAAATTCATTTTACGATTATTTTTATTTTTGAAAATGTACATCATCTGTCTTAACAACTTTTATTAACAAATAACTGCCCTAAATTTTTTAAAAATATAATTTGGGAGTTGTGTAGTGTAAATAATTTACAATTTACCTAAACATTAAAGGAATTGTCCATAAATGATGTCAAGTGTTTCGTGTTTCCTTTTTAACCAAATTGCTGTTAGGAAATAAGGTGGTCACATTATGACGAACAGACTTAGGAACGGAGAAATAGTAGGGCATGGGTAGAACAATGAGCTCGACAGATGGAATGGCCTCCTTCATGTCCAGCCCTTCATATACAAGGGATAGTTCACATCTATCCATCCTAATGATTTTTAAAGAAGGGAACGTCTTAGCCATACTAAATCCATGTGGGAAATACGGTTCATTTTCTAAGTCAAGGTAACAATATTCAAAAGACAATTCCCTTAGTTTCGGCATCCTGGGGATTTCTTTCATGTCCATAAGTTCAAATGGACTTATACTCAATTTTTCCAAGGTTTCTGAATTGGATCGAAGCACATGTCGAACAATGCTTCCAACTCTGACAACAAAACGTGGCAGAGTACAATTAAATTCATTGTCAAAGTTCCAAAATCCAAATTGAGTCAGTTTTAGAATTCCCGAGTATTTTTCCAGAAGCTTTTCAAAAATTGGAACTGTGGTGTCATTAGGATGAAAAGTAAGATTTGTTAAAAGGTGAATTCGAAATCTGCCATTCCCGCTAATGAAATTTTCCAGAATTGGTCCAAGTTCATGATAAAGGTATTGGGACTTCACTGAGAAGGTATTTAGATGAGGTGACATGTCCAGAATTTCCTTAATTCCTCTATCAGGGAAAACGCTGTCCACAATGAACGTTTTTAACTTTAGAAGTTGGCCCTTGGATTGTTGGTCAAGGATATGTTTTGCCGTGTCAGAGTTCCACTCGTCCATTTCAATATTGCACACGTGAGGATTGTGGAAACGATGAAAGTATTTAACTTTTAAATACACCAAATTTGGCATTTGTTGAGTCAAAAGGAGCTTCACACATTCCATGACGTCACTCCCAGTTGTTTCAGAGTTCCATCTTGATGTTGGGTACTGAACGGCGAGTGTGAGCTTGAGAACGTGAAGCCCGACAGAATTGAAAAATGTTTGGACTGGAGATGACATGAGTTTATGAGAGTGGACTTTAAAGGAATTACACGGGAATTGATTTGGAGTTTTCATCATAAGGGTGGCAAGTTCACTATAATTATTGTCTTTGGGTATGTTTGGCTGGGGACGACGACGACAGGGGTGGATTGGTATTTTTGAAAGTTCGCGTTTCGTTTTACGAATGTCTTCGTTGACCCATGGGTGTGAAAAATAAAGATTAGTTTTTGTCCGCTTCCTCATTTCCTTAGCTCCGCAGTAAGCCCAATTTTTTTGGACCAGGCAGCAATTTTTCAAAGTGACGAAGTCGACGAAAGTAAGAATTTCTTCAAGGATCTATAAAAATATAAAAACAAAAGTAGGACACATTAAATTAGTTTGCTAGTTGGCTTTACTTAATGTTTCGTTTTTACACAATTAAATAGATATCCCGTATTTTGTAGTAATTATGCTGGGCCGGACGAAAGGATTGCTTTTAGGGTGCAATTTGTTTTCATATAGAAACCACTATTTTGATTTTATTGACGGATGTCCTTGGTAAAGGAACAAACATGTTCATGAAAACAAACATGTTTTAGAAAAGTGCAAATTGTTCTATTTACATGTTTTAGAAAAGTGCAAATTGTTCTATTTACATGTTTTTAGAAAAGTGCAAATTGTTTTATTTACATGTTTTGAGAAAAAAAGAAAATATTTTATTTCCATGCTTTTGAAAAGTGCTCAATGTTTTATTAACATAATTTTTAAAAGTTTTTAAATATTTTATATTAATGTTTTTGAAATGTGCAAAATAAATGTGGTTACACGTTTTTAAAAATTCAAAATATTCTATTTACACATTTTTTTAAACTGCAAAATGTTCCATTTACAAACATGTTTTTGGGAAATCCAGCCAGCAGGAGCTGTCTGCGCTGGCCGCATTATCCGGCCCTGCCCTGTAATTACGTATCGGTAGTGCTTATGTAAGTAGTAAAAAAAGGTAGGAATCTTACGTGATCAATTCTAAAAACTTGAGCAGTCATGGAGATTTCAAAAAGATTGAACTGATTTTTTGTTACAGAACTCACATCATTGATGTGACAGGGGCCACTATCGTCGTGGAGACCGTGGAGCTTGAAATTCTTCATGGTTAATTACACTATTGCTTTATTGAACTGGTTTTAAACTATAAAATTATTTCAAAAAGTTCATTCAAAACTACCACAGTCAATGGCACGTACTGAACGCGTGTAGCTCAAATGAGGTATTCAGGAATTTTTAGAAATTTCTTGACTTTCTTACTTTTACTATGCTTCGGATTGGAGAATCAAAACTGTAATAACTTTTGCTGTTTCATAAACTTTGGATTGAGCTTGAGAATGCATTTAAGCATTGCCACTGTAATATTTGTTTTCAAAGTAAATTTCTTTTGCATTTTATGTAGCACTTGGAATGTAAATAGAACAGAAAATGAACTTTGTCCCTTGGTCCTGCAGATTCCTAGTAGTGAGAGGTCCTCACTCCTGACTGAGGATTAACTACAGGTAGGTAGGTATACGTACTGACATGAACCATGAAGCATTTCGACGAAACGCGGAGCGACCAAATTTTTTGAGGTATTCCAGGAATCAAGTTCATCAGCTGCATATATGTACCTTGCATGGCAACAAAATCAATACAATGGTATAGTTACTTGTATGTACCTACATTTAATGCAGTATTTACCAAGAATCTTACTAATAGTAACTAGGTAAAAACGTATATAAAATGTATCACATTTAAAACATTTAGTAAGTGTAAAATTTCCGGCGTGAATGAGTTTGGTTTTCTTCAAGCGGTTGAGATCAATTCTATTCTGGTGAAGTAACGTCTGTCTCTGTCTCACCAGACGACAATTAGTCTTTTGATATTGCCAACAAATTGATTGTCATAAAATAATGACGTAAATTGTGGTGGAGTATGTATTCTGGATGCGGATAGTAACTACATACATTATTAATTAATGTTGCTGGTCTTGCAGTTTTCGTGTATCTCGTTTGACATTAATGCAAGTAGTGCTATTTTAAATAATATTTATTAATCGGTAGTATAACGTGAAATGCTCATTTACAAGAGGGTAATCAAAAGTTATAAAACGAAATATCGTCTGTGAAGAACCAAAATGACACATTTTTAATTTAAGCTACAATTAAATTGAGCTATGTTATAAAAAGAAAACCAGAATTATGCGTAAAATTTTAATTTAGAGTTTTTGAGAATTATAGAATGTTCTACGTACATGTTTTTGAAAAGTGTAATATGTTCTATTTGCATGTTTTTGAAAAGTGAAAATTTTTCTAATTTAAAGCTTTTAAAATCATGGTATTTTAATATTTTTGTAGGAAGTGCAATTTGTTTCTAGCTAAAAATGGATTTGGGTCATTTTGCTTCTTCACAGACGAAATTTTATAATAAACAATTTTAAGCAAAATAATTAAATACGGGTTACAAAATCAGCTTTCAAAATTGAACACTTTGAATATAAGTAAATAACGGTTCGTAAGTAATCACTTCGTCCGAATTTCAACATAAGCAGCAACGTGATCCAGATACTGACGTGAAGTGTTTCTGAAAAATTAATTTGAATTTAACGATTGTTATTTAATAACTGTGTATTCTTTAGGAGCATATATAATATTTGGAACGATTACAATTATTAAAAATTTAGACAAAATTAAGCCGCCCACAATAAATATTGTTACAGTGTATTAAGGTGAGAACGTACCTTGTATAGTATAACTTTCATCTTCAAGTTAAGCGACTCGAAAGAAAATAGGATTTGTGTCTGGTGCATTACATCTTGGAATCCGTGAAGAGCTGTCACTTTCGAGGCAAACTTTGCCTCCAATTTGCGTCCAAAGTTGATTTTGAGTTCCTTTAAAACTGCAGAAGTAATACATACGTTATAATCAATAAACATATCGTCTCAATCGTCTATGAAGAACCAAAATGACCCATATCTATTTTTAGTGTCAAACAGAATGCACAATCTACAGAAAAGATGAAAGTAACATGTTCATGAAAGCATGCAAAAAGAACCTTGTACTTTTTGAAAATAAACAAGTAAACAGAATATTTTGCAATTTTAAGAAAATATGTAATTATAACATTTTGCACTTTTCAAAAACATGTAGATAGAATAATTTGACGTTTTTAAAACATGTAAATGTAATATTTTGCATTTTTCAAAAAACAAGTAAATAGAACATTTTGCGCATCGCAAAATCGTCATCAAAAATTGATTGGAAATGGGTCATTTGGGTTCTTTACTATAAGACCATATAGGGTATACCATTTAAATTTAATAGTAAGAAATTCGTTTTTTTAAAAATTAATTAATTAACGCTGCTTACTCCCGCAGTCCCCAATGTACGGTTGAGTTCGTTCAAAATTTTGCACTAGACCTGTTGACTCTGTCTCAGTGGAAGTGACATCCCCCCTTTCAAGCTGTTCACATAAATTTGAAGAAATCCTCGTAGAAAAACCATCAACGAACTTTGATTCTCCCCTTTGTTGCAATAAAAATTTCTAATGTCTTCAATTTCAGAAATGTGGTCCACACTCCGTTTCGAAGAAGCATTGAATAATTACAGTAAATTTTCAAACGTGAACCATTGGGGTATATTTTTCGCAGTTTTCCCTTATCATCCGCCCAAGGAAACGTAACTATCTAATTCCAAAGTAGTAACTGTATCGAGCACAATAGTAGCACCAGGATCCAGGGGAAATAATTCCAGTATTTTGTTCGGGTGGTTTTCCACTTCGTCCTCGCCTTCCCAATGCAATGCGTCTGATACAAAACCACTCGGCGGAGACGTCGAATGTAATCCGTTCAATAGTTGATGTTCCCTTTATTTTGCAAAGTAAGTGATTTAAAGTCATACACCGTCTGATCGGTGGGGACTTGACCAGCCCGAACTACCCGCCTAATGACATCTCCTAGGAAACGAATGTGGGAGGAACGGGAATCAACAGCATCTTCGGAGGTGATCACTTCAGATCCACCTGAAGTTGAACCACTGATGACTTCCGTACGAATTGAATTTTCAAGTTCTGTAGGTATAAGTTTCAGCCATCCGACGTTTATAAACTGGATTTGAATTGGAATTCATTTTGTAACCACCACACTGTTTGAATTACATAAAACCCTATAAATAAAAACAAAAACCATAATAATGGAATACCGGTGATTACAGACACCAATTCTCACGGATAAATATTTCATACATGGTAGTGGAACTATGAAATAAATGTGGGTGCAGAATGTCAAATGTCGTTGGAATTATAAATGTATGACTCTATACCATTAATCAACAGTAAACAGAAACGTTAGATTATGTGTTCAGGCTTCTATGACTAAACCATTTATGAATTAAGTTAAAAAACACTTCGATTGATCGTCAAACTACTAACAACTAGCCTGACACACGACGTAGAAAATACCTTAGGAACATCGTACGTGCAAGGTTACGGTAAGTTTTCAATTTCAACTTTGACAGATTTATCTGCAACAGTAAATACACATCAAACTATATAAGTTCTGATTGTTAAAAATGAAATTAATAACTAGGTACTTACCTAAATAAGTTCTACTTTGAAATTCAAGCCTTGTTGTCGATCCAGTCGTCTAAATTAAAATTACTGGTAACTAAATCAGCCTACAAGAATAAATGAGTAAATGTACGTGAAGTACAAGGAGATCTAGTAGATCAGTAAAAGTAGGTATAGGGGACATGCAAGTAAGTTTATTACTTTATTAGAACATCCTATCTACCGATGTTTAGTTGATTACTATTTTGTTCTTGGGTTGCAAATGTCCTACTAAGTAGGTTTGTTGGTTGTAGTAAATGACCGGGTGGCAAATGTCCGTATACCGACGATGCTGCTTTTGCCCGATTGGTTTTTGCTATATTTTTCGAAAATTTATTGTTTATGACATTGCATAAGTGACTATATAGTGACTACTCACACTGTGCTTTATTTTTGTTTTTGTAAAAGGACTTATTTCCTTCTGATCTGCTCATATTTGTTAGCATTTTGTTGTGAACTAAGTCAAAACATTCCTGTTCATTCGCATCAATAATCCCCAAAATACTCGCAATCAACAATGTTTCAACAAAATAAAAATATCCTAAAATGACTTTTCATTCATAACTGTATGTTTCAATCATGGCTATATTCTTTTTAAATATTTAAATATATTTTAAGAAAATGAACCCCATGTACGAAAAATGAATCAGTGGTTTCCGTAACATGTATTTCTTATAATTCAAGTCAGAAATGCTAGGCTTTTAATTTATTATTATCAATTATTTAATTTTAAAGGACGTTTAAATAGCTCTTGCGTATTAACTTTATATGAGCTGAGGTCATAAATCGACCTAATAAATTTATTATTTAATATTATCAGCCCATCATCCATCATGCAATTTCAAAAAGTGTATGGATACCGTATTTTCTTATTTTTAAAATATTGTACATAGGTATGTAGTGTGTTTTTCAATTCCATGAGAGCGTACATTTCACTGTATGTATATTTTGTAATTTTAAGAGAAGAAATCATACCAAGGTCTCTTTTCGTCCATTTTCATGGTGCGGACAAAGTCCAATAATTGCTTTTGAAATCGGACTAGCGGATGTTTGGCCCTTGTTGCATCATGCAATTCCTGTTGAGTGAAATTCTTAGGCTTGAATTCCTTTATAGATCGTCCTGCAAACTAATAAAAAATTTAAGGAAAAAAAATAGTAAATAAAAAATACACATTTCACAAAACGGAAAAAAGAGCGTCAAATAGCATACAGGTAAACAAAACCACTCAATAAATCCAAAATTGTATTGCCATTTAATAAAAATATAGAAATGGTCTTCAAGCAAAGCCACTTACAGGTTCCTTAATATTTTTACAGAGGTCTTCAACGCTGTACTTGTGCATAGGCATGTACTGACATACGACGACGGTCACATTTTTGGAGTTGGTGTTACTAAACCCAAACGCATGACCACAGCCCACATACTTGGTATCTTTCCAAATGATATTAGCCCAGTATTGAACATCCGCCACACTAATTGTAGGCGTGCACTCAAAGTCCATGGGCGTGGGCTTTTTCTCAAATTTGGTGTACCAACCTTTTTCATTATTTTGAATTTTTGTCGAAGACTCTTCGTACGAGTGAAAGAATGCCTCATAAGCAGGATTCTCAGGCACAGCCTCATTAGCATCTTGTGGATCGTAATACAGATTCTCATTGTACTCATCATTCGCCCATTTAACAAATCTTAAGCGAGCAGTCTCATTCTGATCACTATTCGTCCCCGCACCGGTTCCTATGAGGACTTCCGCCCATTCGTTTGAATTTTGAGACAGCTGCAATCTCAGTCAAAATTCTCTACTAAAAATGGTTTATGCATAAAATGTTGATTACGGATTTGTTTGAATGTTTTCAATAAGGGCAAAATTCTGCTATTTTGCTTTTTTTTGCATCGGAAAACAGGAAATAATAATAAGTCGTATTTCGTAATAATTAATCTTGATAGTAATCATTAATTAAAGATGCACGTAACTATGTACCACATAGGCAGTCTTATTTCACTTCTTTTTTTCTTGTTATTAGCCAACGTACCTATACAAACTCTAGTTTTAAATCCCAGTGCTTAGGGAACATGATGTAATATTTATTCTATCTATTAAACCGCCAAACATTGTCATACTTGAATTTAGTTGACAATATCATGAATAGTATGCTTCAATATTATTGCAACAAAGAAGTATAAAAAATGGACTTCGGAGGTTTCGTGTTAATTCCTATGCAAGCAGATTTCCGTTTAGATTTTAGCACGCGACTAAACCAGTTCAGTAGTATTATCAGTTGAAGAAAACGTACATAATAATTCCCAGAAGATTTTTACTAATAAAGGCATAGCATGCGGCTATTTATGGCATGATTTGCTAGAAGACCAGGGCAAGGAAAATGCATAATCTTTTATCATATCTTGAAATGCGCGTCTGGGAAGCATAGGGATCGCCCACAAATGATGCCACCACATTACCCCTTTTTTTCCGAACCGTCCCAATCGCATATCATTACTTGAGCATTACATTAAAAAAACTATCTTTAACTTGTTGACATGTCATCAAAACCTGACTAGATCCGCACTGCGACGCTACCCATGACATCATTTATGGATGATTCCTAATCTCTGTGCGTTTGTAAACGTGTCATGACATGATTCATTAAACTAATATTTATTTTGGAAGTACTTATAGTTACCTGAAGGGGAAATACCTACATAATAATGTGTAACTTATCGTTAGTCAAGTAAAAATATGTAGCATAATTGACCCATATCCAGTTCTAGCTAAAAACAATATCAAATATCTACAAAAATAATTATAGATGTCTTGAGAGCATTTAAATAGAACATTTTGCATTTTTTTGAAAACATGGATTTAGAACATTTTGCACCTTTTCAAAAACATGGAATTAGAATATTTTGCACCTTTTTTAAAACATGGAATTAGAACATTTTGCACATTTTTAAAAACATGTAAATAGAACATTGTACGTTTTTCAATATCTTCTAATTAACATTTTGCGTATGTTTCTCATTTTGTTTTTATGACATAGCTCATTTTGATTCCAGCTTAAATTGGATATGTGTCATTTTGGTCCTTCACAGACGATGTAATACCTTTTGAACTTTTTTCAAACCTTATAAAACCGTAAGATTGTAATGCGTACTTAAATATTTCAAGGAGTCATATCAGCCCACAGTCCCACTGGCTATATGGTAAAACAATATACATAGATTAGTACAGATAAAATGAATTTTAACTTGTCGGTATTGGTATAGTTATTCTTTTTATAAGGTAACGTTTTTAATCACAATTTTCAGTAATAGTTTATCTAAATAATAAGGCTCCGACGTAAGTTTTGTATTGGTACTTGTGTCACTTGCGTGCGTACCCCAGGACCAGGAAAAATGTCAACGTGGAACACAGTAGACACATGCAGGGTCTATGTAGGCAAACTAACCTATTAAGATGAGTAAAAACTAGACCACGACCAGTGCCAGTTTCAACTTTCAACCAGGAGTATACTGTACTATAAAGGTATACATACATAAATTACTGATATTTCCCTTATAGTTTAAAACAAGCCAAAATGTCTTCAATTTTAAACTATTAATGCATGTGGTTTTTGTTATTACTACCTTTTTTCTATAGTTTATACTATAAAAAGGGCTGAGTTGCATGACGTCATTCAGCACAGGTAGTGGTAATTATACTTATGTAAAGAGAAAGAACAAAGGCTGAAACTACCGTCAGTCAAAGTCAAAGTACACTCAGTCGACTCACTCAGTGCAACCTTACCACAGTAAAAAAAACATTTTAACTATCAATGCAGGTCATACATATAATGTTTATATTCCTGCACAAAAAGCGCTCAACTAGTTATTTTTAGATTGAAGCAAATGGAAATTATAATAATTAAATGTGAGAGGCTCACTTCAACGGCCGACTTTCTTGACGACTTCTTGCAGTCTACAGTACTAAAATATTTTAATCTAAACTCAGTTTTAACTTGGCTCAGCCCCGGCATTATTGAACTGTAATTAATTGACTTGACATAGCTAAATTCATAAAAACAAAATCAAGTATTCTATTCGTTCTATTACCTGAAGTTGGCAATTAAGTGATCAAAATCATTAATTAATAAATCATCTATTTTAAATTAACATAATACATCAAAAGGGGGAATTTTGTTTTAAGTGTATATATAGCTTTTTATTATTTAGTATATACCGTAAATATTCGAGGTGTAGGGCCCGCCTGTGATTTAAACTCTTAATATTTTGCTCATACAATTAAAATTTGACATACCGTATTTCCTGTAAAAGTGGACACACCGTCCACTGCACAGTTTAAATTCCTACATAAAAGACCCGTCCACTATTACAGTCCCTTCCTAATATTTATAAATTCTCTTCTCACAGACTCGTCCACTTTTATCCGCACCCGTACATTATTACAGTCCTGTCTACTGTTCTAGGAAATACGGTACACCCTCTAACTAAACAGGTATACAAACCTATTTGATAGTCACGCTGATTATTTTCCGCTATTTTGCTATTTGAGCATAATTATACAGTACTTGCACCTAATTCCCTATATTAATTTCTATGTATACTTTCCAAGCAGCATGATATGCTAATTTTTCTGTAATAATTCTTATGATGATCCTATTAATTTGAAATGTGATAATTCAATAGTTTTATTCACCTGTCTTATATCCTGCTTTTTGTTTTTTTTGTGGATTTGAACAGTTTTTAAACTGATGCCAAATTCTCGATAGAAATGGCAGCAGAATTACCTGGGACGAGTAAGAGCGCTGAGTTCAAAGAAGACCACTGGATATTGTGTGAAGTTTGCGGTCACAGGGTCAATAAAATAATGATACATTGGTATGCCCACGTACTATTATGTGGAAAGGAAACACAAAAACCAGCACAATCGGACCCCCCTAAAAGAATCTATACTAATAAATGTAAGGCTAAAGGTTGTGGAAGACGGTTCAAGTATTATGGACATCTCCATAATCACATGAAGACGCACTCAGACGAACGTCCCTTCAAATGTCAACAATGTAGCTCCACGTTTAAATTCAAATTTGATTTGACATATCACCGTAACAAGTCTCATCAACCACAACTAACATAATTAACTCAGGATAAACAGGAGAAGAGAAAGTATAAAAATGTATTTAAATAGAACATTTTACACTCTTAAAAAATATGTAAATAGAACATTTTGAAGTTTTCAAACATGTGCAAAAAGACCATTTTAAGCTTTTCAAAAACATGAAAATATAACATTTTCAACTTTTCAAAAACATAAAAATAGAACACTTATTTTACACATTTCAAAAACGTGTAATTCCAACATTTTGCGGTTTTTCTAAAACGTGTAAATACAACAATTGACACTTTTTAAAAACCCTTGATTAACATTTTACGCATTTTTCTGAATTTGTTTTTAAGACCACATTTTGATTCTAGGTTAATCGTTTTATATTTTTAATCTCCTTTTTGTTAATAATTTTTTTCAAAATGTTTTTTACACCTTAAATATGATGTATAGTAGTACCTATGTACATTCTAAAATGTTCAATAACTATTATAAAATTCATTTTACAATTATTTTTATTTTTGAAAATGTACATCATCTGTCTTAACAACTTTTATTAACAAATAACTGCCCTAAATTTTTTAAAAATATAATTTGGGAGTTGTGTAGTGTAAATAATTTACAATTTACCTAAACATTAAAGGAATTGTCCATAAATGATGTCAAGTGTTTCGTGTTTCCTTTTTAACCAAATTGCTGTTAGGAAATAAGGTGGTCACATTATGACGAACAGACTTAGGAACGGAGAAATAGTAGGGCATGGGTAGAACAATGAGCTCGACAGATGGAATGGCCTCCTTCATGTCCAGCCCTTCATATACAAGGGATAGTTCACATCTATCCATCCTAATGATTTTTAAAGAAGGGAACGTCTTAGCCATACTAAATCCATGTGGGAAATACGGTTCATTTTCTAAGTCAAGGTAACAATATTCAAAAGACAATTCCCTTAGTTTCGGCATCCTGGGGATTTCTTTCATGTCCATAAGTTCAAATGGACTTATACTCAATTTTTCCAAGGTTTCTGAATTGGATCGAAGCACATGTCGAACAATGCTTCCAACTCTGACAACAAAACGTGGCAGAGTACAATTAAATTCATTGTCAAAGTTCCAAAATCCAAATTGAGTCAGTTTTAGAATTCCCGAGTATTTTTCCAGAAGCTTTTCAAAAATTGGAACTGTGGTGTCATTAGGATGAAAAGTAAGATTTGTTAAAAGGTGAATTCGAAATCTGCCATTCCCGCTAATGAAATTTTCCAGAATTGGTCCAAGTTCATGATAAAGGTATTGGGACTTCACTGAGAAGGTATTTAGATGAGGTGACATGTCCAGAATTTCCTTAATTCCTCTATCAGGGAAAACGCTGTCCACAATGAACGTTTTTAACTTTAGAAGTTGGCCCTTGGATTGTTGGTCAAGGATATGTTTTGCCGTGTCAGAGTTCCACTCGTCCATTTCAATATTGCACACGTGAGGATTGTGGAAACGATGAAAGTATTTAACTTTTAAATACACCAAATTTGGCATTTGTTGAGTCAAAAGGAGCTTCACACATTCCATGACGTCACTCCCAGTTGTTTCAGAGTTCCATCTTGATGTTGGGTACTGAACGGCGAGTGTGAGCTTGAGAACGTGAAGCCCGACAGAATTGAAAAATGTTTGGACTGGAGATGACATGAGTTTATGAGAGTGGACTTTAAAGGAATTACACGGGAATTGATTTGGAGTTTTCATCATAAGGGTGGCAAGTTCACTATAATTATTGTCTTTGGGTATGTTTGGCTGGGGACGACGACGACAGGGGTGGATTGGTATTTTTGAAAGTTCGCGTTTCGTTTTACGAATGTCTTCGTTGACCCATGGGTGTGAAAAATAAAGATTAGTTTTTGTCCGCTTCATTTCCTTAGCTCCGCAGTAAGCCCAATTTTTTTGGACCAGGCAGCAATTTTTCAAAGTGACGAAGTCGACGAAAGTAAGAATTTCTTCAAGGATCTATAAAAATATAAAAACAAAAGTAGGACACATTAAATTAGTTTGCTAGTTGGCTTTACTTAATGTTTCGTTTTTACACAATTAAATAGATATCCCGTATTTTGTAGTAATTATGCTGGGCCGGACGAAAGGATTGCTTTTAGGGTGCAATTTGTTTTCATATAGAAACCACTATTTTGATTTTATTGACGGATGTCCTTGGTAAAGGAACAAACATGTTCATGAAAACAAACATGTTTTAGAAAAGTGCAAATTGTTCTATTTACATGTTTTAGAAAAGTGCAAATTGTTCTATTTACATGTTTTTAGAAAAGTGCAAATTGTTTTATTTACATGTTTTGAGAAAAAAAGAAAATATTTTATTTCCATGCTTTTGAAAAGTGCTCAATGTTTTATTAACATAATTTTTAAAAGTTTTTAAATATTTTATATTAATGTTTTTGAAATGTGCAAAATAAATGTGGTTACACGTTTTTAAAAATTCAAAATATTCTATTTACACATTTTTTTAAACTGCAAAATGTTCCATTTACAAACATGTTTTTGGGAAATCCAGCCAGCAGGAGCTGTCTGCGCTGGCCGCATTATCCGGCCCTGCCCTGTAATTACGTATCGGTAGTGCTTATGTAAGTAGTAAAAAAAGGTAGGAATCTTACGTGATCAATTCTAAAAACTTGAGCAGTCATGGAGATTTCAAAAAGATTGAACTGATTTTTTGTTACAGAACTCACATCATTGATGTGACAGGGGCCACTATCGTCGTGGAGACCGTGGAGCTTGAAATTCTTCATGGTTAATTACACTATTGCTTTATTGAACTGGTTTTAAACTATAAAATTATTTCAAAAAGTTCATTCAAAACTACCACAGTCAATGGCACGTACTGAACGCGTGTAGCTCAAATGAGGTATTCAGGAATTTTTAGAAATTTCTTGACTTTCTTACTTTTACTATGCTTCGGATTGGAGAATCAAAACTGTAATAACTTTTGCTGTTTCATAAACTTTGGATTGAGCTTGAGAATGCATTTAAGCATTGCCACTGTAATATTTGTTTTCAAAGTAAATTTCTTTTGCATTTTATGTAGCACTTGGAATGTAAATAGAACAGAAAATGAACTTTGTCCCTTGGTCCTGCAGATTCCTAGTAGTGAGAGGTCCTCACTCCTGACTGAGGATTAACTACAGGTAGGTAGGTATACGTACTGACATGAACCATGAAGCATTTCGACGAAACGCGGAGCGACCAAATTTTTTGAGGTATTCCAGGAATCAAGTTCATCAGCTGCATATATGTACCTTGCATGGCAACAAAATCAATACAATGGTATAGTTACTTGTATGTACCTACATTTAATGCAGTATTTACCAAGAATCTTACTAATAGTAACTAGGTAAAAACGTATATAAAATGTATCACATTTAAAACATTTAGTAAGTGTAAAATTTCCGGCGTGAATGAGTTTGGTTTTCTTCAAGCGGTTGAGATCAATTCTATTCTGGTGAAGTAACGTCTGTCTCTGTCTCACCAGACGACAATTAGTCTTTTGATATTGCCAACAAATTGATTGTCATAAAATAATGACGTAAATTGTGGTGGAGTATGTATTCTGGATGCGGATAGTAACTACATACATTATTAATTAATGTTGCTGGTCTTGCAGTTTTCGTGTATCTCGTTTGACATTAATGCAAGTAGTGCTATTTTAAATAATATTTATTAATCGGTAGTATAACGTGAAATGCTCATTTACAAGAGGGTAATCAAAAGTTATAAAACGAAATATCGTCTGTGAAGAACCAAAATGACACATTTTTAATTTAAGCTACAATTAAATTGAGCTATGTTATAAAAAGAAAACCAGAATTATGCGTAAAATTTTAATTTAGAGTTTTTGAGAATTATAGAATGTTCTACGTACATGTTTTTGAAAAGTGTAATATGTTCTATTTGCATGTTTTTGAAAAGTGAAAATTTTTCTAATTTAAAGCTTTTAAAATCATGGTATTTTAATATTTTTGTAGGAAGTGCAATTTGTTTCTAGCTAAAAATGGATTTGGGTCATTTTGCTTCTTCACAGACGAAATTTTATAATAAACAATTTTAAGCAAAATAATTAAATACGGGTTACAAAATCAGCTTTCAAAATTGAACACTTTGAATATAAGTAAATAACGGTTCGTAAGTAATCACTTCGTCCGAATTTCAACATAAGCAGCAACGTGATCCAGATACTGACGTGAAGTGTTTCTGAAAAATTAATTTGAATTTAACGATTGTTATTTAATAACTGTGTATTCTTTAGGAGCATATATAATATTTGGAACGATTACAATTATTAAAAATTTAGACAAAATTAAGCCGCCCACAATAAATATTGTTACAGTGTATTAAGGTGAGAACGTACCTTGTATAGTATAACTTTCATCTTCAAGTTAAGCGACTCGAAAGAAAATAGGATTTGTGTCTGGTGCATTACATCTTGGAATCCGTGAAGAGCTGTCACTTTCGAGGCAAACTTTGCCTCCAATTTGCGTCCAAAGTTGATTTTGAGTTCCTTTAAAACTGCAGAAGTAATACATACGTTATAATCAATAAACATATCGTCTCAATCGTCTATGAAGAACCAAAATGACCCATATCTATTTTTAGTGTCAAACAGAATGCACAATCTACAGAAAAGATGAAAGTAACATGTTCATGAAAGCATGCAAAAAGAACCTTGTACTTTTTGAAAATAAACAAGTAAACAGAATATTTTGCAATTTTAAGAAAATATGTAATTATAACATTTTGCACTTTTCAAAAACATGTAGATAGAATAATTTGACGTTTTTAAAACATGTAAATGTAATATTTTGCATTTTTCAAAAAACAAGTAAATAGAACATTTTGCGCATCGCAAAATCGTCATCAAAAATTGATTGGAAATGGGTCATTTGGGTTCTTTACTATAAGACCATATAGGGTATACCATTTAAATTTAATAGTAAGAAATTCGTTTTTTTAAAAATTAATTAATTAACGCTGCTTACTCCCGCAGTCCCCAATGTACGGTTGAGTTCGTTCAAAATTTTGCACTAGACCTGTTGACTCTGTCTCAGTGGAAGTGACATCCCCCCTTTCAAGCTGTTCACATAAATTTGAAGAAATCCTCGTAGAAAAACCATCAACGAACTTTGATTCTCCCCTTTGTTGCAATAAAAATTTCTAATGTCTTCAATTTCAGAAATGTGGTCCACACTCCGTTTCGAAGAAGCATTGAATAATTACAGTAAATTTTCAAACGTGAACCATTGGGGTATATTTTTCGCAGTTTTCCCTTATCATCCGCCCAAGGAAACGTAACTATCTAATTCCAAAGTAGTAACTGTATCGAGCACAATAGTAGCACCAGGATCCAGGGGAAATAATTCCAGTATTTTGTTCGGGTGGTTTTCCACTTCGTCCTCGCCTTCCCAATGCAATGCGTCTGATACAAAACCACTCGGCGGAGACGTCGAATGTAATCCGTTCAATAGTTGATGTTCCCTTTATTTTGCAAAGTAAGTGATTTAAAGTCATACACCGTCTGATCGGTGGGGACTTGACCAGCCCGAACTACCCGCCTAATGACATCTCCTAGGAAACGAATGTGGGAGGAACGGGAATCAACAGCATCTTCGGAGGTGATCACTTCAGATCCACCTGAAGTTGAACCACTGATGACTTCCGTACGAATTGAATTTTCAAGTTCTGTAGGTATAAGTTTCAGCCATCCGACGTTTATAAACTGGATTTGAATTGGAATTCATTTTGTAACCACCACACTGTTTGAATTACATAAAACCCTATAAATAAAAACAAAAACCATAATAATGGAATACCGGTGATTACAGACACCAATTCTCACGGATAAATATTTCATACATGGTAGTGGAACTATGAAATAAATGTGGGTGCAGAATGTCAAATGTCGTTGGAATTATAAATGTATGACTCTATACCATTAATCAACAGTAAACAGAAACGTTAGATTATGTGTTCAGGCTTCTATGACTAAACCATTTATGAATTAAGTTAAAAAACACTTCGATTGATCGTCAAACTACTAACAACTAGCCTGACACACGACGTAGAAAATACCTTAGGAACATCGTACGTGCAAGGTTACGGTAAGTTTTCAATTTCAACTTTGACAGATTTATCTGCAACAGTAAATACACATCAAACTATATAAGTTCTGATTGTTAAAAATGAAATTAATAACTAGGTACTTACCTAAATAAGTTCTACTTTGAAATTCAAGCCTTGTTGTCGATCCAGTCGTCTAAATTAAAATTACTGGTAACTAAATCAGCCTACAAGAATAAATGAGTAAATGTACGTGAAGTACAAGGAGATCTAGTAGATCAGTAAAAGTAGGTATAGGGGACATGCAAGTAAGTTTATTACTTTATTAGAACATCCTATCTACCGATGTTTAGTTGATTACTATTTTGTTCTTGGGTTGCAAATGTCCTACTAAGTAGGTTTGTTGGTTGTAGTAAATGACCGGGTGGCAAATGTCCGTATACCGACGATGCTGCTTTTGCCCGATTGGTTTTTGCTATATTTTTCGAAAATTTATTGTTTATGACATTGCATAAGTGACTATATAGTGACTACTCACACTGTGCTTTATTTTTGTTTTTGTAAAAGGACTTATTTCCTTCTGATCTGCTCATATTTGTTAGCATTTTGTTGTGAACTAAGTCAAAACATTCCTGTTCATTCGCATCAATAATCCCCAAAATACTCGCAATCAACAATGTTTCAACAAAATAAAAATATCCTAAAATGACTTTTCATTCATAACTGTATGTTTCAATCATGGCTATATTCTTTTTAAATATTTAAATATATTTTAAGAAAATGAACCCCATGTACGAAAAATGAATCAGTGGTTTCCGTAACATGTATTTCTTATAATTCAAGTCAGAAATGCTAGGCTTTTAATTTATTATTATCAATTATTTAATTTTAAAGGACGTTTAAATAGCTCTTGCGTATTAACTTTATATGAGCTGAGGTCATAAATCGACCTAATAAATTTATTATTTAATATTATCAGCCCATCATCCATCATGCAATTTCAAAAAGTGTATGGATACCGTATTTTCTTATTTTTAAAATATTGTACATAGGTATGTAGTGTGTTTTTCAATTCCATGAGAGCGTACATTTCACTGTATGTATATTTTGTAATTTTAAGAGAAGAAATCATACCAAGGTCTCTTTTCGTCCATTTTCATGGTGCGGACAAAGTCCAATAATTGCTTTTGAAATCGGACTAGCGGATGTTTGGCCCTTGTTGCATCATGCAATTCCTGTTGAGTGAAATTCTTAGGCTTGAATTCCTTTATAGATCGTCCTGCAAACTAATAAAAAATTTAAGGAAAAAAAATAGTAAATAAAAAATACACATTTCACAAAACGGAAAAAAGAGCGTCAAATAGCATACAGGTAAACAAAACCACTCAATAAATCCAAAATTGTATTGCCATTTAATAAAAATATAGAAATGGTCTTCAAGCAAAGCCACTTACAGGTTCCTTAATATTTTTACAGAGGTCTTCAACGCTGTACTTGTGCATAGGCATGTACTGACATACGACGACGGTCACATTTTTGGAGTTGGTGTTACTAAACCCAAACGCATGACCACAGCCCACATACTTGGTATCTTTCCAAATGATATTAGCCCAGTATTGAACATCCGCCACACTAATTGTAGGCGTGCACTCAAAGTCCATGGGCGTGGGCTTTTTCTCAAATTTGGTGTACCAACCTTTTTCATTATTTTGAATTTTTGTCGAAGACTCTTCGTACGAGTGAAAGAATGCCTCATAAGCAGGATTCTCAGGCACAGCCTCATTAGCATCTTGTGGATCGTAATACAGATTCTCATTGTACTCATCATTCGCCCATTTAACAAATCTTAAGCGAGCAGTCTCATTCTGATCACTATTCGTCCCCGCACCGGTTCCTATGAGGACTTCCGCCCATTCGTTTGAATTTTGAGACAGCTGCAATCAGTATTGTTTATAATGATGAAATTATGCGATTAATAATAATAATAATAGTTGATGGATTAGAAATTTTTACAATATACGTCACAATACTGACGCTCAAAAACTGGGTAGCTCACATGGCTGTCAATCTCCAAAGGTGCTACTCCGTGTAGGAATCGTATTTGATTATGGTAGTTCCAAATGTCCTCTATAAACTTGTCCACCACGAATGGCTTCCGCGTTGGTGTCGCTCGAACATTAAGTTCCTCTACAAACAATAAAATATTTTAGGAAATTTAAAAATAAATTTTTGAAGCATTTGTCTCTTATGCAAACTATATTTAAATTTTTTATTGCAACGACTAACTTCTACGAAATGCCGTCGTGAGATGAATAGAAATACAGACGATGAAAACCCATGTACATATAACTACACAAGCTTGCATTTTAATTCGCATTCGAACACAGCATCTCTATTTTCACATCTATTTTGGCTGGGACCTGGGACAGTTTGAATTTTTAAATTAAATAACTCGTCCCGTCCCGTCGCGTCGCGTCAAAGTCAAAGCTGTGCAGTTGCCCAGCTGCTCAATAATTGTGGTGTAAGCCACAAAGAAAACTTTATTCTTATAGCGAAATATTACAAGAAAAATAATTTTATTATTAAATTAATATTTAATTATTTTAATTATTGCCATTCAAAAACTGATGCATCTGTCAATGTTGCCGCTTTATGAAATTAAACATTTTGACTGACGTTTAGCACAACCGTGTAGGTAGCTATGTCGACGTCTGTAATATATGTATATAAAATCAACACTAGATAAAAATGAATACAAATTTAGAGTTTAGGGATGGTCCATAAATAATGTCACCCAAATTATTTCCATATTTTTAACCTACCCACCCCCATGTCACCACTTTAACATTACGTATTAAACGGCTGTCTTAAACATGTCATGTCATCAATTACCTTCTAAATCTAGTGATGACATCATTTATGGACGACCCCTTTCGTATATTAAATAAATTGTTCATTCCAAATTCTATATTTTTAATTTGCAACTGCTAAAAATTTTTGTTATTATCCAGGTGTGAGTATAAAAGTTAGAATACGAAGGTGTCAAAAGCGTATATAAAATAATGACCATGTAATACACAAGTTTATTACTGAATTATCGATATCGTGCAATATAAAGCAATAAAAATGTGCGAAAAAGTAAGAAAATTTATTTAACAATCAAACAATAGGGGGAAACCCGATGCAATGTAATTGCCGCTGTAAAGTCTTAAAATCACAAAATTGTCACGGTTACCATGGAAATATTTACATTCTGTAAAATCCGTTGGTTTACTACAACAAAATACAATCTCTGCAAGTTTGTAATTCTAGCTAAGTAACACTGTACTTTCAAGTTCAATTTTGATTGTCCACACACTCAGGCTCCTCCTCCGTCATCATTTTTATTGGTTTGCAAACTCCGAAAATTCCTGAATCGTTGAGTTTTCCATTAAAAGTAAATAATACATCACACATTTTTCTTCAACATTGGGTGTACCAAAAATAAAACTCATGTACTCTTGAAATGTAAATATTTCCATAGTAACCGTCACAATTTATGTGTTTTACAACTTTACATCGGCAATTACATTTCATCGGGTTTCCCCCTAATATTTAGATTTATGACGTAATTTTTTGTATTTGTGTTTTAATTATTATTCGTGCATCGTGCATACTTTCTGTATCTCTATTAAATTAAATTTCGAATATTTTGAAAATTTTCAAAACAACAGAGTTCTATCTTTAAAAACTCTGAAATGAAATCAGTTTAAAAAAAATTGCATGTATTTCTTTTTCAAAAGCTTCAAAATGATATAATTAATTATGTATTACTGCGCTCAGAATTTCAAAAGATTAACTAGATTATGTACACGAAATTATGTAAAAAAAATGTACAAGTAGGAAGAAATAAATTAGTGATAATGTTGCAAGCTTGATATTTCCGAATTATTTATTTTGCTTAACTCTCCAATTAATTTACATTTTGTAATTTAATCTAATAATAAAGTTCTTAAAGGCAAAACACTTCCTATGTTGGCCTGGGGTGTAGGAAAAGTTAGGTGACATATATGTTACATTTCATACCTAACAACTATGCATCTAATTGCAAAATTTATTTACATCCAATATTTTTGAATTTATAGTTGAAATAATTCCCAGCATTTTCAGCACCCAGCTAAAATATTTGTATCGGTTCAAATCCCTGCTGGATTCGGCTCACCAGCCTCTTTCAAGTGAATGCAAAAGTATTCGTCTGAATTATCTCCTAGATATTTAACAAATGTGAATAAATAAAGATAAAATGAACAAATTAATTAGTAGAACTTTACACATGTTTTAAAATGTTGATTGAAATTACCACAGTCATTGTTCCTGTTACACCGATATTGCCAGTCAACACATCTTCCATTCAAACAGTGAAACTATAGAAATAAATACAACGTTGAGTGTAATAGCTAGTATTAAATCCATGAGTTCTGACTCTGTATTTTGAATTAGCTGTGTGGCATATTTTTACTAATAAATTTGAAAAGCTGCCACAAAGTTTGAGCGGAAATTATCACTAAACAGATTGTAAAAAAAGTGAAACAAAACCCATAATGCCGCCAGCGCAGGCAGCCCCTGCTGCTTGAATTTTCGAAAAAAATGTAAATGGAACACTTTGCAGTTTTTAAAAATATGTAAAAACAAATATTTTGACTTTTAAAAAACATGCAAACTAATTTTTTTGTACATTTCAAAAACATGGAAATAAAACATTTAACACTTTTCTCAAAACAGGTAAATAGAAAATTTTGCACTTTTTTGAATCAAGTAAAAAGAACATTTTAAACTTTTCTGAAACATGTAAATACAAAATTTGGCGTTACTAAAGAAAATCATCAATAAAATCAAAATAGCGGTTTTTGTATGGAAACAAATTGCTGCCTAAAAGCAATTCCTTCGTCCGGCCCTGACAAAACCCAAGCAAAGAAAACGTATAATTATTTGGTAGAAATAAAACATTTATATTAGCTAATAGTGCTTACTTTGGTCCAAGCCGAAGTCCAAAAAGGGCAAGAAAAGTCTATAAGGGTTATTTCCTCAATATTATCTTCTGAAGGGAAAGTACTTTTATTTTTATTCCCTTTCTTGCCAACAGCTGAATGAGCTGACATGGCGGACACAGCGGCTTCTTTGGTTTCGATCTTGCTCAAATTTTTATGCTGAATATTTCCATAATAGCACCGTGACCATCCCTCGTCACTTCGATCAGCTACAATGTGGAAAGTCAGAGGCAAACAAAATTTCAAATCAAGTCAAGAAAACAAATTTTCTATTTGTAATGCATTGGCATTTAGTATTTTGAAATAATAATTCTATAGAAAAAAATGTTTGAATTACCACAGTCATACCACCCGTCGCATACCCAGGTATGAGGAATGCAATGATATTCATTATCACACTAAAATTTAAAAAATAAATCAACTTAGACCTTTAAATAACTCAAAATAAAATGTATGATTTCGCTTGGTAGTTTGCTATTATTCTACGAATTACGTTTGTTGCAAATTGACGTACACGCGTTGATCAATAGTTATTAATTAGCCTATTAAAATAAATTCAAAATTTTACCAAGAACCCATTGCAAGGTACAGATTTGACATGAGTGATTGGGGTCATGTCTGAGCCATAGTGTGTCCCATCAGTTTCAGCTGACAAGACTGAAGTTAGTAAGGCAGATAGAATTAATGTAAAAACAAATGTATATACTGTGTTCGAAAAATGTTTCATTTTTGAAAAATACACGATGATGATTTGATTTTTGGAAAAAGTTTGTAATGAAATTCTGAATTTGAAATAAAAATGATTTAATTTAATAAAATATTCTTAGGATTCACTTTTGTGAGTGCAGGTATGTGAAGTTATTAAAAGACAATTATTCTAAACTGGAGAAAAGCCCTGTGATATGAATTGCTCAAAAATCTGGGTATTTATATACCAGGGTCACCATATAATTTGTTTCATAAATAATTTCCAATTCGAATTAAATTCCCTGTTTGAGCATCTGTCTATAAAATGTCAAGGTCAAGGTCAAAGCAATAACTAATAAACAATGTATTATCTTTTACGTACATTTTATATTTTATTTATGTATTTTATGTACACTTGTTTTATTATACATTAATGACGTATCTTTAGTTAAGGTTTTAAAATAGCACACTCATGAGATGAAGCGATAGTTTCTGCAAGTCTTTTAAGAAATAAATACGAACATTAATAAAAGTAAAAATTCTAAATTGTTGACATTAATGATCAACAGGAAGGCCAGGGCCGGCGGCCGGACGAAGGAATTGCTTTTAGGCAGCAATTTGTTTCCATGCAAAAACTACCATTTTAATTTTATTGACGGTTTTATTTGGTAAAGCAAAATGCTGTATTTACGCGTTTTTAGAAAAGTTTAAAATGCTCTTTTTACTTGATTCAGAAAAGTGCAAAATGTTCTATGTATTTACATGTTTTGAGAAAAGTGGAAAATGTTTTATTTCCGCGTTTTTGAAATTTGCTAAAAAATGCATTTGCATGTTTTTGAAAAGTCAAAATGTTCTTTTTAAATATTTTTAAAAATTGCAAAATGTTCCATTTACATGTTTTTTGAAAATTCAAGCAGAGGGGGCTGCCTGCGCTGGCCACCTTATCCGGCACTGAGGATGGTAGGTTTAGAAATAATGAAGCAGTTAAATGGGTAAATGCGGAATTTTGCACAATTCTTTAATTAACATATATTATTAATACCACTTTATTTTCTATAACTGCATAGCATAACGTGTCAACATAACTAGTGTAATATGCTGTTGTATTCATTATTTTATGACCAGGTGCGGAATTGGATTTGAAAATGCAAATTTCAAAAATACAAACAATATTTTACGATATTAAAATCGTTAGATTTTTATTATGCAATTCAGCAATACAATATAACATACACATTAAAATTTTCAGTGAATTAATTCTTTTATTTTTGTGTAACATACACAGGTACCAATACGTCGTACATACGTTTTTTATTTCTACTAAAAATTCAAGCCATGATCTTGAATTTGGAAAATCTACGTTGACTAAATTAACAGCAAATACTGGAAGCAATACTAAACGTGTATTGCTTGAATGATAAATAAAAACATAGCATTAACGGTCAAAAAAATAATAAAAAGAATACCCAAAAACCAAAAAATACCGAGGGGTAGAACCTGTGCCCATGGGAGTCCTACCAGGTATCGTCCAGGCGTCCCTGGTAGCCGAGGTGACTGTATACCACGGTTCCACCCTGCCTCATTGAATTTAGGAATAAATATTGTCAGCTTCATTTTGTCATCCTGCTTTGAATTCCGGCGAAAATTTTATTATAATCATCAAGATTACAATCAACCTCAAGAAGGTTGAGTACTACTCGGATTGAAAGCAACTAGTCTAGCTGCTTTATTCAAATGCTGAGATTTTAAGATTAGATATTGTAGGTTCGATTTTGTTCTTTGGGGTCGGACAAAAATGACGCCACCCACATTGAGGGTGGGTCACTTGACAACCCGTGTTATGCAGTTTTTATGCATGCATATGGAATTTTTAAGAGGGTTACAAGGTGGGTGGGTGAGTCCAAAAAACTTGGTAAATTTGGGTAGCGTCATTTATGTCTGGCCCCTTATCCCATGTTCACCTTTAAGTATACACACAGAGACCCACTAATTGTCTGTACATGAGCTGTATCTGAAAGAACTATGTAATTGGTGACGGCTGACGGTGTATCGTACAGAGCTGACATATATTATGCAGTTATAATTGCTGCTCGAGGCTAAGATTGCGATTAGTGGCGCTTAAATGCTATAATAGCGAACTATATGAGAATTACATTATGGCACTACTATATTGCCAGTAGTAGTTATTTGACTACTACAGTCAGTCATAACTCGCATTTTATCCACTATAAACTACAACTGTACTAAATTGCATATAAACAAACTGACACTACTGACGACAACGATGCACAATTAAATAACCATAGAGACACAAAAATAGATTACTAATAGTAATTATGTGCTGACACCGACTTTAATTGTTTTTAACTTCATCAACTTCTAAAACAGTGCACCGTATCTGGTCAATAATCCATAATAACGTCATTTCGTTTTAATGTACTATACATGTGTGCAAGAAAAGTACTGGGTTTAGGACCAAAAATTAGACACTCTAAGGGATTTGGACTTTTGGAGGGAGGGAGCACTGGAAGTTTTGGGAGTTTTGGGTGTTTTGAAGGGGCAAAATTACAAAAGACGCGACATTTTTGAATTCCAATCCAAGCCTTTACAGCAAGAGTCAGTTCCTTGTGACTTACATTGCAATAACTTACGGCCACAGAGGTGTACTGAAAATTAATAAATGCTTTTTTAGATGCTGAGCTTTAGCTGCATCTAATAAAATGGTTTTGTCCGTCCGTCTGTGAGTCTGTCTGTCTGTCTGTCCCCTTGTCATTGTTGTACGCTACAGGTCGTAGTTTTAAATTAATTATAATAAAAAAAATAACGTCATTATGGACAATCCCTGAATATTTGTAACGCATATAGGTAAGTAAATGCGACGTAGTTAAAATAGGATGGAAACAAATTTAAAGTAAGGACTTGGAATACTAAAAACTATGGTATTTGAAGGACGTTATTATGAACGATCTCTGAACATCTATAACACAATTAGGTCAGTCCATGACATGTAGAAGAAATTATCACGTGACATCATTTGCGCGTCACCCTTAACCTGCCCTCCTAATAAAAATACGATAATATCTGAATGGGGGTGTCTAAAAGGAATTTTCGCCTGACGTCAGTTGCTGGTCACCCCTAACCTGCTTACCTTATGTGAATGCGATAGCAGCTAAGTGGGGCTGTCAAAAAGAAATTTTCAAGTGACGTAATTTGCTCGTAACCCCTAGCCTGCTTACTTAATGTGAATGCGATAGCAGCTGGGTGGGGCTGTCTAACAGAAATTTTCACGTGACGTCATTTGCGCGTCACCCCTAGCCTGCTTACTAAATGCTAATGCGACAGCAGCTTGGTGGGGGTGTTTAAAAGAACTTTTCACGTGACGTCATTTGCGCGTCACCCCTAACCTGCTTACTTAATGTGAATGCGATGGCAGCTAGGTGAGGGTGTCTAAAAGAAATTTTCGCCTTACGTCATTTGCGCGTCACCCCTTACCTGCTTACCTAATGTGAATGCGACAGCAGCTGGGTGGGGGTGTTAAAAGAAATTTTTACGTGACGTCATTTGCGCGTCACCCCTGCAATGCATTTCCAAGTGCATGCGCATAACTGACTGTATAGTTTATTTTGATATGGCAGCGTTCGTAAATGGTGTTAGTCACATGATTCTAGAAATCCCTAATTTCCCGTTTGCATTATGTTTCACAGCAGTGAAAATGAGTGGGTGGGTCAGAAAATTGATCAATTGAGATGGCATCATTTGTGAACGCACCTTAACATTCAATTTTGTATGGTATTTATACACACGGAAGGGAATGCTAAGAGTGAGAAGCGTACGCCGATCGTACCTAGGTACGTTTGTTCAGTGGTAGGTGTGTATAGTAGCGACAACCGAAAGAGAAGGCTGGCACGGATAAATTTCACATGCAAACAATGGCAGCTTTATCTTTGCCAGCCGCCTCTTTCAGTTGCCTCAGCTGTTTGGTTCACCCGTTTTTAGCCTCTTCACTTTACAAATTTCTGACATAGGTCCAGCAATCAATTTATTGTGAATAACTGGTTCGACTAATTACAACTAAAAAACAATACAGACCTGCCCAGTCGCATTTCTGGTCCTAAACTATTTTTTTAAAGAAAATCGGTTGTAACCTGTGACCTGTAGTGTACGGCCAACGGACGGACGGACGGACGGACAGACGGACATGACCATTACAATAGATGCTTAAGCTCAGCATCTAAAAATCGTAAATCATGTAAATGCGATGCAGATGTGCTGTATAGTTTTTGGGTATCATCTATACGGTATCTTATTTGCAATAAGCAGTTAAATGGACCAACTCTCAAAATTTTTTTACACTTCATTTTATTCACAGGCAAAAACCAAGTCTCAGCTCTCATAAGGTTACATTGACGTGCATACCTACCTACAAAAAAATTCTACATGGACTGTCGTGTGTTCAAACACACCGCGTCAAATCTATGGGCATCACTGTTCCCCTTTCTCGCCATTGTACAGATTCCTATTCATTACCATATGTTTTGGACATACGTACGTGAATGGGTTGGGGGTCGTCTATAAATGATATCATGAGTAGGGTCAATGGGTCTACTTGGATATTAATGACATCCTATGTTAAAGATAGCCATTTACGCAATGGTTAAGCTAATGACAGGGGAGTCATAGGGTCCTAGAAATGGAGATATTTCGAGATCATTTATGGACAACCCCTTACAGATGGTGACGGATCGTCCATAAACGACGTCCTTCAAATAACATACTTTTTAGTACCCCCATTTCAAACTTTAAAATGTTTTCCAACCTATTTTAACCACATGTCATAAATATACCTACATAGTATAAATACACCTTTATAGTATATATATATTCAGGGATCGTTCATAATGACGTCCTCCACATTTTATAGTTTTAAGTACCCCCAACTATTTTAACCACATGTCATAAATATACCTATATAGTATATAAATATTTAGGTACATCCATATATGCCTCATTCATAGTAGGGGAGCTTCCATAAATGACAGCATTTGTGAATGGTGCAATTTATAAAAGTTTGGCAGCTATATTAAACTACAGACTACGCACATTCGTATATGGCTTATTGATGGTAGAGGAGCTTCCACAAATCTTATATCATGTTTAAGCGTAACATAAATTATGTTGTGCCTCCGTTGAAGCTCAGCATCTACTTCGGGCCCGCCCCCGGTCGACAAATCCGGCGCGAAGCGCCGGATTTTTTATAAAGGTGTGTTGCTATTATTTATATGTACGCTCCCTAAACTCCCAAAACTCCCAAAACGCCCAACGGAGTTTTGAAACCAGGGAGTTTGGAGGGAGTATTGGGAGTTTAAGGCTCCCTAGGGAGCCTTCAATACTCCGGGCGCGAAACGCAGGGAGTTTTGAACTTGCCATCCCTAGGCTTTGCCCACCAATGGTAAGGACCACCTTTCCCACTATCTCGACTTTGTATCCAGACAATACTAATTTCTTGCCTATGGACGCATAGCATAACGTGTCAATATAAATAGTGTAATATGCTGTTGTGCTTATTTTTTTATGACCAGGTTTTTTTAACCAATTGGGTTTCACAATGCAAATTTGAAAAATACAAACAATATTTTTTTGACCATATAAAAATTGTAAGGGTTTTATCATGCAATTCAGCAATACAATATAATATACAGTTTTATTTTTTCAGTGAGTTATTTATTTTATTTTTGTGTAACATACACAGGCACCAATACTTTGAACCTACATTTAGTATTTCAACTAAATATTCAAGCCTTGATCTTGATTTTGGAAATACTACGTTGACTAAATTAACAGTAAATACTAGAGGCAATACTAAAAAATTGTTGCTAGATAGATAAACAAGAATAAAGCATAAGCGGTCAGTAGAATGCTTGTGTTAGGTTAGTATTGTTTTCAATTTTAAATTTTTCTATTTAATTATATGTCTCGAAAAAGTTCGAAACGCTCTATGTAGAAATTTGGTAAGCATGTTCTATTTTTACGCTTTTAAAAAGTGCAAAATGTATTATTCACTGGTTTTAAAAAGTATTAAATGTCCCATTCTCACATTTCTGTAAGTGAAAAACAGTGTAAGACACGGAGCCGGTGACCGGTAGGACCGATCGCACTGACCGAAGCTCCGGTCAGTAAAATCGAAAACATAGCAGGCACGCGCGGGCTCATTTTTTTTTCTCGAAGCTCATCGATGCTCAAAAAGCGCAAAAAGCTCATAGAGCTTTTAGAGTCCTGAAATTTGATATCCGTAGTGGGGTATTTGAGCCCAAAAGTGTAAGAGTGATCGATATGTCGTAAAGGTTGTTTTGGACTCATACTGTCATAAAAAAAATATCAGAGATACTGTGTAATGTAAAAGTATGATAAAATATAAATATATTGTATTATTGTATACGATAGTAATAATATATGAATCACACTGATCACACACCGACACCGTAGCTGGCACTATTCTGACACGGGATATAAGATAAAAGTAATAGTCAGCGGTACGAGTGAGTGATGATTACTAGTAATAATAGTAATAGCAATATTTGTTTAATATTAGTTAATTAATTAATTAATATACTGATACCTATACCCTGTGTTGTGGTGTGGCGGAATGTGGCGGCAGTGGCGGGGACGGTGTCAGGTGTCGGTGTCAGTGGTGTCACAGTGAATTAAGTATAAGTTTTCTGAATTAATATACTGCTGATACCTATACCCTGTGTTGTGGTGTGGCGGACTGTGGCGGCAATGGCGGGGACGGTGTCAGGTGTCGGTGTCAGTGGTGTCACAGTGAATTAAGTATAAGTTTTCTGGCTGATGGCTACTGTGCTACAGTAGTAATGTATGTACTGTATCTTTATATATACATGAAGTTAGGTTGATTTATTATGGGCTTGAGAATCAAATTTGTAATTTCAACTATAAAACTTCTCTTGAATTTAATTACAAGAAAATTAAAATAACTGTTTTTGGTGAAACTGAGCCCGAGCGGGATAAAAATTGCAACAATTAAATGTCGATAAATGTGAGTCTTTACTAAACTCTACTCTACACCTCACCACGGAGACGGAGCACCAGATGAAGAGTCCACTCTTTCTGGATGTTGTTACATTTGACACATGTATTAATTACTGTGGGTATTATTTAGTTGTTTGAGCAGCATGTAATTTAAATTATTTTAAATATTAAAAATTCGCATTTTGGGCGAACGTTTAATCACGAATTCCCACCATTAAGTAAACCACCGCCAAAGTTGCTAAAGCTAAAGCTTGAGCAAACACCAAAGCCCACACACTAACACTAAAACCTTTTCATTTTTCATAAAATACAATTAAACGTGGAATTTGAATTAATCAACAATTATTTACTAATCATGTTTATTTTTATCTGCGCAATTTTATTTATTTTGAATCGTTTGCATTTTAAAATAAAGTTAATGTGTCATTGTTAACAAATTTGGTGTTAATGGCTTAATAGCTACAAAATTGCGGTATTAAAAAATTTAAAAATGTCAAATTCAATATTTTATTTTTTAAGCATTGTTGGTGCATTTAAATGTTGCAAGTTGCATACATATATTGCATGCAAAGGCGCATACTTCATACTGAAACTGGAAAAATGATAATGACTGTGGAGTGTGAACACTGGGCACAGCTGAGTGCACATGCTGCAACTACTAATTTTAAATTTTAATATACGCTTTTGTAGATTTATGTATGCTCATTATTAATGTAATCGTGTCATAACCATAAATAAGTACTGTGCAGACACTGGATAGAAGTGTCCCGCTGTGTGGCTGTACCACTGACAAACTGAACACTGAATTAACTAAGTAGCACTAATAGATTAAATGCATCAGATAGCTTAGTAGCTTACTCTTTTTTACTTACGCATCCCGAGCGGGATAAAAATTGCAATAATTAAATGTCGATAAATGTGAGTCTTTACTAAACTCTACACCCCACCACGAAGAGGGAGCACCAGATGAAGAGTCGACTCTTTCTAGATGTTGTTACATTTGACACATGTATTAATTACTGTGGGTATTATTTATTTGTTTGAGCACCATGTAATTTACATTATTTTAAATATTAAAAATTCGCATTTTGGGCGAACGTTTAATCACAAATTCCCACCATTAATTAAACCACCGCCAAAGTTGCTAAAGCTAAAGCTTGAGCAAACACCAAAGCCCACACACTAACACTAAAACTAAAACTTGCGGACTCACACCAGTTTAGAATTTATCTGGTATGATTTTTCAAGTTTTCAGTTGTTCAGTTAACCAGTTTTGGAGGATTTGAGTACATTCTTATGCCAGTATTGCTGCCAATAGTGACGACACGTCCCCCAATTTAAAAGTTATTTTTGTACTGTTTTCACATTTTGTAAGAGTCAGTGTCAGTTGTTGGTTGTCAGTAAAAAAAATAAAATTCAACAGAAGTCAGGCCAGAACTGAAAAATAAAAGGTGCAATCTGTGAACAAACAAAAACTGAAATGAGTTGCAACTCCAATAACGACCTGCTACTAAACTTGTGCATGAAAGATGGACCACAAATTAATACTAAAGAAAGCCAGAGTCAAAGTCAAGTTCCATCCTTTTCTTTAGTTTCAGCTTCTGAAGAAACAGCTCCCGGTGGTACTACAGATGGACCATACAGAGCTGTACTAAAAACTAAGCTAATTTTTAATTAATAATTTTAATTTTAAGTTATTATTAATTAAATCTTTTTTTCCATTAAAAGTTATCAAATTGTTAATAATTGTAACTAGAAACACAAAAACCTAATAATAATAAAAAATTAAAAATAAAATGTCCTTTGGTGTTTGTGTGTATTATATATTATTTATGCATTTATTGATTTATTTTCATTTTTATGGTGTTACGCCAAGTAGTATTAGTATTAGTCATATTAGTATTAGTATTGAACATTTTTTGTAGGTAGGTACAATTTACTTCCAGTACCTAGGGGGTTGGCTCAGATTGGGGAAGATTGAGGTAAAAGCTCAATGAGGTGGAAAAAATTTTCCCTCAAAAAAGGAAGCGGGACCGGAGGAGGTAAAATAGATAAAAAGAACGGTGTTGAACGATTTCCCTCCTCCGGGCTCAGCCGGGCTCAAATTGAGGTAGTTTTTTCAAGAAAAAGGGACCCTCGGTCAATTTTTTTTAAGGGCTCGTTAGGGACCGATTGGCTTGCACTGGTGAAAAATGTTGTTTGTATGTTTTAAAAAAGTAAGTACAAAATTTTAAAACTGTATGCACACTATATGCAATTAAAATATTAGCATAGTAGTAAAGGTAAGTAGCATGTGTCAGTAGCTATTGGTCGCACTAATAAACGCCAATATAAATAGATCATTAAAATCTGCATTAATATTTAAATTATATGGATGAAAAAATAGCCAATGTTTTTATTCTGGTCATACTTTTTGTTATAAAATTTAAATACAGCCTTTTAAATTTTTTACATTAATAATTTAGTTTGTATATTATATAATTTTAGTAAATTTTTAAATAAAAGCGACCATATTCAGAACAGAAAATTTGCAATTTAAAATAATAATATACACCCAATATATAGCGACATGCCTCTAATCACAAATTTATTTTTACCCAATTGTTTTGAATTCGCCTAAAATAATTCATTGTACTTTGCTTTTAGGCTTCTTTATCTGTTTTTTTTCTAATTCATTGCAGCATTTGGAGCGCTAGTTCTAGGGCATGAATACTCGTCGCTATAATCCCCTGTATTTGGAAAATGTTAACCAATGTGTGCATTACTAGTAATTATTTTTTATTATTTATAAAGTCAATTTTGATTTGATTATATTATATTATTTGGATTACTTATACATGTACACTTTGCTTACCACAGTCATCAAAACCGTCGCATCTCCAATCTAAGCGAATACAGCTCCCGTTATCACACTGAAGCTGTGAAAAAAAATCATTACTAATTTAATTCTTTCAATAAGTCTATGTAATATTATGTGCGTGAGTCACTTAACACTTTTTAATATTGCATATTTTTAAAATTCAACTGCTGTCCAACACCATAATATATTTCACAGTTGTATAGCCTTATTTTTTAACATATAATTCTAATATTTAAATTATCTTTTACCAGACAAGGTTGATTACAGGTTCTACACATATTCTCGTCCTCGTCACTCCCGTCGCCTATCGTTTAAAGAAATTAAAATGATTAAATAATGCAATCGTTAATATTGTGAGTGTAATAGGACGTAGTGTTAACAAAACTTAAAACAACTAAAGAACAAATCATATGTATTTAATTATATTACCGCAATTCCAAACCGTGTCACATGCCCAATACATGGGAATACTTCCTCCACTGGAACAGTTAAACTAAAAAACAAATCGAGCAAAAATTTTAAATTATGGTGCTTAATTACAGTTCAAATTACTTAATAAGAAACAGTAAGAAGTAACAGAAGCGGCATTATTAATTAGTCGTATCAATCTAAATGAAATAATTTACCTGTTGTTGAATGCAATTAAAAGTTTCGTCCACGTCCACGACATAGTTTGCCCCTTCAATTTTCTCAAGAAAAGCCAACGACCAGCAGATGATAATTAGAGATGCAACTGCAAATCTAAATCCAAGATTCAGAAAATGTTTCATTTTCAAAAATATAATGTTGTAAGTTGGTTTTAGGAAGTTTTAATAGTTGAAAGAAAATTTTAAATTCTTTTAGAAAATTTGTAAACGTTGTTTGGTTTTAAATTTCAAGTATCTCCTCTCAAACTGAATAAAAAGCTCTGTGATAAAAAAATACCTCCACACCAGAGTATTTATACCAGAATTTTCCAATTTTTTTAAAAAATTGGATTTTTAATTTAAAATTAACTTTCCTGTTGGACCATCTGGCTATAAAATTTTATGTGAAAGTATGTACATATAATAATAGTTGCCAAACTATATTCATAAGTGACGTAATATTTTACTTTTTAATTGGATTTTTGTTCGTACAATGCAATAGGTTGATATTCAAATTTTGCTGAGCTTTTTATTTACATGCTGCTAAACGTGTTCATTCAATACAAACTGTTTTAATAGTCTTTTTAATATTGCAAGGAATGTTATTGTAGTTTATGTAGCCACGTTCCACGTTGCACACGCTTGTACGAAAACTAGTTTACGATTAGTCAAATATATGTAGTTATACGCTAATTGACCGTGATCTAAAATATGGAACATTTTGCAATACAGTTTTGAAAAATATGAGGAATTTTTATTACAAATCTAAACCCATATACACGAAACTTTCAGATGTTTTAAACCCCAGTAGTGGTATGACAAATTCATAAAAAAAAGGAGATTATTAATATATGGGCAAATGTGTTGTTTGGGAATCCTATAATAATATAATTATTGCCATTTTGTGAAAAGTTTGTTTTATTATTTCCAAACGTGTCAACACAACTGGAATATGTAATTAGTAATTTGCCTTTTTATGTCCAGAGATGGGAAATGTTTTTAATCTGGAAAATGCAGGTTTTAAGTAAGAGCATATAAAATGTATATAATTAAATATTAATGTATTAACAATATCGTATTTGAATTAAATTTCAGGGTTGTACAATAGTTTAAAATTTTCCATGTCATAATTTAAAATCCGAACACAAAATTTCAGGTTGGAATTTTAAAATAACGCATTTTTGAAAACAAAAAAGAATTTTCAAAATCCCAGAAATATCAATTTGGAAAATATTGTAGCGATCACAAAACTATAAATTCTATCAAAATCTGCTTAGAAATGTAGCCTGGAGACACAATTGAAGACTGCAAAATATATTTAAATATGGCGTCCAATTAATTAACATTAGCAAACTAAGAACTTTAAAAATTCCGGTAGTGTAGTAAATTAAAAGGTCCATTCTAAAATATTATTGACGCTACCCCACTTTATTTTACATGCTCTTTCCAGAACAAAATAGTTTGGGTGGTTTCCTGCTGCCCGGTTGTGACCATTCCCTTGTAAATAAGAGGCGTAACATGAGTGTTAACTTCGAGTTTTTAAAAGTGGAAAATTTTCTATTTACGTTTCTTGGAAAAAAGCAAAATTTTCTATTAACATGTGTTTGAAAACTGCTATACATACAGGTTTTTAGAAAGTGCAAAATGTTCCATTTGCATGTTTTTGAAAAGTGCAAAATCTCCTATTTGAATGTTTTTTAAAAGTGAAAAATGTTCTATTTGCTAGTTTTTTTATTTAAATGCGAAAAATGTTCTATTCCGGGATCGCCTATAAATGATATCATGGATGACACAATTTTTTTATGACAAACCGTCACACACACTAAATAATGATATTTTTTAAAATTGCCTTAAATGATAAAAGCATCATGTATGGATTTAGTATTTTTTAAGTTTTATAAATAAAAATTCGTAAGTCTGAAAATCAAGTTTAAAATAACTGTATAATGAGACAAAATATTAAATGCCTAATTTTTGAATTTCTTTAATGATTTTAATAATTGTTCATTTTTGTATACTGAGTTTGAATGCTCTCTGCTGTATCTTAAAATCAAGATATTTTAATTCTTTTATTTTGTATAATTTGGTTACAATAAAAGTTTCATGTATAATTATATATAATAGGAAATTTTTGATTTAAATTAATTTGACTATAAATATGCATAGCAAGAGAAATAATGTATATAATCAACTATGTTGGTTTCACAGTTATGCCGCTAATGACAAGAATAACTGTTACCTAGTGCTGTCAAATTAAATTAAAATAATTCACTGCATTTAGCTTTTGATTTTGTGTCTCTGTTGATTTAAAATTTAGTTTACTGTTGAAGCATCTGGCTATAAAAAAATTTAAGTATTGTTAAGGTTAAAATATTAAATTTCTAAACTAATTCATTATTCATGTAATAATAAGTATTAGGTACTTTGTTTTATTTATTCAATATCTTGATAATACACATACTAGTTTAAATGCTTTAAAATTGGAAAACGCAGGGTTCAAATTAGAACAAATAAATTATTTGTCCTCATAAAATAAAATATGCACATCAAGTTTAAAATTAATTGTCAAGGTTGTAGAATAGTTTAAATTTTCAAGTGTTTTCGCTGTTTTGTTAGTTGACATCTGGCCATATGACTATAAAAATTTATGCAAGAATAATAATATTTTTAAAATGTATAACGTGCAAATAAATATTAATTTATATTATACGTATTTTAAAATACAAAAAAATAATAAATTATTATCTCTAACAAAATAAACAACATGGCGACATGGAACACCTGCAAATTTTTAATTCTTAATATTTTAAGCATATATGTACACATTGGTGCAAAAATATGTATTTAAGAGTGCTAATCTGCGAATGAATTCTCAAATACATCAGGTGCGACTTAAAATCTTACGAATTCAGCGGTGACATGTGGATCAATTTTTTTAAAATTTTATTAATCAATTTGAGCTGTCAAAGTTTCACAAGCAGCTTTATCTTGTGCGAATTAGTAAGTTCTAATTTCATAGTTTTTCTTTCTAATTTGAATGCTGTATGTAGGTTAAATTGTTAAATTACTACCTTCAAATGAGTTGAATGGTTTTTAAGATTACGGGTTTGTTTTATTTCCTCTTGGTTTTGACTCCACAAAAATGTATATCCAAATACATTGTAGTCAGAGCAAGTAACCCAATCACATTTGTTTGCTTTTCTTCCTCTAGGTATTTTAAAAGCGTAAACTAATGTGAATAATTATTTTACAATAACCTCAAATCATAATGATAATGGCAGTAATGGCGTTGTGATTATATAGTTTTTAATAATTCTTGTAGTGCATTCTAATTACTGTAAATGTTTGGGAACTTGAAATATTACCACAGTCAGAAAAGCCGTCGCATTTCCATGCCGAACTAATACACCGTCCCTATAGTTATACGCTCAATCTATAGACAAGTTAAATTAATGTAATTATTTTTGATCAGATCAAAATAAATTATGTTTATCTAAAAGAGTCAGTCATTTAAAATTTGATTTTATTATATTTTCCAAATTGTCAGGGAAGAATTAACATATGACTCGTATACAATATAAGCTTGAATTCGAATCAAAGTTATCTACTATATAAAAACTTTTAATGAGTTTAAATAAAATGCATAAAAGGTCAATTACGAGTTTTTGAAATGTGCGAAATGTTCTATTCACAAGTTTTGGAAAAGTGTAAAATATTTTAATTCCCTATTTTCTGAAACGTGCAAAATGTTCTATATTGTATGTTATTAATATGTAGATAGGTAGTAAAAACTGTAAAATGCTCAATTCATTTGCTTTTAATTCTATATGTTTAAGATAAACATATCCGCAATACTTAAGCTGATGACTGAGGGGTCACAGTGTCTTAAAAATGGAAATAGTTTGATGACATAGTTTATGGATGACCCTCTTTATCTCTTTTTAGGCACGCTTTTTTCAGAGCAGCGTTTTGCACAGTATGTAAAAAAAGTATTGTTTAAAGAAATTAATGAATTCATACATTAAATTCATAATTAAAGGAACATCATCAATATGTTATAATAATAATTACTCATTTTTTTCTGTATTTTCTGGCGGAAAATTTAAAAAACTGACAGATACGTTACTTAACTATGGTGTAAAATATGTTATATTAATTTCATACATATGCTTGGTGGTTTGGTTGGTGGTGCTACTGCCACATCACAGTAGCTCAACGCATAGTCAAGACAACATAGTTACAATAATTAGTGAAAAGAAATAATTTAATTTAATTGCGAATTGTTTTTTGATTTTTATAAATGTTTTATTCACTGATAAAGGCCAAATAATTTAATGTTCAAAAATATTTTTAAAAGATTCTCGAATCATATCTAAGTACCTATTGTATTCTAATTTTTAATTTTAATAAAATTTACTTGTTTTCAAGAATTTAGTTGGAATAATTTTAGACATGTTTAACTTAATGCCCGGCATGTTTACCTTCTAGTTTTGTTTTGACTTGGCATTCCTCATACTCATAAGGCGTAGTGCCCGGGGTGGATACTTCTGGTTTCCATCCTCTATAATTTGAGAATTTAAAGAAATGTGTACAATAATCGGTTAGTATTGTAGAAATTTACAAAATATGAATAAAGTATCAATTAAGTTTTGTTTTTTAAATTACGATTATGATGTATCCCGTCATAAGAATGGACTGCCCTTGCAGATATTTTTTTTTCAAGTCCCTCATCTTCTGTATCAGGTGGCCCAGATACTGAGTGCCCACCGTATCGACTACAACTCACTTCGTCACTTGCATCTTCTAAAATTTGAAAATTAAAAAAAAAGGGTTAGAAAAGCTAGCAGTCAATTTTAAATGATTATACGCTTCAAAAAAAATTACAACTTCATATTTTAAGTAATGAATTACTGAGAAATATATAAATTTTGAGCTAAAATACGTTAGATATTAAATAAAAAATTATTCGTACCACAATCATCGATTCCATTGCATTTATAAAGCGAGTGAATGCATTTGATACTGCCAGAAGTACATTCGAACTGAATAAAGTCAACACAAAATATATGACGAACAAATTAAATACGAATCTTCAAAATTTTTCAACTTAGGTACACATGCTTTTTTAATGCAAATAAATACAGGAAATTGTTACGAAATTTATAATACTACCTCAAAGTACTTGCAAGGGGCATCGGTGGTGGTTGTAATTGGGTATGTAGTAGTAGTAGTAGTAGTTGTGGGGGTGGTGCTTGGGGATGTCAGGTTCTCGGTTGTAAAGGTCGTGCTTTCGGGGGTTGTGCTTTCAGTTGTAGTAGTAGTAGTTGTTGTTGGGTAGACTATCGTTGAAGGGGTGCATCCCATCTCATCACTTTGATCCGCTGGAAATTAAAAGTCGGAAAAATAAACAGTGAAATTAAAATATTTTTGGTGGCAACTAAATTTGAATTTAGCAAATTACATAACACTATTGTGCGTTATTTTAATTTTACTAAATTCGAAAATCCTATAGAACGTCATTTAACAATTAATGTGTATTACCACAGTCAGAACCCCCATCACATATCCACTGTGTTGGAATACAACTCCCATCACCACACTGAAACTAAATTCCAAAAATTATTTTTAGCATTTAATATACTTGAAAATTTTCAAAATACTAAAATATGAATAATCTCACATATTTCAATTAATATTTTTTAAATCCTGAAAACTATTTCAAAAATGGGATTAATTCATCTTTTATGCTAATTAAAGTAGCTATTTTTTCAAATAAATTTTGAGATTTAATAATTTTATAAAGTTTTACGGGTGTTGGTTCTTCACATGGTGGATTTGCAGTCGAAGTAGAAGTAGAGGTAGAGGTGGACGGGGTGCAATTTTCCTCGTCACTTCCGTCACCTATATTATAATATTATGTGGTTGAAAAATTAGTAAAATGGAACATTATTTCCAATTAACATTACAATTAATATAAGATTGCTGCCGTTTAAAAATACTGCATAAATTTGTGAATGCATTCGTAAAAAAATATAAAAGAAATAATTAACGTTTGACGTTACCACAGTCCAAGTCCCCGTCGCATACCCAAGTCGAAGGAATGCACATTCCAGTAGTCACACATTGAAATTGATACTAACATTTCAAAAATTAAAATTATTAAAACAGTTCAAAATTACAAGTATATCGACTACTACACAATTTTTAAATAATTTTTAATGATTATAAATTTTATGAAGTGTGAGTGTCTTTAACAATGTCCATTATCGCTATACTAAATATTTAAAAATCGAATTTAAAAAAAAATGTTACCGCATCACATGGTAGTACTGGTAGTGGTGAATCTGTAGTGATAGTAGTGGTAGTAGTAGGTGCAGTGGTGCAATTCGCCTCGTCACTATTGTCGTCTATAGTTTCAAAATTTTGAAATAAAACATATAATTTCAATAAAAGCAGAAACAAAACCTTTATCTCTTTACCTGAAGTGATAATGGTGACAATAAGGTTTTTTTTTAAATTTTTAAACGATCTGAATTTTAAAAATAGACATTTTTGAATTTTCATTGCAAAAACTAAAACTTTAAATTTCTACCAGTGCGTTACTGTGACCAGAAACTCACAACTCAATAAATGTTTTTAAAAGCTATTACAAATAGCATCATTCAAACGGCAATATCTAATATAATGTAAATATATAATATATAAAAAAGCCTGCTGTAAGAATAAAAAAATTTGAACACTATTTTTTAAAGCTTTGACTTTTTTCGAAAATCTGAAAAACAGACATTTAATTTTTTTAAGTAATTTTAAAGAAAATTTTAAAATTAGATTTTACGAGAAATTAAGAATGATTTAAAACAGGATTTATTTTTTTCAGGATTTTAAAAAGGTGCTAAATTAACTATGTAGCTATTTGGATTGAAATGTTTTGAAATTAGAAATACAATTAAAATATATATTGCAATTGTAATGGGTATAAAAGCTATAAATTAATAAATGTAAAATAAAAGTACAACTTGTGTTATTACCGCAATCAGGATAACCATCGCATTCATAATATTCGCGAATGCACTTTCCGTCATCACACGTGAACTTAAGCGAAAAAAGGAAAAATCTTGTTAATTGCACACGTTTCATACTATGATAAGTATTAAGTTCATAATTTATGTTTGAAATTTTCTAAAAATATTAGACATTATGAAATTTTTAAAATTAAATTCCATTTTAGTAAATTTTTAAGTACTTAAAACTGATAGGACACCAGATTTAAAATCTTACCTGGTCTTGATCGCAACCAGGCCCAAAAGTAGTTGGTGTCGTTGATGCTTCATCTGTGGTGGGGATCGTTTCCATGCCGCACTGAGCCCCTTCAGTGTGTAGTTCGAAAATAGCCAGCAAGACGAATAGAAATGCAAAAGCAAATGTAAGATTTAAAAATTGCTTCATTTTGCAAGTTTTATTTTGGTGAAGAAAATGGAGTTTGAAGTAAAATTCAATGTAACTTTTAAGATGATTTATTTTGACTTTTAAAAATACAAAGTATTTTTTATGAAGGTAAGATATCAGTGATAAAAGAATCTTAAAAAGCCAGAGTATTTATACAACATTTTCCAATCAATTTTTGTAACATTATTTCTTATTAGTTCAAGTTTCATTCAATTTTCCTCGTGCAACACCTGGCTATAAAATATCATGCTAAGCTAAATCGTTCGTTTTGAATAAATTTAGGTTTTAACTGACCATATGTCACTTACTTTGCAGTTCCAGCTGTGGGGAAATACACAAAACGTACATTTTATAAATTGTATACCTTTAATACTTAAGTGAACTTTGCATGAACTTGAACTGACACATTGACATTGACATTTATTTGATATTTGTTAACTTTATAAAATCGTTAAATTATTTTTACTAATGATTTCATCTAAAATTCTGCGTAGTAAAGTATATCAAAATAAAATATTTTAAATTTTAGGTGTAAAACATAATATCGTCTGTGAAGGATCAAAATGACCTGTATCCATTTTTAACTAAAATCAAAATGTTACATTTACAAAAAAAAATTAAAATATCATGATCTTGAAAGTATGTTAATAGAAAATTTTGGACTTTTCCAAAACAAGTAAATAGAATATTTTGAAATTTTTCGAAACAAGTAAATTGAATATTTAGCACTTTTTCAGAACACGTAAATACAACATTTTGCACTTTTTTAAAACAAGAAGGTGAGTATTTAGTGTTTTTTCAAAAAACGTAAATAGAACAATTAAAAATTTTTAAAAACATGTAAATAGAACATTTTTCATCTGTCAAAAAGCATGAACATAAAACATTTTCATGATTTTAAGAACTCGTTATATTAATATTGTACTATCTCATTTAGTAGTTTTTCGAAATAGCACATTTTAATTCTGGCTTAAATTAATTATAGGTCATTTTGGTTCTTCACAGACGATATGACTATTTCATCCTAGTTATAAATAAAGGGGATTAAAAGAACATGTGATATAATTGTGTACGATCAAAGCCATTGCATTTTGCCAATATCATGCCATAAATAAAATACTTTCCTGCTTCTGCTTCTGCATTTAAACCATATGTCAATTGCCACTATCAACTATAACCTATCACACTTACCAATCGCTTCAGTAACAAATAAAATGAACTACATACACTTTTTTTTTAGTTTTATGACCAGGTGGCAAATTCAAAAGTATAATTAAACATTAAAAATACTATTTCTTTGACCCCATGTTTCAAGTTTATTCACTATTAAAATATAACATACGTACAGTAAATATTTAAAATTTCAAAAACAATACAACATATGTCATTTGTATAGTTTTTTTCAGTATTTAATATTTTTAAAACAATAACAATAATAAAGCGTATGGTAAGATATGGTAGCAAAAAAATTAGAAATGTCATAGAACCCAACGAAATTCAAAAAAATTTAAATCCTGCAAAATTTCTGAGAATAATATCTACCACCTACCTACTACTATACTACTACTCATACCATAGCCCGCTGGGTGTATATCTTGTGGGCTATGCTTATACAATACAATGTTTTGAAACATAATCATTTTATAATAGGTAATAACACGAAATTTTTAACTAAATTTACATCCTACAATAATAACCTTTAACATTCTAACTAATTAACAAAAGTGATAAGCATGTCGATTAGCATTACGATAACGTACGTCTTATATTCAGACTTTTTTTTATCCGTAGACAGCAAGTGGCTCAAAACTGGCCGAGCCTCCATACCAAACGGGCAAAGAACCCTGAGGGATTTTCTCAAGTAATAATGGAACCCATTCCTCCTTATCTATTCCACTGGATTTCATTTTTGAGTAAATATCCCCGAGAATTGGGCCAACAAAGTTTGTCATGAGAACTTCGGCAAATGAGTTCACTAAAATTGGGCAAAATTGAGTACATATTAATTTAGTCGGTAAATCTTATACTGTAACTATATATCTCATCAATCAAAAATCAAGTAAGTTATTTAAAAAAAAATAAACTTTTGAAAATTCACTAGTAAAATTAAAATTGAACTAGAAGTAATTTTTTTTTACTTTTAATGAGATTCCCATAGTCCATTTTTGGTGCAGGAACAGCAAGGAATTTTCTTGCCATTTCCATTGTGAAACCTAAGGCTGTATATTTTAAAAAACAAAATTATTGTTTTACAATAATTACGATTTTTAGATTAATTCCAAATTCCTATGAAATACAAGACTTTAGTATAAATTATTTTAGTATCAGATTCAGATTCAATTTTAAATAAGTATTTGATTTGTTTATATTATTAGGGTCTTACCCTGTAAATGTGTAAGTTGCCTCAGTTCATATCCTTCAAAATCGACAATCATTCCGAAAAGACCAGTACCAGTGGAATTCTCATTAGGAGGCAAATTCCTTTCAGCTTTACTCCAACGGTAGAACATTTGATCGGCGTAAGTATCCAAAGTCTTGTAATCCCCACCATCCTCCAAATATTTACGAACGTTCCATTTTCCGTACTCCATTACAAATACTGGAAAATTTTATTTTATTAATAAAAAAAAATTAAGCCTATACGTACAATATTTACAAATCGTATGTGAAGAACCAAAAGACTCATATCCATTTTTAGCTAAAAATAATATCCACTATCTACAAAACTATTCAAATACATATGTCCTGAAATCATTTAAATAGAACAGTTTGCCCTTTTCAAAAACATGAAAATAGAACATTTTGCACTTTTCAAAAACATGTAGATAGGATATTTTGCACTTTTCAAAAACATGAAAAAAGAAAATTTTGCCCTTTTCAAAAAAATGAAAATAGAACAGTTTGCACTTTTCAAAAACATAAAAATAGAACATTTTACACTTTTCAAAAACTCCTAATTAACATTTTGCGCACATGCTTCTCATTTTGCTTTTATTACATAGCTCGATTTGATTGTAGTTTAAATTGGATATGGGCCATTTTGGTTCTTCACACACGAAATTGTTTTTGTATAGTGTCAAGCCCGGTACTTAACTAAAATCAGTATAATTAGACATGCATGTGCACAGATTGAAATCATTGAATTAAAAATACTAAAATACCTGTCTGTCCTTTATAATCCAGACCGCTAATGTAGTAAGGAAATGACAACCGCACATCCCTTGGGGCCTCCCATGTATCCAAATTAATGCTATGTTCCTGTTTAAAAGAAAACACAAAAAAGTTTACACAAGCAGTCAAAATCAGGAAATAAAACCTTTGAAATTAGATTTAGAAATTGTCGCAAAACTTCTGTATACACATTTTTTCAGTTAAAAACGATACACGATATTGCAATTTGTAATTATTATTGTACTCACGACAGGTTGGGCACAGGTCCTGAAGTCGCTCACGATGACCATCAACAAGACGGCCACAATGCTGCAGCTACAAGACAGCGCCCTTATGCTTCTTTGGGTTACCATTTTGACTGGATACTGGACTGAAACTGGAGTTCAAATTCTTTAAAATATTGAAATGAAAAATATTACAAGTTTTACTATACAGATATAATCTGGTAGCTTGTAACTGACCACTGACTACTGACCTTATGCTAGCCGCTTGTAAAATCTTGTTTTATATACACGTTCGGACTACACAAACTAAGAACTTGTTTCTATGTATAATTATGCACAAAATAATTCGAGACAAAATTTAATTTTCCTTGTTCCTCTACAGGCACCAGCACCGACCTTTCTTAATGCAAATTATGTGTATGGTTTAAGTAATGGTCAAGTTCAACTTACGCTTTAGCTATAAGACTGCCAACTACTGTAGCAGTAAGTCTACAGCTGATTCATAGACTAGACTAGACGACAGACATTATGACATGTGACCATTGCATTGCACGTTATGTACATATACTAATTATATTGTATAGCTAATAGTAATAGTAGTACTAGAACCAGTATTGTCGCAGACAAAAATTTGAAGCTATGAAGTACCTTGTTTGTCGTTTTTATTGTTGTCGTTGTTTTATTCTTTACAAAAACAAGTCACAAAAACCTGTTTTGATGGTAATTTCTTATGTTGATTCAGACTCAAGTGTCCTAGTAGTTTGCTAGTAGGCTCATGTTATTTTTTTAGAAAAATTAGTATAATAAATTCGTATGGATTTCATAAATTACTTAGCATAAAATTTGCATACATTCGGCTTGAAGCATTGTGGCTTTAGTCCAGCCCACAGCGCAAAGCATTATGTCGCAGGTCCGAATTTAGAATTTACGCTGCTATACTACATATATTGAATATTGAAGCACTATACTAAAACTAAATACACTTGAGCTTGGAAGCAGATTATTGCAAAGAATATTGGATAGACTTAAGACAAAATGCGTTTTGCTGCGTGAATGGTCATTACAACACAATGCTTCTTCGGAACTGATGCAAAAATATATAATTTTTCGAATCCGAAATTAAACGAAATAAAACGTAAACAAAAACAAACGAAAATTAGGAAAACCTTTATTTCGAAAGCTACGAAAAAAATGCGTCTGTTTATCTTCGATTCTATATCCCCCACTCCCACCCAAAAAAAAAGTATTTAAAAATGCAAAGTAACTAAAGTAAGTATTACATAATATGACACTGATAAACGCAGACTGCAACAAACTTCCTCGTCCTCGTAGTCTAGTCCACAGATGAACAAGATCCAGTTTCAGAGTCTCATTACTTGCAATATAATAGATTAATAGTAGCATCTGTTATGTACATACTGCGTATAGTATGTAAATTAAATTGCATATCCAATCCATCGCTTGAGTAGTAATTTTGTATTTGAATATGTAGTTTTATTTCTTGACAAAAAACTAGTTTTAAATTGCAATTTCTGACTTAAAATAATCAGCCTAGCTAAAGTGTCTCTAGCAGAATGAACATGCAATGTAAAATACAATTATAATCTTAAAACAATTTTGGCAAAACATTGGAAACATTAAATGAGTCTGGTGACTTCCTATGTATAATTTAATTTGACTGTACTAGTATAAGATATTAAATTTTTGGATTATTACAGGTAAAATTTAAATGAAAAATACTGCTTATTATTTATGTAAAATTTGTTTAAAAAAAATAGTGGTAGGTTTTTATTGAGATTTTCGGGATTTGTAAAGTGTAAAATTGAAGCCTATCAAACCGCAACGCCTTGCTTAAAAAACTAAATGGCGCGGCTTCAAATTTATAAGACAGTAAGAGGCCCGAAAAAAAAATTAAACCCCGACCTTCGGTCGAGCTAAATGACGCGCTGTGCCGCGGCGGTATAGTGTCATTCATACCGCATATACGTTTGTATTATCATTTATGAGAGAATGACTGACAGTAAGTGATGCACTCCCAATTCACGTGGATACTGGAAACGAAATGTTCGCAAATGTTAACACAATTTGCAATTATGAGCAAAAATAATGGAATAAAATAAATTATTGGTTTACTTTTGTCATGACCTAAATATAATTATGTACATTATTATACAATAAGGTTGCAACAAAATGACAACAAGAGGTGATAATAATAGTTTTTTCATTAATACTATTAAAATAAAAATTCACGCACGCACAGTGTAATGAGAGCTAAATGAATAGATGAATGAAAGATTTATTTTTTTGTTATAAAAAATTACAGGACATAATAAAAAAAATAATTTCAATGATTTTTACCTTTCCTTTCCTTCAAACTTAAATTCAAAGCCCATTGACTTCCGGTTCCGGTTTTGTTTCAAATTCCAAAATTCCAGTCTATTGTATCGTAGTAGAATAGAGCACAGTAATAACTACTGAATTACTATACACTATATACTGGCTCATTATTCACAGTGGCTAAAAATTCCGAGTGCTGTGAAGCATCTCTATCCCTTTCCATATTTCTATTCAATAATGCTCATAACAATATATGGTAATAATATGTAACCACATGTCACATATCGTCTGTGAAGAACTAAAATGACCCATATCCATTTTTAGCTAAAACCAATGTCTACTATCTACAAAATTATTCAAATGTGTGTTGAAATCATTTAAATAGAACATTTTCCACTTTTAAAAAATTTGTAAATAAAACATTTTGCACTTTTAAAAAACAAGTAAATAGAACATTTTGAAATTTTCAAAAACAAGTAAATAGAACATTTTGCACTTTTCTAAAAACATGTAAATAGAACATTTTACACTTTTCAAAACTATGTAAATAGAACGTTTTGCACTTTTTAAAAAACATGTAAATAGAATATTTTACGCTTTTCAAAAACTCTTAATTTATTAACATTTTACACATATTTATCATTTCGTTTTTATGACACGGCTCATTTTAATTCTAGCGTAAATAGTAAATTGGGAATGGGTCATTTTGGTTCTTCACAGACGATGTATTGGTTACAGTCTTATCTCTGAGCCGGAGGTTAAGTGGAGCGTTAATAGTGTAGCCATTTATCAGTTATGGGATGATCATAAAGCTTGAGATTTGGTCATTCGCAACTTAAATGACATGGGACCAAGTGAGCTAGTGCGAGGAGTGTGTAGTTGTCACATTTTTTTCATCCAAAAATAACGAATAAAAACATGTTGTAAAAGCATTGGGAAGCTCGCTCCGAAAGTTTCTTTTATTTTCTCTGTATTGTGTAACTGTGCAACTTGGAGAAGAAAAAAGTTGTTCGCGGGGTAGAAAAAACTAAACAAAAAAAAAGATATTTTGTGAAAGGTTCGACTTGGATTCGGATTCTTGGAAAGGAAACAGTAGAAGAAAGACGAGGAAGAAGGTTGTGTAGTGTGACACGGAGTGATTTGTTGATTAATCAAGGACGGTGTGTCTTCCCGGGTGGCTCCGAGGGATCTGGGGTGGGGGTGGGGTAAGATGGCAATGGGGACACTGGAGGAAGAGACGGATCTGGCCCGGCTTTTTCGCGGTCGGATTGCAGACTTGTTGGTGTTGGACGAGGAAGATCGGAGTGACAAAAACTTACTCCGTTGGCTCCGGGCCCGGGATCTGGACGTGTCCAAAGCGGAGGAAATGATACGCAAGTCAATGGAGTGGCGTCGGGAAAATCGCATTGACTCCTCTCTCTTCGCCTTCCGCCCTCCCGCTCTCTACCACCATAAGTTCCGAGTCTCCGTCACCGGCTTTGACGACGAGGGCTGTCCCATCGTGATCGCCCCGCTCTGGGACATCCGACCCGTCGCCTCCCGCCAACGCCCCACCCTCACCCGCTTCGTCGACCAAATCATCTTCCAAATCGCTACCATTTGCAAGCTCCGCGGTGTGACTCAGTTTGTCTTTGTGTCGGACCTGGACGGGTTCGAGTGGAAACATTTGAAATCTCGGCCCGCGCTGGAAGCACTGCTCGAGATGGTGCGGAGCTTCGAGGCCAACTACCCGGAGACGTTGAAGAGAGCCGTCGCCATCAATGCCCCTAAAATATTCACCATTCTCTTCAATCTCATCAAACCGCTCCTCACAGCACGAACTCTCGCCAAGGTCCAGATCTGTGGACAGAACCCGGAAGTTTGGAAGCGAGCGTTGCTCGAGACTATCCCCGCCAATCGACTCCCTATCAAGTACGGCGGGAGCCTTCAGGAGAATGATATCCCCAGGATTCTGGAGGACAAGGGATTCTTGAGGACTGGGCGGGGCTTGGAGTGGGATTTGAAGGAGGAGGAGGAGGAGGAGGAGGTGGAGCTTGAGGGGGATGAGGGCGACGACGGTGGGGATGAGCTGATGACGATTGAGATTGGGGCAGGTGAGAAGTTTGACATTGAGCTTCCGCTCCGGACTCGGAACACAGTGCTGCGGTGGAGTTTTAAGAGCGAGCGGGGTGACATTGGCTTCATGGTACATTTGAGAAATGGAACGGAGGCAGTGGGGGAGATTGTGGTGCCTTACGGACGACACGAGGAGACAGAGGGGATCATGGAGTGCAGTGAGGCGGGGCTGTACATTGCCACTTTCGACAACACCTTTAGTCGCTTCAGGGGTAAACTTGTCACTTACGTAATACAAACTCTGGCGGCTCATCAAATTAATCTCAATATTCCACTTTAGCTGATTACAAAGTTTCAAAGTAACTGGAAGAAGAAGGTGGTACTTACAATTAGTTGAAACAGAAACTGTGTTGTTCATTCCTTCCTAATTTGGTATTTTAAAATTCATTAGTAAATTGTAGTCTATACACCATGTAATAAATAAGTCAATGTGGGGCATACGGATTAAATTACAAATAAATTCCAGGCAGTGTATGTACAATGCAAATCAAAACCATTTGATACGCATAAATATTTCTTTTAATTTAATTTATTTTATTTTACTGTGCAATTAAAATGACGTCCGTCAGCTGCGAGCAGTTTTTGGATTATTTTAGTATTTAATATTGTAGCAATAAAAAATAATAACGCTTGTAGTATGATACTAAAAAACAATACGATATGTCGAAAAACTATTGACAATATGCAAGAAATGCGCGTGTGTAGCATTTAGCAATATAATCATAATGATTACCATTACGACTACGTCCGTGTCCGTCGTCCTTTGTAACTTCATAATTTATTATCCAAAGACAGCATCAAGAGGTTTAAAACTTGGGTAGCCTCCATACTTAACGGGCAAGGAACTTTTAGGAATTTTCTCAAGGAGTAATGGAACCCATTCCTCCTTATCTATTCCACTGGTTTTTATTTTTGAAAAAGTGTCCCCAAGAACTGGAGCAAGGAAATTCGTCACAAGTACATCTGCGGCCGAGTTCACTGTTAGATCGGAAAAATTGAGTACATGTTAATTCAAATGCTCTCTATACAATTCTTCTAAAGCCGAGTAGGGCCGGATAATGTGGCCAGCGCAGTCAGCCACCGCTGCTTGAATTTTCAAACAACATGTAAAATGTAAATGGAACATTTTGCACTTTTCAAAAATATGTAAAAAGTATATTTTGGCGTTTTAAAAACATGCAAATACATTTTTTTACACATTTCAAAAACATGGAAATAAAACATTTTCCACTTTTCTCAAAACATGTAAATAGAACAATTTGCACTTTTCTGAATCAAGCAAAAAGAACATTTTACACTTTTCTAAAATATGTAAATACAACATTTTGCATTACAATGAAGACCATTAATAAAATCAAAACAGTGGTTTTTGTATGGAAACAAATTGCTGCCTAAAACCAATGATTTCGTCCGGCCCTAAAGCTAATTCAAATGTGACTAATTGTACAAAAGTACAAATATATTAGGAAATTATAAATTCGAATGGAAACACACATATTTAAAAAATTACTTCTACAATTTCCTGCTTAAAGTTAATTAAAATTATTGCTAATCAGCAGGTAAAATGTTTCTTACCATTGATGAAATTTCCATAGTCCATTTTGGGGGCAGGACCGGTGACGGGGGCAACGAATTTTCTTGCCATTTTTGTAGTGAAATCTAAGGCTGTAGGAGATTTTTAAAAACAAGTGTTTCACATTACGCTTCAAAGTAATAAAAATAGTTTTCCCAGCTGAGGCTTTTTTAGTCGGTGTTCTTACATTATCTTTTATTAATTACATATTTGACTTGAGTGGGACCTTACATGGTAATGAACCCAGTATATTTTACTTAATAACATGGTCTAACAGGGTTTTAGTTGCCACTTCTTACATTTTAAACATTAGCTTATCTTATAAATGACGCGATACCAGTCATTTTGCATTTATTTGTTTTATGTCACCTGGAGCTTACACTTTAATTTTATTAATTACTGCAACTCCCAAGCCGCAGTAAAACACGTTGACTTGGTGGAATGGTCCAAAATATTTGCAAACTGCCATATTTACCTCGCATTACCATTTAACAGACCCCGTAATACTCAGATTTACATGGATCACACACAAATTCCACCACTGACCTTATCATTTGGACTACCGGTAAAACATACCCAAGAAGAAATCAATAGCTACAAGCCTCACCATCTGACCACAAAGTATCTACAATGTCATGCAGTATTCTTAGTATTCTATGACATTACAAGCCTTGGTTATTCATTTAAGCGGATCAACCTCCTCTACTACATCTATAACTCATATTCCAACCTACTTGAGTTCAATTTGCCTATTTTCGTTACCATGGCAAAAATGCTGCCTTTTGAAAAAATTCGACCTGCTCTGGAATCGTTTAAAAATTGGTTTCCATGTTGCTCCCAAACCAACGCTGTTCAAGACCGCAATGTTGAACAGGCTACTTATAAGCCCTGTCAAGATTATCCTGCACTCAACTGTACAACCAACAACCGCAGGCCAAACTTCAATGTCAAAGTTTCAATTTAAAAACCAATACGAGATAGAGTTGCAAGTGTTTCATCTTATTTGCAGTTTCTGTCGAACCTACGTCCAGGAAAAGGTGGAGTTGCGTATCCATTCAAAGGGCAAGGACAAAAGCGATGGATATTTGTCCCTCTGGCGCCAATTAAATCATATCTTTGTTTGTTTCTCTAAACAGTACTCGTTTATTCATCTTTACGACGAAGACGAGGAGAAAGACAGACGTATGCTTTTAAATAAAGAACAAATTTCTACGACTCGATTTATTGAGAAACATGGTCTTAACTTTGAAGCCTGTGTACAGAAAATAATAACCTCACACCTTTTTAACAATTCCAGTCCTTTAAGGAAGATTCGCGGGTTGGGAGAACCTGCAATTAGTTTTGCAAGCGTCACCTATGACAACGACCAACAGATCCCGTTGTTGGGATCCAACAACGGTTAATGTATGTACAGCTGGACCTGATCAATTGTTTTGCGCTGGGATTGTAAAAATATACGTGCAAAGGTATCACAAAATGGTAGAATGGGAAAAGGTGTCACCTCAACTTCGGCAAAAATATTCGCTTCTTTTGAAGGATGTTCTACTTCCTGAAGACTACCCAAAAACTTCGATTGAGCAGGAAATTATCAAGTGTAATAATTCCATGTACGTTGACCTGAAGAGAAATCTTTTGGAATTTAACATTTTTACGGGAGAGAAAGACAATTTTATTAAAATAAACTTAAACATAAACTTGACACTGTCGCCCAACGACGATAGCCCAAAGGACTCAGTATACGTAGCATAGCTTCGTTAGATACAAATATTACTTGTTAATGTTATCATCATAGTAAATTTCAAAAATTAATCAGTAGGCACAGAAGAATATAAATGATGCACACAAATTTGAACTGATTTCTTCAAAACAGAGATCACTATGTCTTCAATCAGCGTGCTAAGTAGACAATGCGATTTCATGAAGTTGAGGAAAAATTTGGAAATCGTTCCACGAGACCCAATGTAGAGCCCTATCACTTCGATTTCAGTAAGCCCGAGTTTCTGTTTGAAATAGGGGATGCATGGGTCATAAATTCTTTTTTTCTCTTGATGTACAGCCTCCGATTGATTTGTGTCATTCTGTTCCATACGAACGGTTGGATCAAGTATGATTACTTTCTTTGTTCCTAAGTTGTAAGCAATTATGTCAACTCGCCGCGAGCCATCTCCACTACATTCAACTTCCTGAAGAACTTTCCACCCTAATGTTTGCATGGCTTCAGCAATTAAACGGCGTACTGCATGATGTCGGTTATTACGAATTAGCTCTCCACGAGGGCAACGGCCAAGGATATGTCCTATCGTTTCAATCTCCTTACAACCATGTCGGCAATAAAGGGATCCTTGGTCGGGTCGAGGGATGGCATTAATTGGTAGTACATTTCCCACCATTTTAATAGCAGTGATCCATTCGGATGACGAAAGCCCATTTTTGGAATGAATCCATTTGTTAGCATATGGACATTCTTGAAATTGGATTACACCTTGTCCTTTTTGTGGTAACTTGCACCAGGTATCATATTCCAAGCTTTGTAAGTGATCACGGATAAATTTACTATTTTTCCCCTTGTGCTCAGCCATAAGTTGCCTTTCTTCAGATGGCACACCAAGAAAATCTAAACAATATGATTTTTCAATTTCCAAATCCTTCACCTCGTGGATCAAAGCGTGGCCAGAATTTGATAAAATTTCAAGAGCATTAAAGTTTTGGATTCCAGCTTCCCATTTAGCACGAATTAGGCCTAATCCTTTCACCTTTGAGCTAGAGTACAGCATGCTAGTTGGGGTACTTGTAGGAATACCAATAAATTCCTTAACAGAACTACGAATTATTTTATCAATGGAATCTAAATATTTTGTAGACAACTTTGCAAGTGGGGCATTCTGGAATGGATAAACTAGGGTGGGCCATAAATAAGATTTCAGAACTTTTAATTTCTGATCTGGTCTCAGCATTGGGGTGGATGTCAACTTTTCAACTTTTTCACTGAATTTTTTTATGACCTTGCTTTCGTCAATAACTATACAATCAGTGAATGTCACTCCTAAATATTTTATAACATCTTCAGGTCCGATACAATGGATGTACTCGTCAGCACCTACTTGAAGGGGATCCTGGCACATTTTGCCTTTCACAATACTGATAGCAGCACTTTTTAAGGGATTCATGTGAAGACCAATAATAGCTAAAGATTCTGTGCTCTGCTGATAAAGCTCAATAGCTGAATGTCTTGAATTCCCAAACATTCCTGTATCATCTGCAAATTCAGCATTAGACACATTTTCATGTAGGGGGTGCAGAGAAAATCCAAACTTATCTGCAACTTCTTTCTCACTCAAATCATGTATCATGGGGTCAATTGCAACATTAAATAGAAATGGTGAAATTGGACTTCCTTGCGTTACCGCCCGCTCAAATTTTATGGGATTTGATTTGCCTTCAATAGTAGTAATACGAGTGTAATTGCCACTAGCTAAACTGCAAACAAGGTGTGTTAGTAAAGATGGCGCTGGTTTAGATTGTATTTGGTTGAATACATGCGCATGTCCAACACTGTCAAACGCCTGGGTGATGTCCCCAAAGATAATCGTGCAGTCTGTCTTGTCTTTTCTGGCCTTCTTAAGACATTAGCTAACCAAGGTGGTGTTAATTAATGTGTCTGCAGTGTTTGTGAAGCCGCGTTGATTGTCATTATGGGTGAAGTAATCCCTTAAGTCACTATTCAGAACTTTTTCCATGATGCGTCGTAAAACAGAGCTTACATTTATTGGACGCCAGTTTTTTGAACTTTTAATATCTCCAGATTTGTAGATCAGCACAGTACGAGCTTCTCGCATGAATAATAGGACATAGTTATGCATTATCATGTACGATAGAAGTTGTGATAAAATAACCTTGGATTTTTTTAAAGTTGATTTTACCCAACGAACTAATACTCCATCAGGTCCAGGAGCAGAATCTACGTTCATTCTTTTTATCTGAGCTTTAATTTTCTCCTGTGAAACCAGAGGGCAGTACTCAGCATCAATTTGGCACTGCTGCTCTTGACTTACAGCCCCATACACCGGCCCAACGGAATTATTAGGTGTTCCCCATCGAGTAGTAAAATCGCGTTCTAAATCAGCTAATGGTATTGTACAGCACTTATCGTTTGAATTTAGGACCATTCTTACAGCCTTTCTTCTTTGATTATAGAACAGATACTGCACCATTTGTTCTGGATACTCTTGTTTTCGTGCCTTTCTTTTTCGATTCGACGTTCTCTGTGTGTTAGAACTTAAATTGTAGCCAGCATCAGCATTTTTAAAAACCTTGCTTTTCTTTCGTAGGTCATAAAACCGCTTTGCTGGATTTTTAGGACCAGGAAGTTCTTTTTCACACTTTCGCAAAATTTGCAAGTAATTACTGCAAAGGCTTTCCAATAACGCATGGTCTGGGGAGTTTGTAGACAGATAGTTATCAATTTTCGTAATAAGATCATCAAATTCAGCATTAAGGGTAACTACTTCTGCATCTCGATCTTCTTCACCAACACCATCAAACATATTAAAGTAAGGGCTCAGATCTTTTACTAATCCTTGACGATAAACATCGGGATGGGCACTGGTGATGTGACGTTTTAATCCCTTACGTTTGTAAGTCTTATCACAATGTGGACATATAACACAATTACCAATGGACGAATCGGCAATATCTTGAGATGCCATGGGAGAAGTTTGAAGTTTAAAATTTTAAACTAATAAATGTTTTACAAACTAAATAATATCTACGAGTTTCCATTTCGAAGCGAAAGAAAAAAAATAATGATGTTTACGAAAAATGAGAATCATTAAAATAATAATTAAAATATTTAAAATAATATTACAAGAGTTTCGCTAATATTATAAGAATAATTTAAAAAATTAATAAAATCAATTTTTAAGAGAGCAATCTCTACTAAACTTGGCATAAAATATTAAAATGAGGCGAAACTTGTTGTCGCTCGCGAGCATAAATAAAACACGACTGCCCTAGCTGAAGTCAGAATAGAATTGAACAAATGATGGAAAACGAATTAATTATCGTTTGTTAAGAAAAGAAGTTGCAAAGTTTTTTCAAGGGGATGAAGAAGTTTTTGTAAGGAACTATGGATAGGGCTTTGAGGATCTGTGTGGAATAACAGGGGGAATGCAAACGTTTTTAAGGCAACTACTTGAGTTTGGGATTCATCATTATTTGGAGGATGGCTTTGCATCTGCAAGGATGTCTAAGCGTAGTTTAAGATACTTGAATGACACAGTGCATGGGGGAGGAGAGGCGAAGGCTCTGGCTGTGGGTTCTAATTCTTTTACTACACTTTGGATTATATTGTTTGATAGTTTCGCTGTTACTTTGGTTTGCTTTGTTTTTGAAACTTTATCTTTCTGGATTACAATTGAAAGGGTTTGACAGTAATAAAAAAAAGTTTGCAGTTTTAGTTTTCGACTTTTAGTTTTTTTAAACAATGTACTATGAACAATCACACTTACCAGTTACTTCAGTTAAGGAATTTTCTTTCAATTTCCATTAAAAAAACTAAGGCTATATGAAAGGAAATGGAAGTTTTTTAAGGTTCGCATTTTACGATATTAAATTTTAAATTATTATTAATTAACAGTAAATTTCCAGCAAATAAAGTGACTTTATTCCAAATTATTACAGTTTAATATTTATTATGTACTATATTTCAGGTCATTCGACTTTGGTCGATTCAAACTTTTTATCCGAAGGCAGCAAGTGGTTCAAAACTGGGAAAACCGCCATATTCAACGGGCAAAGAACTCTTGGGGATTTTCTCGAGTAATACTGGAACCCATTCCTCCTTATCTGTTCCAAAGATTTTCATTTTTGAAAAACCATCCCCAAGAATTGGGCTAAGAAAATGTTTTACAAGAACTTTTGCGGCTGCGTTCACTATAAAATAAAATAAACAAAATTGTGTACAAGTTAATTTAAATATATTTTATAGAATGCTGAGACATACTGTGGCTGGTGGCTTATTGAGACAAATTACAAATTAATTGAGGATAGTTTTAAATTTGAAGCGAAATAATAAACATATTTTAAAACAAAAATGACTTTTAACCATTCCTATGTAAATTTAAAATTTCAAACATTGTACGATTTTTCTTACTGTTAATGTAATATCCGTAGTCCATTATAGAGCCAGCACCGGTAACGGGGTCAACAAATTTTTTTGTAATTTCCATTGCAAAAGCTAAGGCTGTATGACATTTTACAAAAGTAATGTTTTAAGTTACGCTTCAAATTTAAATTCTTAAAAAAAAAGAAAATTTCCCAGTTAAGGCTACTTAAGTCCATATTATTGTTATAGTTTCAGATTTAACAAAAAAAATACTTGCGGGGTGTCTTACATGGTAAATAGGTAAGCTGGCTTGAATTGTATCCTTTAAAATCAAAAATCAGTCCGACTAGACCAGTACTAGTAAAATTCTCCTGAGGAGGCATATTTTTTTCAGCTTTACTCCAGCGGTTGATTGTTAACAGTATATGGTCTTCATAAGTATCCAGGATTTTGGAATTCCCTCCATTTTCCAAATATTTACGAATTTTCCATTTTCCGTACTCAATCACAAATACTAAAAACATTAGTTAACATATACCAAAGTACAACAATTTAAACTTTAAAATAGTTTCTGTATGGTATCGAGTATAAGTACTAAATTAATGTAGTATTTCATGCTTTGAAAACAATTAATGGATTAAAAATACCTGGTTGTCCTTTATAATCCAGACCACTAACGTAGTAAGGAATTTCCTTCTTCATCTCACTAGGAGGTTCCCATGTTTCCAAATCTACACCTTCATCCTGTTTTTTTTAAACAACAATTTTACACAAGCAGTCAAAATCAGGAAAATTATGAAAATGCCTATATGAGTAAATGACTATATTTTCTTCTATATTGTGTATTTTTACTCACAGCAGATTGTGCAGAAATCCTGAAAACACTCACGACCATCAGCAAGACGACCACAATACTGCAGCTGAAAGCAAGCGCTCTTACGTTTCTTTGGGTTACCATTTTGACTGGAGTGAAACTTGAGTTTAAATATTTTTTAGCTTAAAATTTTCTAGCTAAAATATGAAAAGAAATATATTCCCTATGGTAGTTTGTAACCCTTAGCTGATCACAGATCTGCTTTGACTAAGTTGAATTGTTCAAAGCCGCTTCAACGTCAACGTTCAACGTCTATGCCCGTATGACGATACTAAAAACACTAAAAACTAGTTTTTTGTAAAAGATAATTGAAGACAGAAAGCTGTATTCCTTAGCGGACATGTGCTATAGTAATTTATCGATTAGTTAATGATTAAAAGTGATAGTGAAGTTCAAGGTTGGTTTCGTTTTAAGTAAGACTGCCAAGTGCGACAATAGGCCTGGGATGATTGTATATATATTGCATATAATGTCTGTAATTTGCGTGAGAATTCTATAAAACTAAAAGCTTGTTCATATAAGATATGATTCAAGACGAATTTTTTACTCTTTCACGGTACTTTGTTAATGCAATTCATCTGTATCTAATAATCGATTAGGTGATGGTCAAGTTTTACTTAGGTACAATCCAAATGGCAAGAAAGTGGAAAAATCAAGTGGGTTTAGTGACTGCAGCTTAATTTATATAAAAAGTCGAATAAAAGACCCGAAAGATTACAACACAAATATAAAACCATAAGATGCAACAAAAATCCGGCTCTTTGAGCTGAATTTGTCGACCGGAGACCCGAAGTAGATGCTGAGCTTACTGCGCAATTTGGCTTTGATAAAAGAGTAGAACTTTATTAGTTTATTGTAGTAACTCTTAAATAAAGACAGCGCGTATCTCTCCTACATGAGTTTCTCATTTTATTAAATGTGTGGTTGCACGCACAGTTTTAATTATTAAGGTGGCACGGACGGGATGTGGTAAGAGTTTTGTGGTACAAATGGCCTGGGTATGACTGGTGAATGGTGAGGGTACAATCAATCTTTAAAACCGTGGGCTGGGAAAATGCTTCTGGCAAAATACTGTTTGTTGCACGTCGGCTGGGTACTGGTGGTATAACTAAGAGAGTTGTGGGTACAATTAGTACGGGAACGAGTAGTAAGGGTACGTATAGTACAAAAACGAGTGCTCGTTTCGGTTTGAATGGGCTAAGGGCTATTGATGCAAGCACTAGTGATCTCGGAAAATAGAGGACTATGTGCGAGTCCATTGCATGTTATGCACGCACGTAATTTGCATACTAATTATGTATCTTGAATGGCTATATCGCTTGAGCAGTACTAGACGACAAGAAATAAAACTTTTATTAAATAACAGACATAACAAAGAAACATTAAAGAATTTTCTTGTTTTGCTATTTATGCTTTTTGGCTATCTTATTCATTAATACTCTTAATTTATAATTCAAGTTTTAGTGGGCATTAACACGAAAATTGTATAACTACACAGTTATTATGCCGAACAATAATTTTAAATTCTATAAATAATTACCAAACATGATAGAAATGACGTTATTAGCATTAGAACAATGTGAACGAGTTATACGTCGTTCCTCTTTCATAGATTCAGGCTGTTTTATCATCCAAAGACAGCAAGGGGTTCAAAACTGGAGGAACCACCATACCAACTGGGTAGAGAACTCTTGGGAATTTTCTCGAGAAGTAATGGAACCCATTCCTTCTTATCCTTTCCACTGAATTTTACTTTTGTGAAAATATCTCCAATAAGTGGGAAAATAAAGTACGTCGCAAGTACTTCTGAAACCGGGTTCACTATAAAATTGACACAAGTAAAAGTAAAGTTAAAAGTTAATTCAACTTCACTTCAGACAGCAGTTCTGTCTGATAAGGCTAAGTTTTTTCTTACTGTTAATGAGATTTGCGTACGCCAGTTTTGACAGGGGACCAGCCACTAATTTTCTTGCAAAATCCATTGCAAAAGCTAAAGCTGTGTAAGATTTGACGAAAATAGTGTTTTACAATACACACATTTTTAGATTATTTCAAATTATTTTTTAAAAAAAGGAAAGTTTTCCGACTAATGTAACTAGTAGTCAAAGTCATTAGTTTCATATTTAATTTTTAAAGGTTTGATTCAATTGGGGTCTTACATGGTAAATGGGTAAGGTCCCTTGAGTCATACCCTTCAAAATCGCCAACCAGTCCAAAGTGACCAGTGCCAGTACCAGTAGAATTGTCACTAGTTGGCAAATTTATGTTGGCTTTACTCCAACGGCTAATCGTTAAAATAATTTGGTCGAGGTAAATATCCAGGATTTTTACATCGCCTCCATCTTCCAAGTATTTACGGACGTTCCATTTTCCGTACTCAATCACAAATACTAAAAAATTTAGTTAATATGATTAAAAATAATTTATGGAGGGTATCGTGTATAAGTACTTAACTAAAACAGTATTTCCCGAAACTACATGGTATTAAGAATTTTAAATCCGTTTCTTGTTTAGTCAAGGATTTTAGAAATGTATTAAATTATAGGTATATCTGTACATGTGCAGAAATTAAAGAATTAAAAATACCTGGTTGTCCCTTATTATCCAGTCCGCCAACGTAGTAAGGAAATGCCTTCCTCAACTCCCTTGGAGCTTCCCATTTTTCCAAATCAATACGTTCACCCTAAAAAAATAATGTACACGCAGTAAATCAAAATTAGAAGCATTTTGAAATTTTTTCAGAAATTTATTAAATATTATTTTAAATAGAGATATACCAAATATTCTAATATATAATTATTTTTACTCACTATAGGTTCAGCATAAATCCTAAAATCGCTCACGATCATCAACAAGACTGTGGCAATACTGCAGCCACAAGAAAGGGCGCTGGAAATTCTTTGTATTACCATTTTGACTGTTACTGATGCTGGCTGCTGTAAAACTGATATAGACAACTTGAAAAATTTTGCTTGAAGCTCTTAATATGTAGCTACAATAGCAATAGATCTGCTTTAACTTTGAGCTCAATAATTGTTGAAAATTCGCTTCGAAGAACTTGACTTTTATATGCGCGTTCGGTTGACAACACTAAAAAACTAAAAACTTGTTTACTTAAGAAATTATTAAAGACAAAAAAAGTATCTGTACTTCTCACCAGACTGTCACTAATGGAATTGATCGATTAAGTGATGGTCAAGTTTATCTTAGGGTATTTGTAAGTAAGACTGCTAAATGCGACAACCAGTACCAGAACAGGGCTTATTAATTCACAGACGACAGACATGAGATGTAGCGATGACATATGTTATGCATTATGTTAGGTAATATGAAAATAATATCCTTCAGTAATTTTGAATTTAAAATAGTGCAACCTGCCGTGTTTCCTTTATTTCAGTATTTGATGTTGTAACAACAGTAACAATGGTACGTGAATTGTAGTATGATACTAATAAATATAAGATACGTAAAAAAAACACAACACTATTGAAAATATGCAAGAAATTTGAATATAGCATTATGCAATATTAATAACGCTGATAACAATTACGACAATTTTGTAGTAGGTTGTTCCGGTTGTTCGTCGGTACGGTGGCCGGTGGTCAATATATAATTTTTATCCGTATACAGCAAGCGGTTTAAAGCTGGCATAACCGCCATACTCAACAGGCAAAGAACTCTTAGGAATTTTCTCGAGTAGTACTGGAACCCATTCCTCTTTATCTGTTCCATAGGATTTCATTTTTGAGTAACTATCTCCAAGTATTGGACCAGCAAAATTCGTCATTAGCACTTCTGCTTCCGGGTTCACTATAAAATAGGGGACATTGTGGACGCGTTTATTCAAGACAATTTTATAAAATTCTGGTAATCGTAAGACATATTGTCAGTGAAGTACCAAAATGATCCATATCTGATGTAAGCTAGAATCAAAATGAGCTATGTCATAAAAACAAAATGAGAAACATATGCGTCAAATGTTAATTAGGACTTTTTGAAAAGTGTAAACTGTTCTACTTATGTTTTTGAAAAGTGTAAAAATGTTCTATTTACATGTTTTTGAAAACTGTAAAAATGTTCTATTTACATGTTTTTGAAAAGTGTAAAAATGTTCTATTTACATGTTTTTGAAAACTGTAAAAATGTTGTATTTACATGTTTTTGAAAACTGTAAAAATGTTCTATTTACATGTTTTTGAAAAGTGTTAAAATGCTCTATTTACATGTGTTAGAAAAGTGTAAAATGATCTATTTACATACAAAAGTGCAAAATATTCTATTTAAATGATTTTGAGACATGTTTCAATATTTGTGTAGATAGTGAATATTGGTATTAGCTACAAATGGATATGGGTCATTTTGGTTCTTCACCGACTATATGTGACTTAATTTGAAATATTAAAAATCAAGGTTAGTTTTAAATTTGAATAATAGAAAATTGAAGCACATACTAAGCTTTTAAAAAATTGACTTTTAAAAATTCCCAAGTAAAGTTAAAATTCCTAAAAATGTACAATGTACGCTTTTAACTTACTGTTAATAAGATACCCGTATTCCATTTTGTGACCAGGACCGGTAATGGGGGCAGCAAATTTTCTTGAAACTTCCATTGCAAAAGCCAAGGCTGTATGATATTTTACAGAAAAATTGTGACACGAGTACAATTCAAATTCATAAAAAAAAACAAGGCTACTACATATTATACTCCATATTATATTATTATTTAGTTTTAGATTTAACTATATAAATATTTGGCTTGAAGTTGAGTGGCGTCTTACATGGGATATGGGTAAGCTGACTTGATTTGTATCCTTCAAAATCAATAATCAATCCAATTAGACCAGTACCAGTACTACTAGAATTTTTACTAGGAGGAGGCAAATTATTTTCAGGTTGACTCCAGCGATGGTAGGTTAACATTATATGGTCGGCGTAGGTATCCAGGATTTTAGAATCCCCACCATCTTCCAAATATTTACGGACGTTCCATTTCCCGTACTCCATCACAAACACTAAATTATTTAATTAATATATACGTACATCGTCTGCGAAGAACCAAAATGACCCATATTCAATTTAAGCTACAATCAAAACGTGCTATGTGATAAAAAAAATCAGAAACATGCGTAAAATGGTTATTACGAGTTTAAAAAAAAAATGGAATGTTCTATTTACATGTTTTTGAAAAGTGCAAAATGTTCTATTCACATGTTTTTGAAAAGTGCAAAATGTTCTATTTACATGTTTTTGAAAAGTGCAAAATGTTCTATTTACATGTTTTTGAAAAGTGTAAAATGTTCTATTTACATATTTTTAAAAATTGCTATTGAAATGCTTTGAATACATGTTTCAATATTTGTGTAGATAGTGGATATTGTTTTTAACTACAAATGAATATGGATCATTTTGGTTCTTCACTGACGATATATAATATTTAAAAACAATTTTATGTCCTATTTCGTCAAGAATTTTAAAAATAGGTTGAAAAATGTCTAGGAATTAAAATAAATTAATGAAATCAAAATACCTGGTTGTCCTTTATTATCCAGACCGCTAACATAGTAAGGAAATGCCTTCTTCATCTCACTAGGAGCTTCCCATGTTTCCAAATCTACATCTTTATCCTTATTTTAAAAATAAATAACCACAATTTTGCACAATCAGTCAAAATTAAGAAAACAATGAAAATACAAATGCATTAAAAAATAATACAATATATTATCATGCTTGATTTTTATTTTTACTCACGGTAGGTTGGGCAAAAATTCTGAAATCGCTCACGACCATGAGCAAAACGGCTACAATACCGCAGCTGTACGAAAGCGCTATTATGCTTTTTTGAGTTACCATTTTGATTGAACTAATAATTATTATAACTAAAGTTCCTATTCTTAAGCCTAAAATTTTGAAACAAAAACTATTAAAATTTAATATACTGTCTGGTAGCTTGTAACCCTTAGTTGACAACAGACCGCTGCTTTAACTTTGAGTTCAGTTGCCTAAAAGCTTTAAAAGTTCAAAGTTTTTGCTTTATATGCGTCTGTTGAAGATACTAAAAAACTAAAAAAACTTGTTTATATAAGAAAAAATATTCAAGACTGGAATTTCCTATATTCCATTATAGACCTTTGTTAATGCAATTCATCTGTATCTATTGACCGATTAGGTGATGGTCAAGTTCAACTTATTATTAGGTACGTTCTAAATAAAACTCCTTAAGTAGATGCGAGAATAAATCCCGTATTGATTTACAGACCGCATACATACCAGTGTGGTATATGCTATGTGTGTAGTATTCACCGCAAGTGCACACTATCTATATATTAATTACATAACTATCGCTTGGCTTGAGTAGTACTAGAAATTGAATTGAATTGTCACGGCAGCAATGAAGCTCCGTCAATTCTTGTTAGTAATTTTTGCTGTTTTATTTTTTGGCATAAAAACCAGTTTCAATAAATTGCAATTTCTCACTTAAGATTGACCCACGGCTCAGCTATGCATATAATAAACATACCTGCAGGGGTGCATATGCTTATGCACAAAAAAATTAAATTTTTACATTTTTTGAAATTTCGTGTTTTTTTTTGTATTTTTATTAATATTTGATACAAATTAGCAATACAGAAAATTCATTTTTAAAATTTTGAGAATAAATTAAAACCAATCAAATTGCGCCAGATTTTTTTAAGCAATATTCACAAAATCAAACTCGACCGAGAGGAGTTCCCCCCTTTCACGGATGAGATATTATGCTCCCTGATCACTCGACGGTGACGGGACACGATGTAGAAGCAAAAAACGTTATATATTGCAAAAATGAAGAAAATCACAAACGCCATAGACGCAAGCATGCTCCCCGCAAAAATGGGGTTCACACAGTACATGAGAAAAATTCCATAAAATCCAATTGCCAATCCTGTCGCTATCATCCAGATTAAAAGCAAAGCTTGTTTTTCCTGTAATTATTATTAATTAAGAAATGTCGTCAACAACAAAATAAACCTAATTAAATGCTTAATGTATGAATTTTAATTTTATTCATGTAATTCTAATTTAGTGTAATTAGTAATTAAGTAATTAATTAATCAGGTATAATTATATTTGCATATGTATAAATTAAAAATTATGCTAATCGCCTTACGTAATGAGCCCCCGCGTAGAGAATGCATCCAGTCAGAGTGCACATAAAGTCCATCACAGCTAGCGAGGTACGATATGACAACAAATTATGTAAATCTTTATCTATAATCACACATGACAAATAGGTACGGTCATAAGTGGCCCCCGTAAATGTCGTCCCCACATTACCAATTGGTACACCCCCACAATACTCACCCCACATTATTCGCCCCTGGGTATAAGTCACCCCCGTTTAAGTCGCACCCGATCACTATTAACCCCCGTTATATTCGCGACTAATATGTGGGGGTGAGTAATGTGGGGTGAATAATGTGGGGATGACTTAAACGGGGACAATTATAACCGACAAATAATCACCAACAATTATTGCATTGTATAAGTTGATAAAACTAAATATCGGAAATAACTTAATTTAATTAAATACAACAATAAATATTTACAAATGCGGAAATCGTCACCATCCAAACGTCTATCAAAATTAAAGGTATATGATTCATCATATTCGGCCACGGTTTTGTTCAAACTTGCTGGATTGTGACTGTAGTAAGAGGAAGTAGTTGGGATTGAAATTAAGTTGAGCAAATTCAAAAAGAAAGAAACACCGCATAAAATCTAAGGGACCAAGGAAAACCATAGTAATTTATTTTATAATCTAATCAGTTGTAATCAGTTAAGTAAACATTCCAAAAGAGTATTAAATATTTGTGCTACTACAGCTGATCAATATTAGTTTTGTATTATTTATTAAAATTATTGTATGGTCATACTATTTGAATTGTAGCAATTAATTTAGTCCACATTTTAAGCGTGCAGCAGCAAATTGTTTTTCTATCTAAGTTCATCTGATCTAGTTCGTGGAAACAGTAATCTGAGGGTGGGTTATGTAAGACACTTCCCGCTTCAACGAAGATCCAGGCAGGTATGTGGAGAGGTGGGGGTGGGGGTGGTTTTGTTATTTCGTAGCACCCTTGTAACCTGTAAAGAAAGAATACAAATTTCCGCATCTTTTTTATGCTATTAAAATTTGAAAGGTTATCCTATGCGCTCAGCTAAAAATAATGTCTCAAAAGGCGCACGTTTTTAATTCATGTGTTTTAATTAATTTTAATTTTTTCTAAAATTTTTTGAATGAATAATAATTATTACCCAGATGGTAATTTGGCAATTGACAGGTCTAGAAGTTGTTGATTACGGACCAGAAGTGAATGATCCGCCATTAAAGAGCTCTTTCTTTTTGTAAGCTCAGTTATGTCTCCTGCAAATCTGGCAGCCATTTTGAATTCCCCCTGTTCAAACAAGGCTTGGCTCAAACATTGAAGCGCCCGAATTGTGTCCGGGTGATATTCACCTAGAGCCTTCCTGCGTCCAATGAGAACGTCTCTCAAAAGCTTTGTGGATTCATCAAATTTTCGTTCGCAGCACAGCGCATCCGCCCACGCTTCCTTTGTATTGAGAGTAAGAGGATGCTCCGGCCCTAAATGAGCAGATCGAACTTGAAGAACATGCGCGTACATTTCAATGGCACTTTTAGTGTCATCAAGCTGGACTCGCACATGCGCAAGGCTATTTTCTGTGTCAGCTAATTCTAGCATAGAGTAGCCTAGGGTTCGGTTTTGATACTCTAAGACCCCTTCCAAAATATTTTGCGCTGTTTCCTGATCATCCAAGAAACTTAGTGTTGTCGCGTAGTCAGATTTTAAAAGTAAGGTGTCTCTATGATGAGGTTCCCGCACTTTTTCGCTCGTCTCAATCAATGCTGTGTAAACCTGGATTGCCTTGTCGTATTTTTCTTGTTTAACTAGGACGCGGGCAATCCAAGTTTGAATTTGTAGCGCGAATACATTAGGATTAGGATCGGCGCCTTGTCCATGATCTTCCCTGCTGCTTTCTGTAAGAACCCGTTCAAAGAGTTTCAATGCATCAGCATACTCTCCGTGTTCGTAGATGAGTATTGCTAGGTTGAATTTTAATGTCAAAGCAACTGGGTCATTACTGAGATGACGGGATGACTTTCTTCGCTCTTCCAAAACCGCACACAACAATTTAAGTGCGCCTGGGTATTCGCCTAGACATTTGAGTGCTTCAGCAATGCAGACTTGGGTAGCCATAGTTTCAGCATGATCTATGCCAAGGAGTTTTTTCTGGACGGTGTAAACTTGCGTGAAGATGTCCTTTGCATTTGAATGCCTTCCTTGTTTCAAGAGCACATCCCCTATTTTAATTTGTATTGTTAATGACAGGCTGTGCTCGGGTCCTTGTTCTGGGTGAGTTTCTACTTTTTTGAGTAATGTTTGGTAAATGTCAAGGATCTTATTGTAGTCAATTATTAGTTGGTAAGATTGACATAATATGCTCCAAATCGTGCCCATTAAATCAACGGTATTTTCCGTTTCTTTTGTTGATAACGATTTCAATCCAGTTAAGAGACTTGTCACAGTTAAAAAATTGTCAATTAAATCCCTAGATTCTTCTAGGCTATGTCCCAATGACCTATTAGTAAGTCTTCTCTCTAAATACTGAACAAGCCCCTTACACAATTCAACAAGGAGCTTGGAATGGTTTACAAACGTTTTCTGAGACAGTAAAACACGCTGCTTTGCTTCTGATTTGAGAATTTCCTTAATGATATCCCTAATGATAGATTGAATATCTAACGAATTTTCAGATTGTTGGATCACAAAGTAGTTTTCAAGGAGGTCTAACGCTTGCTCAAAATCATGTTGTTCCACTTTCGGGAGTAAAGATTTCAATATTTGGACAGTAAGGCAAAGAGGGGAAATGTACGCAGCAAAGCAAATGATTTTAGTTGCAATGTCTCCATTTTTAAATTTTAGAATTGTTTCAAAAGTCACGTTCCAAATGTTCATCAACGTTACATTTTGTAAGCCAGTTTCCGGAGAAGTATCATTTGGAGGGGTCTTTAAAATCGTTCGACTTCCGCACTTTTCGTAATTTTTGATAAAATCTCTAATTTCATAATTTGAGTCAGCTGATGTTTTTTGTCTTTTTTGAATGTCGGCCGTTGCGGCTTGAAGTGCAAAAGGACTGAAGCTAAAATAGTGACCAAGCTCCGCGGCGTCTGTTCTATTTTCTTGTGTGTCTGGTAATTTGAGCTGTTCAAGATAGAAAATGACGCAGTCACTCTCCGTCCAGGGCTCTAAAATAATGATTGTGTTGTTCTGAAGAACGTCGTTCCAGTTTTTATTTCTGGAGGTGACCAGAATTGTAGGCTTGAAGAGTTCATCGTCATCACGGGAAGATTGGGGTGGGAGATAAGCTTGGATTCCCTTTATTTGCCTTTCAGAATCATCACTTAGGGAGTCGGCATTGTCAAATATGATTAAAACTGACCTGCTTTCTCCATTGATTTTCTTTTGGCACATTTTTGTGTAGATGTCCTTGACTATGGTGTCGAATGGCTTTGACCTTCCTCGCAATTCTGACCTGACTCGTAGTTCTGTTGCAAGTTTGACTCTAATTTGCGCCTGTGCAGAAGAGCGATTTCCAGTATCAATCCATACAATGTGATTATACGCATGGCCATATTTGTGTATGTACATGCGGACAGCCTCCGTCTTTCCTACCCCTGCCGGGCCTGCAATTACCCAGAGTGGTGTTTGATTCTTATCAGCTCTAGTATGTTTTAAGTCGCATGTGGGCCTTTTAAGTTTCTCATGCAGCGTTTTAAGGAAATCCTGACGTCCAGTAAATGTCTGAATTGGTTTTTGGATTTGAAACCGGAGGCTATCCTTGGACTCGGTCTAAAAAGAATATCATTGTATTTTTTCTAATTATGATAACGTTCAAAAGAATTTAATTAAATACATGGTTATTGAATTAAGTGATCCTTGGTTTGCCGCCGATACGACAACACAACTCCCGAGTACCGGAAAAAATGTAAAACTTCAAACTTAATTTTAATCAGGATAAAATATCGTAAACACATTCTGTGACTGATTCTGTTACTAAAAAAAAAGTTCAATTAATTTCAAAATGAATTATCAAATTCAAAGCTCGACGACGGAAAACTATCCTAGCAAGGGGATTTGAAAAGCCGGAAGTTATAATACTTAAGATTGTGGAATCAGATACAGCATAACGCACCACGGTTCGACGCGTGCTATTGGAATTGTTCTGCTCCGAGCTACACCTTTCCTATATACTACTATACTCCAAAATCAGTCTGGCACTTTGAGTCAATTTTGAACGTGTGACGGTCAAATTTGAACGACCAGTATTTTTGCAAAAAGATCATTTTTGATTGTAAGGCGTTCGAAATTGAACGTTTAACGTTCAATTTTGATCACTTGAGCCCTGGAAACCATTGAAATAAACCTGACGGCCAAATTTAAAACCTGGCAAGTAAGATAACTTTCTTAGCAGAAAGAGCATAAAACTTAGCACATTTAACAACTGTACCCTCTTCTGTCAAAACTGTATTAGTAAACGATAATGAGGGGAAATTTAAATTTGTATGCTAAAGCAAATACATGCAATTAGCATGGAAGTCACTAAACGATCAAAAATTGAACGCCTCACGATCATAAATGATCGTTTTGCAAAAATACTGGTCGTTCAAATTTGACCGTCACACGTTTTAAATTGAATAAAAGTGCCAGACTGATAAAAATACTTTCCTGCTACTTGGACCAGGTTATTTTATATCATAATTAAATCAAAAAAATTACTAGAAAGAATTTTTGTGGAACAAACTACGCAGCAAAAACAATCAAAAAATATTACAATTTTACCATACCTATACTATAATATAAATCAGTTCAACTTCCTCATACTGTCTTTGTTTCGACAATGTCAATCGAGATTTATTATTTCATCAACTGCAACAACGACAACAACAGTTAACAAAGTATCTCTCATCTTTATAATTTACTGTAATTAATTATTAAATACTTTTAGTCTACAGTAAGTCTCTTCCGTCGTCAGTCGTTCACGCCACATCGCAAACAATTCACTTCAAAATCACCATCAAACTCAAGTTCACTGACAGTAGCTGACAGCCGACAGTGACACCACGACCAAATTCTACAACTGTAAGGAACTTCCCACTGATTCCCACAATCCCACACAACTCTTTTTTTGTTTTTCACAAAAGCTACCTGAAATTTTAAAACTTAAGGTGTGGCACCCCGACAGGACAGCGCCGACAACCAACACAAACCAGTACATTACCCGACAGTAGACTTGACGGGAAAGGAGCAGGGTTGATGCAAAGCACGCGTAAGCACATCTAATAAGTATAGTCTAGCAGAACAAAAAAACGCAAGCTAACCGACAGCCGCAGACAGCCGACACATTTACAAGTTACCTGCTGTTTTGGAGCATACGACGGTGCAAAGCAACGTACCACGCTATTTAAGGGCATAGTTTGTGATCTCAGCTGTGCTACATTAGAACAAAAGCATACGACGGTGCGAAGCAAGGTATTTTGTCGGACAGTATCGATTCTTCCTGCGCCCTAAAAGACATTATTTCGCAAAACCAAGCCGACTAGCGGAAAGCAAGAGAATGAACGGACCACTTTTTTTCGCTGTATGCTTGCATCCTAAAGCAACTGAACAGAACAGCGCTTCATAATAAAGAAAACCTTATTGCTCTCTGTGTTGACCTTAGCTAAGCACTTGACTAAATAAAAAGGAACAAGCTGTAGCTGACTGAAATGAACCGACTCAGTGACCCTTTCGTTGCCAAAGTCAATGAACTTTATAACCTATCAAAACCAAAGATCCGATGAATAGACGGTATAGACAAACATGATAAGCGTAATAGGCAAAGTAAAGGGCTGCAAGGAGAAACTTTCCCTCCTACTATGCTTTAAATTTACATTGATAAGATCACAGAGATTATCTGTAGCAGCGGCATACAAGGAATGCAAATGTTTATTGTTGAACTGCTATATTTGTTTATATGCAGACGACATTATTTTCCTTGCCTTTAATGAATTCCAACTACAGAGACAGATTAACATCCTTAGCTATTTTTTCAAAGAAAATGATTTAACAGTCAACCTAGCCAATGCCAAGCCAAGTCATGATTTTTAGTAAAGGCAATTAGATACGTAATCCAACAAGGTTTTACTAACATATTAAAACTTTAAAAATAGTAAACAGGTATGTATACTTGGGTGTTTCCTTTACCTAAAGCAATATATTTGATGAAGATAAAACACTTTATCCAAAAAGCCAAAGCATCACAATTAAAGGTGTTTAAACTCTTTGTTCGGGCTAAAATAAAGGACATTGACGTACATTTCAAATTCGTTCAAACACTAGTCAGCTGGATACTTATGTAGGCAGCACCAATATGAGTATGCCGCTACTGCAAATAGCTTGAAAAATTCCAGACCATATTCCTCTTACGGCTCTTGAACACTACTAACCTAACTCCTAGGTTCTTTCCCCGCCTAAAAACGGGGGCGCAAAACATCAGGCTGATATTATTCAAAGCACTGCTTAGATTTATTGAAAATACGCTCAACGCGGAAGAAAACAACATTACCAAAAGCTGCTATCTAGAAACTATGAACTCTAAAGCCCTATACCGTAGATATAACTTGATGCTTCAAACTCAAAAGATTTTTGCGGATGCACAACTAGAGCGAATGTTTAAAAACCTGAACCCTGAATACCTCAAAAAGCATACAAAGGAAACTTTAAAACAATATTAACTGAACTGCATCAACGACGACGTCCTCAGAATGCAGAGCTGTAGCGCAATGACACTCCTTGCCAGTATCAAAACTAATGCACTAAAATTGGAATACTTTAAGACGAACATGGAATGTAGCATGACAAAATGTGTACTAAATTAATTTCAGAACAGGATTCCTTAGAACTGTCCTGAGAGGGAAGGAAACTAATCTTAACGGCATAAATAAAATTCTATGGCAAAATGCAGAAGGGACAAACTGTTATCTATGTGGTAAAAAAGTGGAAGACCTTTTTTATATAAAGCCTGACTGTCCGCATTGTAAACCATCCAGGACAAACTTTTTCAGGAAACTATCCACTAGCAGACCGAAGAAGAAGAACCTTAATTCAACAATATTCAGCAACTAACCTGACGCAGAGGGTTATGAAAAACTATTCAATTTCTGGGACGAGTCTCTAAGAATCCGGAACTTCAACCTAAGCTGTATTGAAGAGACATAACACCTACTCCCCGCTCCTCACAACTCAATATAATTCAACATTCACACTTCTATCACAACGCTTTTATATATTTATATACTCTTTACCTATAAAAATGAAATATATGCAAGTTAAAATCAGTACTACTGACACTATAAACGCAGCTTTAACAATTTTGTGTTACAGAACAACTAAGCAAGTAACACAAGAAACTTTGCCCACAATATATTAAATTACCAATTATATTTTGATCTTTTCGATCAAATTGTAAATAATTACTTTGTACAAACTTAGCAATGTTGTATAATAATAATAATAATAATTTTTTTTTTATTGTTAAGTTCCAAAGCGTAGTCGCTTATTTACAGGAGCAGACACTTTTTCTAGAAAAGGGAACTCTAGAAAGCCAAGAGAATTGAATCTCAAGGACCTGCAACGTACATATCACCGAGCCTTGCAGGATTACCAAGCACAGGTCACCCATCCATTTCAGAATGCGCTTGGACTGTTGCTTAACCAGAAAGAATCACCCTCCTAGTTAACCGCCAGACCAACCTGTACTGGGTACCTGTATGAGGTGACGCCAAATTGACTCAATGAATAAATTATTAATATTGTTATTGAATTAGGTAAAACACACCGAGCCATTTACTTCCCCCAGCTTGTCTAGTAGTTCATCCAATTTACTGTTCTGCTCGTCAACTTTAGCGTGTAAATCTCTGACCAAGTTCGTCCCTGTGACGTCTCTGCTAAAGGAAACATCCCGCACAAGTAAATCATGCAGCATCCTGGCGTACTTTTCAATGTTGCCATGCAGATCAATGGGAGCCCATGAAAAGTCCAACGTTTCCATATCCTCTGTAAGTAAACTTTTGACCGGAATGAGTCCAGGGCTCGTTGGTAGCAAATTCTCTGGTCTTTTTATATTCAAAAAAGCGTCCCAAGAATTTTCTTTAATGTCTTTGTGGTAAAATTTAAATCCAGAAGAAGCAGAGTCTGAATCTTCCTCGTATAATATATTATTAAACTTCCCCTTCACAAAAAGTTCGTATGGTGTGATGACCTTTTTTAATTTCTTTCCCGTCCCGTCGTCTTCCTGAGCCCAGTAGTAAAGGTTCACAAGTGTAGCGGCGATCCACTGTGATTTAAAATTCTTTTTGAAGTTCTTTTTGCTGAGTTTTTGCAAAAACTCATCTTCTGTTTTACTTTCGCATTTGAGGAGAGCGCTGAAACACAAGGCCGCTGCATATTCTGCCAGCATTTGAATTGCTTGCAGTTTATTTTCACGATTAGTTTTTTCCCCGGGAGCTTCCAAGTTAATGTACTCAAGGGAGACCTTGTACTTGTCGTACGTGTGGAGGGCAAACACTATAAAACAGAGAAGAAATGTTTCGTCGAAGGATTTTGAGGATTTGGCGTTAAAAATGGAAATGATAGAGATTTTGGTCCTGGCCTGCATCAACTGATCCACGTAGTCAGCCACAGACTGGAGTCCGAAAGCTGTGATTTGTCGGATTCCTTTTGAGTGAGGTGAGGAGCGGCTTGGTCCTGGGCACGCTCCAAGTTTAACTAATTCCCCTCCAATCTTTCCAAATGCTCTTCCTCGTCCTTTCTTCTTTCCTAAATTCTCATACTTGCTCACGGCTGTTTTGGCAAATGCTTTTGTGAATTCGTACACTGCGGAATTTTCTGTGATTCCAAGGGTTTCCCACAAGTTTTCATACTTCAGTTCATCGTAGTAAGTGGATTCCATATTTTATTTTAAATTTGTAACAAGGCCATTACAAAAGTAGGAAGGACGCAATACCGTAATATTAATTACCGTTGGTTGGGATCTCACACTTTGATTTTAAGATTTGGCGGTAAATTAAAAATTTTGAATCTTCCTTTTCTTTAAAAATATTTTAAATGTATGGTTAAATATATGTTAAAATTTAAAAATTTGCTTAAGTAAATACTAAAAATCAGTTCTACGCGTGAGGAAGGCTAGTGTCAACAGTTGTATTTGAATTAAAAAACTGTGAAAAATTCGATATTTGAGCTCCATACGAACACAAATACAAGGCTCTGGTCCAAAGATTAACAACCGGCTATATAGTGGAGAGTGAACTTAATATTTTGCAGTTGTTTTTTTCTGCATGTGGTGCTTGACCTAGAAGCGCCGAACATACAATTCTGAGAATTCAAGCTTGTACAATGAGAACATAATATGTACCTACTTAGAATATTAAATACTGCAACATTAATCCCACCCAGGGCTAAGATCTCATCTCTTTCACAATGATTTAACTGTGGTAGGTAAAGTAAATCCATGATTTGGTAAGAAAATGTGTATTCGACGGAATTTAAAATCAAGCATGTGGACTTAGGGGTTGTGTAATTTTGTATGTGAATGGCTCAGAGGCTTATTAACACGGTTAATATGCATACAAGCAACAGGTTTAAAGAATCTGGTACTTTAAATACTTAAGTAACTTGTAGTTGACCCATCATTGACAAACTTAAAAGGTCGTACTTGTGTTTGCGATGAGCGATACATACCACATTGCAGCTTATATTGTCTGCTTGTATTGTGACATACTTTTATTTATAAACACGTTACACTCTTGCTGGAAAATCTTGACAGCCAATTTACAGCCTTCAAATTAATGGGAGGTAGCCGTGAAAGAGTAAGTAGTGGTAATTTAAATGCAGACTTGTAAATCTTCATAAAAAATATTTGAGGCGAAAATGCCTCCATCCAGGCGGTTTTCGTCTACATTTTTTTGAATTTCCCGCCAAATCTTAAACCCTAAATTCGAAACGTTAATCAATCCAACTACACATAAATGATATACTATTCAAACCGGAATGAATAAGTGAACCTATTTAACTTGTAGTTCCAGCTCAGATCATGATAAATTTTTAAATATAATTAAAAAACTTCAATAATTGTTTGTCAAAATTGACCGATGTTAATGCATGATATCAACCATATCAATTTTTCTTTTCAAATTAGGCATGCTTATGCGTGGATGTAGAAATATTTTGATTTATTGAAAACATCAGTTGTTGCATCAGAATTTTATAAATGGCAATATAAATAATTAACAAAAAACATTAGGCTTGTCGATCAGCACTACCAATTACGGCAATGCACATCGGTGTTCGTTAATAGAATCAAACATTTTTTTTTATCCAAAGACAGCCACTGGTTTGAAACTGGGGGAGCCGCCATACCATTCGGGCAGGGAGCTTTTAGGAATTTTCTCGAGTAGCAATGGAACCCATTCCTCCTTATCCTTTCCACCATATTTTACTTTTGAGAAAGCATCCCCAAGAATTGGGGCAACAAAGTGCGTCATAAGTACTTCTGCAACCGGGCTCACTATAAAATCGGCAAACATATTATGTTACTTCAAAACTCCTTTTTTTTTCATACAATACTAAAAAGGTGAAGACGTAATTTTTGATTTACTACGAAATAATACAAATTAAAAGGCTTTGTTGTAAATTCGCATCGAAAATCGAAACACAATTAAGTTTTCAAACAAATTTTGAAATTAAAAAATTCCTGCGTAAAGGCTTTTTAATCTTACTTTTAATGAGATTTGCGTAAGCCATTCTGGGCATTGGACCGGCAACCAGTTTTCTTGCGATTTCCATTGTAAAAGCTAAGGCTGTATAAGATGTAACAAAAAAATAGTTTTCAGCAGTACTCATTTTTGGCTTATTTTAGGAATTATCAAGTAAAAGCAAAGTCAGGGCCGGACAAAGGAATTGGTTTGTATTTAGGCATATTATATTATTTATTAGGCAGCAATTTGTTTCTATACAAAAACCACTATTTTGATTTTATTGATGGTTTTCTTTGGTAAAGCAAAATGTTGTATTTACATGTGTTAGAAAAGTGCAAAATGTTCTTTTTACTTGACTCAGAAAAGTTCTCAATGTTCTACATGTTTTGAGAAAAGTGGAAAATGTTTTATTTCCATGTTTTAGAAATTTACAAAAAAAACATTTAATTTGCATAATTTTGAAAATTACAAAAAAAAATATTTTGCATGTTTTTGAAAAGTCAAAATATTCTTTTTACATATATTTTTGAAAACTGCAAAATGTTACATTTACATGTTTTTTGAAAATTCAGGCACCGATGGCTGCCTGCGCTGGCCACAATATCCGGCCCTGAGCAAAGTTTCGACAAAGCGACTTTATTCCAAATTATTACAGTTTTTATTAAGTTCAAAGTAAATATTTGATTCGATTGGGGTCTTACATGGTAAATAAGTAAGCTGCCTCGAGTCATATCCTTCCATATCGCCAACCAGTCCGAAGTGTCCAGTACTCGTAGAATTGTCACTAGTAGTCAAATTGTTTTCTACTTTACTCCAGCGGTCGAACATTAGCATTATATGGTCAGCGTAAGTATTCAGGATTTTGGAATCCCCACCATCTTCCAAATATTTACGGAAGTCCCATTTTCCCCACTCTATCACAAATACTTAAAAAATATATAATTATATAATTATACCTACTACGTACCCAAGATGCCCAAGAAATGTAATAAATAATTACCAAATCGGCTTTAAAGGGAACTTAATTATTTTTTTTAGTTTCAAATTGATTTATATCATGTCTTATTTTGCCAAGGATTTTTAAAATGGTAAATTAACTATGTGTCTACATACTACATGGAGAGAAATTAATGAATTAAAAAAATACCTGGTCGTCCTTTATTATCTAGACCGCTAACGTAATATGGAAATGCCTCCTTTAACTCCCTTGGAACTTCCCATTTTTCCAAATCTGTACCTTCCCCCTTTTTATTAAAATAGTGTATTAAAAGTTACATTCTATAATTTTTATTTTATTAAAATAGTGTATTAAAAGTTACATTCTATAATTTTTACAAAATTTTTATTATATAATATTATTTTCAGTAAAGCTTAAAAATATACAAAACATTAGAATTTTTATTTTTACTCACGTTAGGTTGGGCTGAAATTCTAAAATTGCTCACTATTATCAACAAGACGGCCAGAATACTGTAGCTGCAAGAAAGCATTACTGCTGCCCGTAAGTTTCTTGGGGTTACCATTTCAACTAAAACTGATACTGACTCCTCAAAAACTAATAGTATAGAAAAATTCAAAGTCTATATTTGATGTTCGGTATAGAAAGAAAAATATTACAAAAATATTTTCTGGTAGCTCGTTAGCTAACAACGACAGGTATGCTGAAGAGTTTAAATGTTGAAAATAAGCTTTAAAGTTGTTGCTTTATATGATCGTTGACACCGCTATAAATCTAAAAACCTGTTTCAGCCTGTTTGCACCTAAATAAAAAATTTAAAGATAGGAATTTTCTATGTTCCTCTGATGACATTTGTTAATGTAATTTATCAATTAAGTTGAATGTTTAAGTGATAGTCAAGTTCAACTTAAGTACGGTTTAAGCAAGACTGCCAAGTGGCACGTACAATAAGCCTGATTCACAGACAACAGACATGGAACTATTATTGTCGCACGCAAAAAAAAATGAAGTAAAACAAGCTCTCAGCTCCATATGTACCTTCCATGTATTATCAGCCCTTTTTTTTTATCTTGAAACATGGATTTTATTCTTTGTCCGTTTAACTGTTAATTGCGAACAAACTATTACTTTAATAATAACCAAAAACTATACAGCACTTGTGGCTCGCTTTTCTGGGCGATTAAAATTGGTTTCAATTTAATCGCTTAAAAAATGCGACCTGTAGCGTGCGACCAACACCCTTGGGACAGACAGACAGACAGACAGACAGACAGCAAACACCAGACCAATAGATGCTTGCTCAGCATCTAAAAAGTATTTTCTTGTTAAGTAGGTAGTTATTTTTGTAGTTTTATTTCATGTTACTATATAAGAAACCAGTTTCGATTGAAATTTCATACTAAACACCACAGCATGGCTATATAATATCTATTCCTGCAGGTACATGCTACACAACTGTAAGCTTAAAACTATTAAAAAATTTTGGCAAGACATCGGAAAAAAATCTTAAATGGGTTTAGTGACTGCAGGTTAACTTGTAATTATAAAACGGCAAATTAAAGACTCACAAGGTCAAAAATCGAACTTATTATGAGCTCTATATCGTTCAATGGGTATATCGTGCAGCAAAAACTATAGCAGCAATTTACTTACACGCCACATAATGCTTTAAATATTGAGTAGTATTAAATTTCCTTGCTTTGGATTTTCTACATTTATTAGCATTTACTACTGTCACTGCACTGTCTACTGATATAATATACCAACCCAAGCAAAAGTCTTTAGTTACGTTGGGATTTTTTTAAAAATTCAAAACTATCTCTTAATTACTTATTTGCATTATATTATTAAAGAACTGCGAGCAGTTAAAGGACTTTGTGCAATGCATATTTGAAGAATGCAAAATTTTCTATTTATATAATTATTTTTGACAAGCGTAAAATATTTCATTTACAAATATTTGAAAATATATTGTTAATATTATGTAAAAAGCCACTTAGGCCACTAACAGGCCAAAGCAGACTTTGCACGAAAATATGCATGCGCAGTACGGCGCAAAAATTCAGTTGGCTGATTATATCAATTCAAACACGATTTAAATCTGTCGCTATGAGACGAATTTTGTATGTATTTTGTAGGTCAGGTTTAAATGATGCGCCGATGAGGATCCACCAACATTTCTTTAAAGCTCGACGAAGTAAAACAAAAAACAACGTTTATTTACATAATTAAACCGCATTGGCTTTTACCGCGTGTTAGTTTATTTGTGCAAAATAATAATTATTTTTCGCGACAACACAGGTTTTGTAACATAAGTAAAATTTAGTCAGTGTAAATATCGTGTTTTGATAATGTCAAAAACAACAAAAGTTTTAAAACCCCGTTTGAAGTCAAAATGTGTGCATACAAGTAATACTGTATATTAGGATTCAAAATATTATAGTCTGGTCTGGTCTAAGGTAAACCACGCCAAATAAAATGCTATGATCTGGCCTTTTGACTAGACTGGCAATGACCAGTTCAATTGGGGCCAAGAAATCAAAGACAAATATTTTAGACCTTTTACGGTTCAACCATTTGTTATAAGCACATTCAACAAAACCAACCATTGTTATTTGAAAACGATAATCAAATGTAACAACTGATCCATTATACAAATACATAGTTTTTGTGGCGTCTCCTTTCTCCTAGTAATGTAAGTTCCACTCATGCGCATCCATACAATTCGTAAATTAATTTTGTCACAAGTCAATTTAGTTAATAAAGGCATAAAGCCAATGGGCAGTATTAAAAAGGCAATCGGCAGTAACCTGGCAGTTATTTATGCGTAAGGCAATAGGCAGTATAGTCGAATATTGTAATAAAAGTCACAAAATTGCTCTTTATTTTGCGACTATTGGCAGTATTGAAAATGTGTATTCCGAATCACACGTTTAGCATTCCTTATGCATCACGTCTTAATAAATGTAAATTTAAATGGTTTGCGTAATAGTAAGGCGGCTTTTTAGTCTATTTCTCTCAGTTCATTTTTATATTCGGTCAGAACAACATGTCTTCGCAAGCCAAGCTGTCGAGGTTCAAGACAGTTAATATATGGAAGCTAGTTAAATCTTTTGTATCAATGAATCAGAATAGTATTGCGGATACGTGGAAGAAGAGATGTTCCAACAAGTCAACTTTCTTGGATATATCGGTAAATATGTGGAAAGTAGGTGGACAGTTTCTATTTTTAACCTTGAGTCTGATGAATGCACTTCCCGGCGAGTGCACTTAAACACTCCCGGTGAAAGCACTTCCCAGTGAGTTTTTTTGCCGGTGAATACACTCCCGGTGAGTTCACTCCCTGTGAATACACTGATAACCATGGAAGGTTGGTTATCACACTTGAGCTTTGCGACGTCTTAATAAAGAAGAAACTATGCCGGTATTTCAAACCTGAACGTTGTAAAGTAAAGAGTAGTGTCATATATCTCAGTCAGTGATCTAATAGAGTGGTGTTCAACACAAGTCGCTATTCCTGAAGTGGATGATGGATCAAAAATCTGCTTACCAGTGGCAACAGACGCAACCGTCTATTGTGGACCTCACTGTATAAAACAACTTGCAAATATCTTTCGTGCAACCATCAACCAGAGGAAGCATTAACCAATCCATTAAACGGCAGATGCAACGTAGGTATAGAACATTCTCAAGTTTTGAAACATTAATTATACTTTGCGGCCTACATTGTAAGCTTTGACTACTATGAGTGGATGAAATCTACATGCTCATGCCCATCATTTCAGTTTCATCTAATTTTTTTATCATTTCCATATACATGAATACATTGACATTAAAGCATTACAAAACATTTTGTAAAAATTAAAATTTCATTTCAAAATTCATACTGCCTATTCGACCCATTTAATTTATACTGCCTATTGCCGCAAACACTGTACTGCCGATTGGCTACGCGTTAATTCACTGCCTATTGGCCCCCCCTATACTGCCAATTGCCATGCAGCCGTTAATAAATGCTGATGCTCTCAGTTCAAGATACCTACGAGCAAAGGATTGTAAAAATTGTATAAACTTTCTAATGCATAATTTTAGAAATAGACTGGGCTTACGTTGAGCCTGGAATTTTTTTTATTCTATCAATTAAGTCTGCAACATATATTTGAACTTAATTTTTAAAAATTTGTTTTATGGCTAGACCATTAAAACCTAATCTACTCTAAACTAGTTCAAAATCCGTATATTATTTGGACCCAGACCAGATTAAAGCAGAAAATAATGCTCTAATAGACCAGACTAGACCAGATTAAACCAGACCAGAATGTCCTGGACCAGACCAGACCAGATTAAACCAGTCCAAATTCGAATGGAGCAGCCCAAACCATACTTAATTGCTAGTATAAATGAGACAATTGACTATTTATTATGTTACAGTTGTGTAAAAATTTGACTTATCAAATACTGTTCCGTGAATACAAAAACTTTAAAACAAATAAAATTTACTGCCGTGCAACTTCTTTTGCAAGTATCTTTTATATGTCAAAATCAATATTGCAAGATAAATCACGAATACTTAATGGTTATGTAAATCGTGCAGAATTTGAATCGATCCTACTAAAAAAATTTCACTTATCATTCTATCTGACGTTTTTAAATATTTCTGTTTTTATATCAATTTCGACATTTAACACTAATTAGTACTCAGCGCAGTTTTAAAAAAGTCAGTATTTGCCACCCTTATTATTATTTTAAGTACATTTAAATTAATATATTGATGACTCACGCTTTCTGCTAATACTTAAAGTAACAAATTAACTAATATTTAATAATACTCTACTCTTGGTATCTATTGAACGTCATGGCACAACTTAAAACAAAGGAGCTACATTTGTTTGTAGCGTGCATGATGATAATGGTTCCAGCCGTCGTCCTTAAGCCTCTCGAGCACAGTGATGGGCACTTGATTTGCCTACCTAGTTTTTCCCTATTTCCTACATTTGAATTTCCTCCTTCCTAAATCCTTTACATGGGGCTTCAGCCTTCCTACTTCCTACCTACTTTTTAAGGACCAATATGACCCTTCCTATATCCTACATTTTTGCCTGTATTCAGCCTAAATCCTTCCTATTTTCCTTAAGGCTGCACATGATTGTGAAAGTGGCAACTCTTAAACGTATTTTTAATCATTAGAAACTGGATTTGCCAGAAAATATTTAATTTCAGAGCTCAGTTTGTCGTCAGCTAAATTAATTAATTAAAGTTACCTGACAGTCTAGATTTTCGGTATTTGAACAATTAAGTAAATTAAAATTGTTTCTAAAAGCAATTTAACATCACAACTTCCTAAAAGTCGGCACCCTTCGGGCGTGTAATTAATATGCCCTTAGTAAGCCTTTGGACTTTGGATGTCGTATATGTAATGTAATGTAATGTGATGGGCTTTATTGTCAAAACTAACAGCGATAAACACTGATTTTCATAGGCAGACAGTCATACAACAAACTAATTAATATAATTAGAAACTAAAATTAAAACAATTTAAAAAAGTGATACAACATACATTTTCACAGCATACATGGATTATCTTAAGTTAATTAACCATTTACTTAAATTAAATTGAAAATCTTTTAAATTATTACAAGCATGTACAGCAAATGGAATTGCATTCCATAATTTTGCAGCACGATATTAGTACGAGTTATGATAAAAAGAGGAACGTTTGATTATTTTAAGAAAATGAGCATGACGCGAAGATCTCTCATTACCTTCACGCTTAATTGCTAGTAAGCATGACAGTTGAAATGACTGATGAAGGAATATACGAGTCATAGATACAGTTATGTATGTTAGACGTTCAAATACAGTTAAAATAGAAAATGATTCATACAGTTTATACATGTCAAGCTTTTTCTTTTTCATTCGATACTTAGTTGGTATGGATAAAACATGTTTCATGTTCAAATTATAATGAAAGCCTTTATAATGAATACATTTAAGAAAGTGGTCAATAGTATTCTGACACTTCTGAAGAAGACTGCTGGATACTGCACCCCATACAGGAAAACCATAATCAATTTGAGAGAATATTAGTGATTTAAAAACAATTTGTAACAAGCTTTAATTCATAAATCTTTTATATTTAACTAATTGAGAGCACTTAAATGTAATTTTACAATTGACATGATTACAATAAATGTCAAATTTTAGATAGTTATCAAAGTAAATTCCTAAGTACTTAAAACTATCCACCAATTTAATAGTGTTATTGTTGCACATAATAGAATTAAAATTACAGCGCTGCTTAGATTTATACTTACAAAATTCCATGTACACAGTTTTAAGAAAACTAATTTCCATATCATTAGTGCTACACCATTTGTGAATATTAACAGCGACATTCTCTAGTTCCATTTTAAGCTCTAATGGTGTGTTTGCAGTGCATACTGACCCAATGTCATCAGCATACAGTGCTGAATCCTTGGGCACTTCTGATATGTCATCGAAAAATGGGATAAACAAAACTGGACTAAGGACACTTCCTTGTGGAACTCCACCATTAAGAGGATAGGGCTTAAAAAAGTAATCACCGAGCTTAATAGAAAATTCACGACCTGATAGATATTGACATAATATTCTAATTAAGTAGGCTAGAAGTTTATACCTTTCATGAAGCTTCCGAACAAGTTTTACATATTTAACTGTATCAAAAGCTTTACGAAGGTCAACAAATAATACAGCACAAAGCTTTCTATTTTCAAGTGCATCATAAATAGGTTGAGATAACTCAATTAGAGCATGTAGACAGGACTTGCCTCTGCGGAAACCAAACTGCATACTTGAAAGTAAATTATTGCCTTCTACGAATTTCATAACTCGTGAAGCTATTATTGATTCAAAAAGTTTGGACAAGAATGGAAGTATTGATATGGGTCGATACGAGTTAGGTGGTAGTTTGTTACAGTTGGGCTTTAGCAGAGGAGTAACATAAGCTTTTTTCCAGCTTTGAGGAAACTGACCTGTTTGGAGTGCATTATTAAATATATCAGTAAGTATAGGGGCAAATATTTCCGGAAATAGTTTTATTAACTTAGATGGTACATTTTTAATTCCAGACGAAGAGCTCCATTTTGTGGCCTTAATTAATTCAATTACTTCCTCATTTGTTATTAGGGAAAATGACAGGTATATAAGCATAATATTCTCATTGTTAATCATCACTAAATATTACATGCATTTTTGTGAAACTAGCTAAGGACAAAAACTGAATTTAAGCTATGGCGGACATTTTGCTATGTCCAACCTTGAAATGGCAGAATCGCCACTGTTGAATTGCCATTTATTTATGCAATACAATCAATATAACATTTTAAAAAGTGCATTTGTATTTTTGTGCCCCCCCCCAGTTTAGTAACTTCTGAGCAATTAAATTTACATTTCCTATAAATTTGTAGGGCTATTTTGCCTATCCTTAATTTCCATTCACTTCTACGGCTTTCCTATTTAGAGGGAAATATTATATGAAAAAAAGGCTAAAAATCTTGCCTTCCTATAATCGCCCAAATTTTCGTCCTTCCTACATCCTAGCCTATTTTATAGGCCCTTTTTATAGGAAGGCGCCCATGATTGCTCGAGCACAGTTTGTCAAAACAGTCAGTACTAAAATTCAAACACATTTTAAAATCCCTTCAAGGCTGCTTATTTATAAACTACAAGTTGTCTAATAGTTTAATCTCGCAGGACTGAAGCACATATTTTGGACTAACAGCTGGAACTTTAAACGTTTTGGTTCCTTTTTTTAACGTTCAGATTGATGCTGATCTTCAAATTAAAGATGTGCAGGATAACAAAATACCATGCGTAGTTCAGGTAATAAACGTAAACTACATTTCAAGTGACATATTAACATTACCAAATTACATAAAGACGAATCTACGACAGCAGGATTCTGCAACAGCAAATGATGTTGTTCTAATAATCTCGCTAAGTGACAATCAAAATTTGTATCAGCTAAATGCAGATAATTTTTTACTAAACTACTTCCCTACACACAAAACAGTGTACGCAGAAAATATAATTTTAATTAATTTTTATTACATCTCATATAAAACATCGACTTATCATATTTGACATGACAATTGTCTTACATGGGAAACTACCCTGCTTGAACACATGGATTCAAACGAATTGTATCATAACGTCTTCTACTGTGGCTAGTAACTGCTGCTAGTATACAGTGGACTCTCGATATAGTGGCTTTTCACGGGACCTGAACATTTTGGCCACTATAAAGTTAGGCCACTAATCATATAGTGGCCAAAAGCCACTACTCGTATAATGGCTGGCGGCCACTACTTATATAATGGCCAACGTCCACTACTCGTATAACAGTAAAGTGAAACACCCAATAGAAGTGCAAAATCTTTTTAAGGAATACTTGCTTACGTTGATTTTTGCAACTGAGTTAAACTTGTAATGTCAGGCTGAACAAAACGTATTCATTTTTGGTCAGCTTCGAGTATAAATATTTATGCCGCGGAATTTGTACCTTCAGAGTGTTGACATAGGTGGAGTAAACAGATCCTAAAAATCGTTGGCCACTATAAAGGCAACAATATGCTTGGGAGTATGGCTAAGCGGACGTTTTTCAGCCACCAGTACATCGAGGTTACCACTAAATCGAAAGCCACTATATCAGCATATTTTACAATAGAATGCATAGGGATTTTGACGGGAATTTTAAAATTCCCCACTACATCGAGGTTGCCACTATAGGGGTAGCCACTAAAACGAGAGTCCACTGTAGTCGTTCGGGTGCAAAATGGCTTATCTCTATTTTATTCGAATTTGCATTTTTAAAATTTTCTTGAAATAAAAAGTCAAGAAAATTCAGTAGGAATAACATTGGAAAATTTTAGTGAAGACAGGTTCATTCTGAGGTCCAATGAAACGTTTCTGGCTATGCTTTTCCAGATCCTGAGGAAACATAGTAAGTGGTTTGCTTGTTAGTCTCTAATCTGAATAAGGATAATAAGCCTAAAAAAATACTAACTGAACGGCGATATACCTATACCGCATGGCGATATACGTTTACCGCATTCGACAGCAGAATAATACTTTAATATTGACACTAAATTATCACACTATCTAATATTATATATCACACATTACAATGTAATACACAGAATTCTACATTTCTCATTTATGTCATTCTTTCCTTATGACACCTATGTTATGACACATGATGGAAATACTAATTATAATTCTATTAGTCACTGTTTCTATCCTACGTGGACATTCTATCCGACGTGGACATGGAGCTGAGCGATCTAAATTATAATATTGAATTTACTTCCTCCTCTCCTTAAATTCCAGTCTTTCCATCACCACACATATAATGTAATATTCCCTTCTCCTCCTAAATTCTATTTACACACAAAATGTATTGGCAAATAATATAATATGTCAAACTCAAAATAAAACACGCTCATTCCATCAATATTTAAGCTCAAGTAAGCATCTACTCGAGCTACAGCACTAAACAAAGTAGTCCCAAAAGCTTGTATTTTTTATATTGTAAAAATTTACTCTCTTGTATTTACATCAAACTGACATTTTTACTCATCCTATATATTGTGACATATCTTCAGCTTACATTACTTAAAGGAAAGTAACGTATCAATTTACTAACAAAGGAAAACAGGGGTGTGAAAACTTCATCAGTTGTCGTAAATAACATAAAAACACTAGTACTACACAGCCAATGTTGCAGAAGACAGACTGAATTCAAGTCATTTAGCAGTAAGACTGCCTGAAATTCAAGCGAATTCTATTTCAGTTCTCAAGCTATTCGCACTCGCAATTAACAATGACATTTGCTTCTAATAAAAATCAAACTGTTGCAAAGAAAAAATTGTATTATACAGATTCACAACTTTGTAATTATTTTAATCAACAGTGTTAGAGTAGGACTAATAATGAAAATCTATTAACCAGTACAGGTTGGTCTGGCGGTTAATTAGTTGGTTGATTCTTTCTGGTTAGGAAACAGTCCAAGCGCATTCTGAAATGAATGGGTGGCCTGTGCTTGGTAACCCTGCAAGGCTCGGTGGTATGTACGTTGCAGGTCCTAGAGTCATTCTCTAGTCTTTCTAGATTTCCCTTCTCTACAAAAAGTAGTCAGAAATAATAAAACTTCGGCACTTTGCGCCAGATTTGTCCACTGGGGGCGGGTCCGAAGTAGATGCTGAGCTACAACAAAGGCACAAGATAATTTATGTTACGCTAAAAGACGACATCAAATTTATGAAAGCTCCCCTACCATGAATGAGTCATAAACAAATGTGCGTAGCATGTAGTTTAATGTAGCTCCCAAACTTTTATAAATTTCACCATTCACAAATGCCGTCATTTATGGAAGCTTCTCTACCATCAATAAGCCATATATGGTTGTACGTGGCATCAAGTTAAAAAAAGCTTTAATATTTTCAAAAATTGCATGATTTACAAATGACGTCATTTATGGAGTTTCTCTTACAATCAATAGGCCATATCCAAATGTACGTGGCAAGCAGTTAAAACAAAGGTTGAAAAAAATTTTAAAGTTAAAACGTGTATAGTCTATATGGTTAGGTTTTCCTGACAAGGTAATATGATAACTCATCACTAATCAAAAGATGGCAATAGTGGTACTGAAAACTTTGATATTTGTAGAACGTCATAATGGACGAACCTTAAATATCTATAATCTACAAAGATATGATCGTGACATGTTGTTAAAATAAGTTGAAAAAAAATTGAATTTAAAATTGGGGGTACTTTCAACTAATATATTTTTGGGACGTCATTATGTATGATCCCTAAATATATATAATTTGTATAGATATAATTGTGACATGTAGGTAAAATGGTTTGGGAAAAAGTTCAAAAGTTGGCAATGGGGGTGCCTAAAACTTTAATATTTGTGGGACGTCATTATGTACGATCCCTATATATATTTAATTTGTATAGATAAAATTGTCACATTTAGGTAAAATAGTTTGGAAAAAAGTGCATAGGTTGGCAATGGGGGTGCCTAAAACCATAATATTTGTGGGACGTCATTATGTACGATCCCTAAATATATATAATTTGTATAGATATAACTGTGAGATATAGGTAAAATAGTTTGGAAAAAAGTGCATAAGTTGGCAATGGGGGTGAATAAAATTATGAAATTTGTGGGACGTCATTATGGACGAACCCTTAATATCTTTAATCTATATAGACATGTTCGTGACATGTTGTTAGTAAAGGTTAAAAAAATTGAATTTCAAAGTAGTGAATACCTAAAACTATGATATTTGCGGGACGTCATTATGGACGAGCCCCGAATATCTATATACTATATAGATATGTTCGTTCAACATTGCAGTGCCAGACTCATGACTATTATGCCAGGCTGCATTGTGAACGTCTGCAAAATGATGAGGAAGGAGAATTCCGAATGCCTGAGCTGGTATTCGAAGAGTGGACGCCCGTCATGAGAACGCATATTTTCTAATTTTACATTGCAGTGTCAAACCAACGACCATTATACCAGTCTGCCCTGTGAACGTACATATGTCAGCAGTACATTTACTTGTAATGGATATTGGTGAAAATTTTCCATGGCATTCTTAAGTATGCTTGTACATATGTTTGTTCCAATTTAATTAATTTTGTAAATGTGTTTATTAAATAAAAATTACTTCTTGACGTTCATAGTGGGTTCTTTTTTTTACGGTTTTGAAAAGTTAGATTTTATTTTCAGTATCTCAAAAACAAAGTAATGACAGTAAGTACTAACTAATAATAATAAAGATTTTGTTTTTCACCAGAACTAAACTCACACTAAGAAGTGAGTTGGACTATAAAATAAGATATTCTACAAATAAACTCTCATTTACATTAAATAGATAGATATGTATTAAATTAAATTATTTATAAAATGTTAACTATCCGACTTACACAACCCTTTAATTAATAAATATCAAGATGTTTCACATTCATCATAATTACATTCTTTACACCTGCGTCCTATCATGTTTTACAAACGCGTCCTATCATTGTCACAACCGCGTTTCTTTAAAGTATTGCTCCATCACGACAATTCAAAATATGTTACAACACAGTATTTTGAGTAAGATTTTAGTATATAAATATAAATAATTAAAAGATGTCATTCTGATATTGATCAAACTATTTTGGAATTTAAAAAGAAACCCAACCTCAGACCAGTAAATAGTTAAAAGTTCCAGGGGGAGTTTTTTACTTTTAAATTCATAGAAACGTATATATAATAATTAAAAGAACCTTTGTTTATATCTCATAAGTGGATCCTGTTTGAACATTATTTTGTTGTAGAATGCTATAATTGTTTCGTACATAGTACTGAAGCCTAAATGAATGGCGTGGTTGATACAAGTTTTTCTTGGGATTTGGGATGCCGTGTAGTTTATTTTTCCATTCCATGTATTATTACTTTTTACCACAATTTTTTTAATGTATTCCCATAAAAGAGTGAAATGTGAACAATTAAGAAAAGGATTTAGTTTATTTATGATTATAGTATTTACAGAAAGGGCAGAGATTATGTGGTAGTCCCATTTTCATTGATACCATTGGGGTACATATAGCTTCATGCCAGAATTTCCACACAATTTCCTTTTTATTCATACAATTTACAATACTTTTCCAGTTATAGTTTCTGCATAGTTGTAAATCCTCTTCCGTAAAGTTGCATTTTGTTACTATCATACACATAAAATAGTTGTTTGTATCGTTTAATTCTGTGTGACTGCCTAGTAAAGGGTTATAAGCTGCCATAGTGGGTTCTGCTGAGAATTAATTAGACTAGACCTTTAAGTAGTAAATAGTGCGTTAAAATTACTAATAAAGTACACGCATAGAAAAGATCTTAACTAACTTCTAGTTAGGTCGAGCTAACAGATTTGGGTGTTAATTTCAACACGATTACCAGTTAATTTCAAAATTTTTGAAGGTGAGGAAATATGTTAGCTACGTAAAACACCGCGGTGTGTTAATATACCTACACCAAATATTGTTACAGTTGATCTTGGAAAAACTTTATAACACCGTATATTATGTTAAATTAGTTTTGCAACTGTAAATCAGTTGTCTCAGGCCAGTGGTTAAACAGGCTGGTACCCATATAGAAGGCCGCGGGATCAAGTCTGAGTTTTTGCATTACTTTTTTAATCAGTTATTTAAAAAAAAACTTTATTTTACGTCCGATACATAGCAAAGGCTGTTACAGACAGTTTATTGGGAAATGTCTGTTGTGTTGATATCCTTCCCATCTCTTCTAAGTAGCCGAGCATTCTTACCCAACTCTGGGCACCCCACTACACTACTCTCAGTGACACAACCTCAGAATCTACAGCTTAGGTTTAAGCCTCGGCTAACCTTCGCTTCCCCTTTGGATTTCGTTTTATATGTTTTAGAGTAGGCACTGATGTTCTACAGAGTTGGTTCATGCCACCGTCGACTCGACTCAACGAGATAGTCAGATAACAACCACACAAGACCCTTGCGGCCTTGCAAGCTTTTTCTTAATTTTAACAATTCAAATTCAAATTAATAATTGTATGCAACTATTCTAATAACTTATCAATTCAAACTATGAGGTAGAGTGAGCGATTGGGACAGATTATTGTAATCTTGAGGTTGCGTTGAAAGTACTTGTCTGCAGGCTTACTGTCCCCCAGGGTGGTATGGTTTCAGGCAAAGTATCCCCTCACGTCGTCTGACTGCATCCCCCGCTCCTCCCCCAGTCCTCCTCCTCTGCAAGCTTCTCTACCCCGCACGGCGGGCACGAGGCGGGCACGAGGGCCATTCATCGAGTACGTCTGAGAGAGGGGGCACAAAAATAATGTGCTTCATCTCAGATTCGACCTCGACTACTTCGTGTTACATGTAGATCGTGTAACCACTTTGCTACAGGGGCCGCCTTTATTAACGTAACTACATTCTTGGTTTAATATGCAACACAGAAACTAGTCTCACGATCAGTCTAACACATTTCAGGTTAAATGCCTAACTAAAATTTGGGTTGACCACTATAACACCTTCTGGTGTCGACGTGTCGATGTCGGAGTAACACAAAAATAAGTTACAAATTAACACTTATGTGGTTAATTTGTAATATATTTCTAAGCGTGTAAGTGTAAGAGATGACGGAGGCGCTCGGGATGTAACCACTTATTCATTGTGATTTAAGTAATGTGCCTTTTTAACCCTATGTAAAGTACCTAAGTGTGAGTATTCACTGCATCTTATATTTTCCAGAATCCGCTATTAAGAAGAAAGTACAATTTAGAATCATAATTTTTTGAGATTAAATTGCATAATGGTAATGGTAAAAAGTAAAAATCCGGCGCTTCGCGCCGGATTTGTCGACCGTGGGCGGGCCCGAAGTAGATGCTGAGCTTTATCAAATTCGCAAGACAATTTATGTTACGCTTAAAGATGGTATTAGATTTATGGGAGTTCCCCTACAATCAATAAAACATATACGAATGTGCGTAGGTTGTAGCTAAATACAGCTGAAATTTTTTGCACCATTCACAAATGACGTCATTTATGGAGTTCCCTACCATCAATAAGCCATATATGGAAGTACGTGGCATGTAGTTCAGAAACGCTAAAATATTTTTGAGAATTGCATGATTTACAAATGACGTCATTTTTGGAGCCTCCCCTAGTATCAATAAGCCATATACGAATGTACGTGGCAAGCAGTTAAAAAAAAGGTTGCAAAACATATTGAAGTTAAAAATGGGAGTCTCAAAAATTATGATATTTAAATGACGTCATTATGGACAATCCTTAAATATCTATAACCTATATAGATAAGTCCGTGACATGTAGTTAAAACAGAATAGAAACAAATTTAAAGTTGAGACTGGGGATACAAGAAACTATGGTATTTGTACGACGTCATTATGGACGATCCCTAAATATCTATAACATATATAGGCACGTCCGTGACATACAGTTAAAATGGGTTGGAAATAAATTCAATGTTGGGACTGGGGGTACTAGAAACTATGATATTTGAACGGCGTCATTATGGACGATACCTGAATATCTGTAACATATTTAGGTAAGTCCGTTACATATAGTTAAAATAGGTTAAAAAAAATTGAATGTTGGGACTGGGATTTGTAAAAACTATGAAATTTGAAGGACGTCATTATGGACGATCCCTGAATATCAGTAACACTGAAGGACGTCATTATGTGCTCAGCATCTAAAAATGGTTAAATAAATTAAAGGGAGGGAGGGAGGGGGGGCCTAAAATTATAATATTTTTGAAAAACGTCAATAACGGACTATCCCTCACAATGTGTGTACATGGAAAAATTTCGGAGTTGCTTTATTCAACTACTAATTTTGGAAAAACTATTAGTGTGATCTCAATTAAAAAATATCTATAACTATATAATATAGGTAAGTTCAATACATGTATGTTAAAATAGGCTGGAAAAAATTTTAATCGTGGAAATAGGAGTACCTAAAACTATGATATTTGAAGGATGTCATTATAGACGATCCCTTAATATCCATAACTAATATAGGTAGGTAAGGTCATTACATGTAGTTCAACCAGGTTAGAAAAAAAATTCAAAGTTCAAAAGGGGGGTACATAAAACTATAATATTTGAGGGACGTCGTTTATGGACGATCCGTCACCATCTACAACCCATTTTTACAGTTGATGATAATATCATTTAAATGGGTACGTGCATATGAAGATTCCCGGTTTGCAGTATGTTTAACATCAGTGGAAATAAGTGGGGGGGGGGGCAGAAAATTGATCAATCGAGATGGCATCATTTGTAAACGCACCTTACCATTCAATTTCGTATGGTATTTATACACACGAAAGGCAATGCTAAGAGTGAGAAGCGTACGCCGAACGTCATACGTACCTAGGTACGTAGGTTCAGTGGCAGGTATGTATTGTAGCGATAACCGAAAGACAAGGCTGGCATAAATAAATTTTGCATGCAAACAATGGCAGCTTTATCTTTTCCAGTCTTCGCTTTCGGTTGCCTCAGCACTTTGGTTCGCCCGTTTTTGAGCTCTTCACTTTAAAAATTTCTGACACAGGTCCAGTAATCAATTTATTGTGAATAAGTGGTTAGCCTAATTACAACGAAAAAACAATACAGACCTGCTCAGTCGCATTTCTGGTCATATAAAATTTTAAAAACAAAAATCCGTTCAAACCTGTGACCTGTAGTGTACGGCCAACGGACGGACGGACGGACGGACGGACGGACATGACCATTACAATAGATGCTTAAGCTCAGCATCTAAAAAGGTGTGCATTGCATCAAAAGTGTCCAAACCGGTGTTGCGTCATTGTAACAAGTACCCCGGCCCGTCCTGCGGACGGAACTTTTTCTTGCATAACGAAGTAATCACAGGAGAATAAACTATTCTGTAGTTATTATATGTTTATTACAACAAACTAACATTTTTTCTGACTTAGTTGATACATAATTGAGTGACGAACTTTAGAAGTTAAAATTAGATATTTTTTACGTATTAAAATAAATATTAGTTCTCATCGATTACTTTTTTGTGCGCTGTATTATTTGTGTAACACACATCGGACTTTGAAATTAGGCTTTCCTGTTTAATTGATTTTAAGAGATTAACTTTAAGTCCTTATAGAGATTTGACACGTGAAAAGGTTACGCATATCTGGCCGAGGCCAAAAACCGGTTCAGGAAGGTATGGTCCAACTTGATTAAAGGTTTGTCCTTGCGCTGTGTTAAAAGTAACATCCTTACATCCGTGCGTTTTAAAATACGACACCGCCAATTAACGTAAATGATTTATTTAATCATATGCTTTGCACCCCTATCTACTGTCAGAGACCTACTCACAAACACTGACTAAGTAATTAATACAAGATCAGAAAAATAATGCAGATTAAGCTCGTCGGAACCGAAACCGAATCTACTAATAATTGCATTACTTATAGCAGACTGAGTTGATGGAGTCCCGAAATTTTGTTAACGGGTCATGGAGTTAAATTTTTGAGTTTACTGACGTTAATTTTGATAAAAGGAAAATCGTGGCAATATTACAAAACTCATAATTCTGCAAAACACTTATTTATTGCACTACAATTTTCCTACGCATGTTATTCTTTCAATTACTCGATAAGTTAAATTATTGAAAAAGCAATTGCGAGAGAGAACTTATTTTTTCAATTTAGTTTTATAAGGGGGTTACCAAGTTGTAGATAGCGCAATTAACTGCAGTAGGGTGATTTTGATCACGTTATTTGTAAGATATCGATCGCTAGTACATAGACAAATTCAACTTGTTGTTAATTTGTATCGTTTTCATTAGAGTTAGAACACTTGTATCAATACTAAATGTGGTATAAAATTTTGTGATAGCAATCGTAAGAAGGGAAGTAGTTTCTAATTCGGTTTTATTAGGGGGTAAGCAAGTTTTGCTACCTCATTTAAGGCATGAATTGACAATCGGCAAGCGCCACAGTATTTTGGATTATTGGGGCAGCGGACGCTGGGTAGCAGACGCAGCAGACCAGACCTTGGTATGCGGACTTGAAGAGCTAAAAAAACGGCAGTTATATTAAAATTATTTTAATACAAAGTTCCTATTTCTATGTAAATGTTTTAGAACGTATATCTAATAATTAGTGCTAACCGCGCGAAATACAAATAAGATATGTTTTTAAAATCACTTAGGAGCGATCGAATTTAATTCAATTCTCCCGTCTACGAGCTGTAGCTGTAAGTGCAAAGGTAACGTTTAGTTAGATTTCTTTGTCTTACTTTGCTTCATTTCTGATTTATAGTGTGGAAGTCTAGTTTTATTACAACAGCAGCCTAAAAGTTTGAGCGTTTAAAAGTTTTAACGTTTATCAGAACGCTCGATTTTAAAGTGCTAATTGAATATGTAATTTAAATAGTATAATTCGGTGGTTATTACCTCATTAAACACCTACAGGAAAAGGATTTAAAGTCGGTGTAGTAGCCATATAGCAATACCGGATGCTTGCCCTTGTGTCCTTATATCCTTATCTGGGTTTTATAACTGCATTTTATTTTTTTTTAAATTTAAGCAGAAGCATAAAAGTAAAAAGCATAAAAGCAAGGATATGATATTCATGATAGGCTGGGTGTAATGTATGTAACGCATACGGTAAATCTTTTTTGAACAATAAAATCCGCTTGCTTTTATTTTACCTTAGAAGGAAATCCGTGTATGTAGTAGGGAAACCGTTCCTGAAGTAGGAAACCTTCGGACTCGCACAAAAGGATACAAGAAAGCAACCTCTTCAATAAAAACTGTAAAACCCATAGTATTTAGTTTATTATGTCCTTCAAATTTTATTTAAAGTTATGATTATTAAATAATATCCACCCGTCCAAAATTCCCGTCCCCGAAACTATAATTAATTCAAAGCTATATTAATATCATGCCATCAAAAACCGAATTCTAGAATCTTACTCCAATAAAATCAATTGTCTTTTTTTTGAGATGCTATACACACATTAAGTTTGGGTAAATAAGTCTGGGTCAATAAGGTATTTCCTGACAATGTTGATTAAAATATTCTAATAAATTGTCACTCGCAATTCCTTTAAATCATGAATTATATATTGTTTGTGAAGAATCAAAATGACCCATATCCGTTTTCAAATAACAACATAATGCACTATCTACAAAAGAATTTCAAATATTATTATTCTAAAAACATGTAAATAGAACATTTACCAATTTTTTAAAACATGTAAATATAATATTTTGCACTTTTAGAGAACTCGTAAAACAACATTTCGCAATTTTCAAAAACATGTAAATATAATATAATAATATATATAATATTTTGCACTTTTAGAAAATTCGTAAAAAAAACATTTTGCACTTTTCAAAAACATGTAAATATAATACTTTGCACTTTTAGAAAACTAGTAAAACAACATTTCGCACTTTTTAATAACTCATAATTTATTTGGGAATCTATTTCAGGCAGTGTTTGTTTTATATATTGCTCATTTTGATTTTTACTTAAATTGGAAAAGAGTCATTTTGATTTTTTACAGACGATATGAATAATTGTGTAATTTTTTTACGGCCTTACGCTCCTAAAATACGAGGATAGACATGAATTTAATGTTTACAATATTTATATTTACATCTACATACAAATAACATTTTTATATAGGTAGGTACATATTGAGATAAACTAATGACTATAATACGCTCCATAGCCGAGGGACTTTGATTTTAAGCACTGCCAGGCAGTGCCAGGATAAGGACGTACCACAAGCCACATATAACGCTAAGAATAAGGAATTTAGTATTCTATTTTCTAGCTACACATTTTCAATATTTTATTATTATGCTTTATGCCCACACAATTTTATTGTTGACGTAGTCTGAATGACGTTAACATTTAATTTATGATTAAAAATAGTTAAGAGTTAACCAAGGTACTTTATCCATAAGTTGAAAAAAAAGGAAATTAAGAGTCGGTTTTCATCCCACGACATGTCACGTTATTAACAAGCATAAATAACACAAATAAACAATTTTGTTATATGTGTCATCGCAATAAAGTCTGTTTTATCTCAAATTGTTTCAAATCCTGTCTTAACTGGCTCTGCTTCTATGAAATAATGTTGCTCAATGTGGTCTACATAATCATTATAATTAAATTGATAATATTGATTTGCGTACAAAACTTGCAGCCAAACCTCTGACGACCAATTCAATGAATGTTTGAAGACAATGACTGCCGTCATAATTGTTCAATATCACTAATTTTAGACATCAAAAGATTGAGTTTAAATTTTTTTTTACTAATTCACGATTAAATATTAAAGGCAAAAAATTTAAGGCATTAGTAGGATCAAATGTTAGTATTATTAACTACATATATTATGAGCATACAACATTTAGGCACTAAATTTTACAGTTAATATTTCTGAAGCCAAACTTAATATCATTATGTTTAATGCGTTGAAATATTAGATTTGTTTTTCACGTCATAATTATTCTGATCCAAATTCATTATATAGTTTACAAGAGTGCGCATTCAAAACCGCAGGTTGAAAAGCAGGAAGCTGAGTGATGCTCCTTATTCCACAAAGGAATACACTGATTTACGTAATTACCACATGCGACTATGATTCAACTATGGTTAAGTCGCATTTCCCATTTAGGCAGAGTCTATATTTAAAATCAAAACTGTAGGATTACGTAAGGCTTTTCATGTGGAAACTAGCCTTAAAATTACGCTTTCGAACAGACTCCACATATACAACAGGGGCTTTAATCATTCATTCATTCATGACCAATCAATTATTCTAGTCAGTCAAAATTCGGAGTGCGTGATGTTTTTAAATTTCAATTTGTATCTACTTCTCTAAAAATGAAGAGCCAAAATTATTTTCAAAAATCTATAAGCATTTTGCTACTTTGTACTATAACTAGTTTATTGATAGGGAATGGAAGAGTCATCAGTTCAGTTGTAGAGAGTGGCCTCACAAAATTCCTTAGCAAAACGGGTGGTAAGTCAATACTGATGAATATAATAAATTCAATATGATACCCTTTCAATGGTCTTATTCACCGCTCTGTTGTCTGCTGTACTACTTGTATACGTAGGTAGATCTGTGTATTCCACTTTTATATTTTATTTTGTTTTCACTTTCACCCCCGTACTTTTTTTTAGGTGGCGGCAGCGAGCAATTTAAATGTGGCAATGGTAGAAACATTCCTAGCGTGTTTAAATGTGACGGGGATAACGACTGTGAGGATGGAAGTGATGAACAAAGTTGCCCTAGTAAGTTACAGGAGTTATAGGACTATAGTTATAGTGCCCTCGTTTCATACTAATTGCTACAATACATCCTTTTTAGATGCTGAGCTTAAGCATCTAATGAAATGGTCATGTCTGTCTGTCCATCTGTTGGTCCGACGCAACCGGTCAAACCACTGAGCTGAGCATAATTAATACTTCGGCTGCACCCACAGGTTAAGATTGTGTTAGATATGTGGGTAAGAGAAGGGAGAAGGGGGGGGGGAGTAAGTCAAAAACGCCTAAATAACAAAAAACTTTGCATTTTATTTGGGATGGTCCATGTAACTCTTTTATTAGCAGGGTCCAGAAATAACGTCACTTAATGTAAAACCTTTGTATTAGGATGATCCATAAATGACGCCGCCCAAATTATCACTCTCTGAATACTTAGGTCTGCAAATGGCGTTACCCAAATTTTAATTATTTAAACGGGTGGGTCTATAAGTAACATCACCAGCATCATTACTATTTTACATTTATTCTGTCCATTCGTATTCGTACCAACAAACCTCGTACCTAACCCAGGGTTACGGGCACTAACTGCGATGGTTTTATGTTAGTTTTGCTCCATAAACATTGTTTTTCACTGAACAGAACCATTTCGCATTAAGCTCAGCATCTACTTCAGGCCCGCGGTGGCAAAATCCGGAGCTTCGAATCGAATTAAAAGAAAATGACCGTGAATTTACAGTTCGACATTGCAACGAGGATCAGTTTCGATGTGAGAGTGGGAAATGTGTTCTTCAATCTGATCGATGCGATGGTGAAATTGACTGTCTGGACAAAACTGATGAAGCTTCTTGTAAGATAATTGTTTTCAGTACTTTTTTAAATACACAAAAAAAAATGCATGTCACGTTATTTTACGTTAACTATTCAAAGGGAATATTTGTGCGTTTACACTATTTAATTTAAAGTAAAAAACAGTCAAAGAATTAATGAAGTATAATTGTTTCCAATAATGCACATAATTTCCTATTTTAGGCAAAAACTGTTCTTCAGCAGCCTTTACATGCGGATCTGGCGAATGTGTACCTAATATATCCCTGTGTAATGCTCGCCGTGACTGCAATGACGGAAGCGACGAAATTTGCCCAGGTAAGTAAGAATTGGTTTCTACCGGGATCCGATACAGTAAATACAATTTTTTCAAGAAGTAAAAATAAAATTTAAAAAACCATGAAACTATTACCACTTTTAATTTTGTAACATGTGATGATCAATTCACTCAATTTTAGAATTAAACTGTTGACTGTTGAGTTTAATTATTTATCTTGACAGCATATGAATATGATACGCCAAATTTAAGTAAATCATCGTCAACTAATTCTGCTGCAGTACATTTTTATCAAAAAATTAAAGTAGAAACTTATATGCTCTAATGAACATTTTGTCAATATTTTATTTTTCATGTTTGGCACCACATAGAGGGTCTAACCCCTAGTTCCTGGCACGAGCATTGGCACCCTGGTAATGGAAATCAGTTACTGACCCGTGTTTTTGCCAAAGACAACGTAGCTGTCTATTTCGACCCCAAAATGAACAAGAAAGTCAATTGGTTCTTCGAACCGTTGTCAGAGGCGTGGAAATATATTCAAAGTACCTATGGCCAAATTGGAACGACGAATCCAAATCTTTACGTAACCCTTCATCAGGGTAAACTTGGTTGTGTTACAGCATCATTTTTTGAAAGGCCATCTGGCTACCGTACCCTCCTTGACTGTGGCCAACTAGGAAACAAATGGGCTGACAATTCTCCAGCCGTATTCGAGACGTTATTTTCAGGACTAGGAAGCATCATTCGTGAGGGGGCTAATTCCATTCTGAATGACGCTGATATTAAAATCTGTGAGGAGCAAATAAAACATATTCTCTTCTATGACATTTACCTCCATTTGAAAGGTAAGTCTTCCGGAGAAGCCTTAGCATGGGAATCCAGGATACAGACGGAATATGTGACTGTTGAAGGAAGCAAACGTCACTGCTTTAGAGACTGGTTCCTCCCCATCTATAAGCAACATGGAAAGGACGGTGTTCTCAACAATTATTTGCAAAACACAAAAACTTACTGGCAACAGCATCCTATCGTAGGCTACACACCATTAAATCTGGGGCAATGGGTTCATTTTTGGAGTGGATCAGCTGGAGCAGATCTTCAGCCGTTGGCACTCAAAGCATTTACTTGGACGGCAGAGAATCAAGAGGAGTTAAATGAGGCGCGTATAACTTACCCAACTTTACATTACAAAGGTTTGATTTATGTTTCAAAATTTTTAAGAATTCCAATTACCCAGTTTTTTTTTACCGTGGCCCGTTGAACCCATGACCCATAGACAGCGGCCCAGACGAAGGAATTGCTTTTAGGCAGCTATTCGTTTCCATACAAAAACCACTATTTTGATTTCATTCGTGATTTTCTTTGCCAAAGGAAAATATTGTATTTTCATGTTTTAAGAAAAGTGCAAAATGGTAATTTTACTTGACTCAGAAAAGTGCAAAATGTTCTATTTACATGTTTTTTGAAAGGTGTTAAATGTTTTATTTGCATGTTTTTGAAGTGTAGAAAAATTTCTATTTTGCATATTTTTGAAAAGTCAAAATATACTTGCTACATATTTTTAAAAATTGAAAATTGTTCCATTTACATGTTTTTTGAAAATTCATTCAGCGGGGGCTGCCTGCGCTTGCCGCATTATATCCGGCCCTGCCCATAGTATATACTACTCAATCAGTTTAAAATTTTGTGTAATTTTATTACAGTAAATAAATACATACTTGCCTACGACGATAACGAAGTTGCCTTTAAATTTCAAAACTACCGAAAAGTCAGCAATTCAGTTTATGAAACTCTCTCCAATGCTTGGAGCTATGTCAAATCTGCCTACAACCCCCACAATGTAAATCCAAAACTTGAAGTACATCTTGAAGATCGAGATGACAGATTTGGAACTACTGGCTGCCAAGTCATCTCACAAAATACGAAATTAACACCTAGTTTGGGGGATAGTACAGACAAAATAGACTACCAAATGAAATGCGGAAAGTCAGTTTTTCAAAAATGGGAAGCCACTTCCACCAGTAGCATTTTAGATGACATACTTACGCAAATGGCTAAACTAACTCTTTCCCACATTCTCGTCAGCCAAGATGCCCCCAAAAATGATAATACAGATAATAATAGGCAATTTGACAAGTCAGTAATATTTGACTTGGAACTACAGCCCATTATTGTGTACGACATTTACATGGAGCTTGGACGCACTGATGATGCAGAACAGTGGAAAATGGAACAAAGTAGAAAACGTAGTAATTTTCCAGAAAAGTCCACGCACTTATTTCGTGATTGGTATTTAGAAATCTACAAGACGTATGATGGTACAAATCGAAAAATTGTTAAAGATTTTGTGCAACTTGTTAATGAACGCTTTCATTCAACATTGTCATTAAATAATAAGAAAACAAGGCAAATGAACGTTGGGGAGTTTGTTCATTTTTGGAGTGGGGCACTTGAAGAAAATCAGATGGATTTAGCTGGAAAATGCTTTAAATGGAACAATCAAAGTATAAAGCAGTTTTACGAAGCAAGAAAAAACTTTCCTGAACTCAATTATGATTGTAAGATTATAACTTTTGTACAATATAATTGGACATTTTTAAACCCAGCTTTGTGTTTAGTACTGCATGCGATTTATATAATTATACCTATCTTCATATTGTTTTATTTTATTACAGGTGACGCCTGCAAGAATAACCCAACCACAGGTTTGATTTGATTTTTTAATAAATAACGCTACAATGTAACTAATGTAACTAACTAATAATAATAATGAAACCCGGCACTTTCACAGATACAAAACCAAATTCCGTATCTCCCAAAGGAGACTACACAATTGCTATTGTGGTTGGCGTTTCCGCCACAATTTTAGTGGCTGCGTTTATTTGCTTCGGCATTAAATTTGTGACTGACCGACGAAGAATTGCCCATCTGAGTCTGCAAATTCGAAATTTAACACCCAAGGAGCTGGACGAATTTCATCTTGGAAATCCTAATTTGAGCTCGAGCCAAGCACATGCACCGATTCACTCTTTACCTTTCAAGAATGAATTTGAAATCCCGCGGGAAAGGCTTATCATTGGTAATAATCTCATAATCTATAATTTTAGAGTCGACCAGGTCTTGACGATTCTACTATTTAATTTCAACCATTTTAAACTTTTCGAAATATTTATGTCAGTTACATAATATCTATTCACCAAGAATGAACTAAAATTTGATATAAAAAGTCATATACATAGCATAGTACAGTACTTATCTAAAATTTTTGTGGATTTGTTTAGACGAGAAGCGTGTGCTTGGTTCTGGTGCTTTTGGTGTCGTCAAGCGTGGACTACTGTTAGGCGACGAATTCCTGGGGACATCTGATACAGTAGTGGCGGTAAAGGCCGTGAAACGGCGGGTCGATATCGCGTACTTCAAGGCTCAACTTTTGGAAATTAAGATTATGGCGTATTTAGGGAGACATGAAAATATTGCGTCACTTCTTGCAACTGTCACCACAAACATTGTCAAATGTAAGTGTTGTCTCCTAGTGTAAATATATACAGGTTTTCCAGTATGTTCTGTATAGTAAAATATTAAATTAGTTTGACAGTATTTTAGTTAGTGTTTCTTTTCCTATTTCCGCAAAAGGTGAAGTGCTATTCGCGCTTGAATTCTGTGCAAAAGGAGATCTGTACCAATATTTGAATAAACATCGTAGAAACTTTACTGATTTATGGAATAACTTTAAACAAAAGAATTTACCTTCAACTTCCTCAAGCGGTATCTCCTGTGGTAGCATATCTGACTCGAATTCGGAAATTTCAATCACGCAAAGTACTAGTAGAAGTAGTAGCTCAAGATTTGGTCATGTTGTTAAATATAAAAAAATGTCTGAGCCTCTAGTTTCAATTTCAACCCTCGACCTCCTCACATGGTCAAGACAAATTGCTTGTGGAATGGAATATTTAGGTTTGAAAGAGGTGAAATTATTCAAAAATATTTCATATTCCTATACACCTAATTAAACTGTTAATATATACAAGTAGCGTTCTAAGTTCTAAATATAAATATGCCCAATTAAATTATTGCTTATTATTTCGAGCATTGATTTTAATGATAAAAGGTAATTCACGGAGATTTGGCGGCCAGAAATGTGCTTCTTACAGACAAGAGCGTTGTGAAGATCAGTGATTTTGGACTTTCGCGTCAACTTGTGAATTATTCACACTACCACAAGACATCAACTGTACGCTTTTGTTTATTTATTTTGAAAACGATTTTATAGTGTTAGAACAGTATTTAAGTGTGCTAATACCTAATTATTATTTCTATATTTAGACACCCGTACCATGGCGCTGGCTGGCGATTGAGTCTCTGACCCAAATGATTTTTTCACTTAATTCGGATGTTTGGTCTTTTGGTGTGACACTTTGGGAAATTTTTACACTCGGGAATCTTCCGTACGTAGGTAAACATTGGGATCAGGAGTTTGTAAGTGAATTGTCTGCAGGACTACGTTTGGATACCCCTGATTTTGGAAACCAAGAAATGTAATGATGCACCTCTTAACTGTATCTTTAAAATACCATTATAGTATTTATTTTTCAACCACCTTTTAAAAAGTCACGGGACACTTTTAACATCTATCAAAATGTTTGTAAAAATATGATGAACTGTTGTTCTTTTAGCTACAACCTAATGCTTAATTGCATGAAGAAGGAGCCTGCTGCCAGAATGCCTTTTTCCCAAATTGGAACCCAACTTGACAGAATTAAAACAAATCTGGTCCAATTACCCGCAGAATCAATAAGGCCCTCGACTTCCAGTTCCCGAGGATCGTCACGAGGGGTTCACTATGAACCATTTAAACAATTTAAAGTGGTCTGACCCCGCTCATATAGCATACATACGCATTGAACAAAATTCTTTTAGCTTAGGAATTATGTTGTTATTGGTTTAATATGCATATGCAATGCAATTTATTTGCCGCATTGTCACTTTCACATACTTATACCTGCTTTTGGTCGATTTGCCTATAATATAAATTTAGTAATATTGTGACTACAATTCAAAACTCTACATTTACTGCAACACACACATATCGTCTGTGAAGAACCAAAATTACCCATATCCATTTTTAACTAAATATGAAACGCACTATCTAAAAACAATATATATGAATATCGTGTAACTTTACCTGAAGGCATGAAAATAGAAAATTAGTAAAAGTAATTAGTAATTAGAACATTTTACAATTTTCAAAAACGTGTAAATGCGATTCTACGACTTTGTACCGGAACGACTTTTCGTCGAACGACAGTTCGTAGGCGACATTGCGTGCTCACGACAGTACGGCGTCAGACAGTTCGTAGTGGACTCTTTGACGAAGACATCTCGTCGAAAGACATTACGTATAATGTGGGTGGACGACAGGCAATGCGTTGAAATAAAGTCCGTCGATAACAAATTTCCAGGAAAGTTTATTTGAGCATCTGAATATTTTAGTTTTAATTTTCAAAACGAAATCTAATCATCTGAATATGAATGAAAGCAAGTTGTATTCTAAGTTTTCATATTTCAATCATATCTTATACAAATTAATTTTTAATTTACCTCACGCATATCGTCAGTCGCTATTTTTACTTTCATTTAAATTCTGGCTTTGGGATTACACTTTTATTCTGAAACAAAAATACTTTTTCGATTCCCCCTTGAGTTTTGGAATATGAGTGAAAGACTGAATGACGATTTACAACGGACTACTAATTCATTTGAAGAATTTAACTCACGATTAAGCAGCAGACTACAGGCATGAAAACCCGGGTTCAAAAGACTTATTTCCAGCATTAAGAAAGAGCAACATACTAGGGAGCAGGTAATGGTACGAGCAAATTCAGGGTATAAGCCCAAACAAATAAAAGATTTTGCAGATTTGACACAAAGGCTTAAACAATGTTTCATTTCGTACTCTAATAAGTCTGTCATAACATATCTGGAGAGAATTGCCTTAAATTTTTAGTTTAAATATTCTGGTCCCAATGTTGTGACCAGTGATAGTGACAGTGAGTAATTTTTAGTTTACGCTGTTTTGTTTGTTTATTTTTAAGATGAAGTTATTCCATAGAACAGTAATTCATTACACTAGTAATAATTAGATACTACTTTTATTGTTTTAGTTAAGTATGTATATATAAAGACGTCAATGGTATAAAGGAGATTTTTTAATATTTTTTAATTCGTTTCTATTTTTACTAAAGAATTCTTGCAGAACACAGTTATTCAGTCTGATATTACTATTTAGATAACACTTTAAAGTTTAAGCGGAAACACGAATATGTTATTGGCAAACAGATTTTTCACATCAATTATTGTGTATGTTAAACAGTTACGGCTTACCTATTGTACATACATTACAAATAATAATGTAAGACCTGATGTTAGATTCTGCTGGTTTATGTCTATTTGTTATTTTTAATTTTATTTACAGAATATGGGTAACATTGTTGTGTTGTTTAGTGTTTATATTGCCAAAATAACTGCATTCCCGTATTCTGCTGTTTGGTATTACTAGATAAATTAGTTTCGTAATAAGTTGAAAAAAATAAAATGTAGATTATCACACAACACGTATACTGAGACCTTTGTGCTATCTGTACTGGGGTACGAGGCCGAATTTAATTAAATAAAGCTGTCTTTCTCTCTACTACTTATTTTCTTTTCGTTTATATAAAATTACACCATTTCAGTTAGCACTGAATTAAACAACCACGCAATGTCTATCGGCGTAACTGTAATGTCCGTCGACGCAGTCTTCTACTCAATGTCTATCGACGCAACGTCGTCGGCTCAATGTCCACTCGACGCAATGTCTTTAGGTAAAATGTCTTTCTTCGAACTGTCGTCGACGTAATGTCGTTCCGGACGAAAGTCCCTAGACCGTAAATGCAACATATTGCACTGTTTTAAAACCCATAATTAACATTTTACGCATCTATTTAATTTAGTGTTTTTTTAAGTAGCTCATTTCAATTCTAGAGTATATTGGATATGGATCATTTTGGTTCTTCACAGACGATATTTTTTGGTCTCGCCACATTTGGCTACGTATATTTTGTCCTAATGTAAAGGTTTTAATTCCTGTATATTAAATAGTAATAAGTATATATATACTGATCGTATTTATTCTTCTAGCTTAAAACTGTAGTGATCAAAATAGTTTGGTCCAGAGGCCGAAAGAATGCGAACCAGACCAGAGCAGGTTGTAAGTTACAAATTTTTTAAAAGGAAATTGCAATTAAATGAAGAATTAGGTATTTTTAATTTTTATTTAAAAATACAGACTCGGCTTATACACCACACTCAGCAACGTGATTTCCGCCTTACGCTGTGCAAGCGGGAAACTCACCAGACGAAATTGAAAAGTGTAAAAGAAATTATTACTAATGATACTCAAATGCGTTAAAAGTTTTTTTATAAGCATGAGGAATAAAAATACTATATAACTGTAGCAATGCAATAAGGCAAGCAACATGATCTAGGCACATTCATAATTGTAAGCTTTTCGTATTCTAAATGCATACTGCATTTATAAATGCACATATCGAAGCGAGTAACCTATCTAGCTTTGTTTTCAACTGGTTACTCAACTCCTGGCCCTATCAACTCCCGGATCCCTAGTAATAGTGCTATTTTGTTGACCACAATTATTTGTATTTGAAAAACTTTCCGGTCTGGAATTTTTGGGGGAAAAAAATCTGAGGGGCAAAATGCCCGGGATGAAAATTTACGCTTACCAGTACAGGCTATTTTTCAATAGAGACGTATCTGAAATACTGCTAATAACTGCAAGTCGTAACAACAGCCACTGTAATTTATTATAGCATTTTTTCTTGAACCTAAAAAAAGCATAAAGGAGCGTCCACAAATGATGTCATCGATAAGTCCACACTTTTAAGACCCTAGGACCCCATAGCTTAATCATTGAGTAAATGACAATTTTTAACATAGGATATGTTATCAGTGGCCAAGTAGATTCATCGACCCTACCGATGAATCTCATCTTCTGCAAGCAGGCAGTTCATAATCCCATCACATAGTTTGTTCGCATCGATGCACCGATGCAGTTCACCCGTCTATCACATTTCAGAGTCTTCGAAATTAATTTTCCATCTTTGGTGCATTTTTTTTTTTTTTGGTCGGTAATGTGTTTCAAACTGATGAGGTTTTGAATCCCACTGTTGTTTAATTTAATCTAATGTTGATTGTACCCGAAGACTAAGGATACTGGGGGATGAGGGGGTTGCGGGTGACAGTTTGGATTTCGACTAGTCGGGCGAGACAAGACTACTTCTGATTTACCATCTTATCCCCTTTTGACTTTTGGTATCGATACTACGTTCTTCGTCATGTTGAGTTTCTCGTTCTGAAATTATTGTGGAGGCAGAGTTGAACTCTATGTGTTCTCCGGGCTGAAGAGAAGAAAGAAGTGACGATGAATCAAAGACGAATTTCCAGTCTACACTCGCTCCTGGAAGAAAAGTCTATTCAGCTGCTGAAATGGAAACAAAAACATAACAACTACAGAGATGAATTCTAGATTTTTAAAACAATCTCTTAATTTTCTGGATCCGAATGTGGGATTCCCGGATAAAATGAACGTACTGTGTGATTAATGTAAAGTAAAGTGAAAGCTTTGTCAGGAGACAACCTTTTACATCTTTATGCAATCCGATCTATATAAAGTGCATTTAATAATATTCCGTTAAATTTCATTCATTCAAACATGTGCTTCTGAAAAGAGCTGATGCTGCTATCCAGTATGTACATTTAAATCTTCATTATCATAATATATTCATACAGTGCACAATATGTAACCATCACTCATATCAATGCATGCGCCTTTCACTTTCACTATGCACAACCGTTTCATCCCAACTACTGCGTCCCACCATCTATATACTACATATATATTATGGAAAAACATTCATCATTAATAGGGTAGGGTCAGGTAACTGTGGTAGGTCCGATAACTGTGGTAGCGACAGTTTTCACCAGGAAAACATCAGAACTGGCAGTAAAGAAATTTCTTGCATAGAAGAGCGAACCCTGTTCTTGGATGCAAGGTCTTCTTTTACTTTCAATTCTGATGTTTTCCTGGTGAAAACTGTAGCTACCACAGTTATCGGACCTACCACAGTTACCCGACCCTACCCTATGTATATTCATAAGTTAACACACAACTTTTGAATAAACACAATTTCAACAGACCTCGTAAAGCGATGCAATAAAATTATTTCAAATTGGTCGCCAACTGATATACATACGACATACAGGCTGCTATACACACTCATGACGTCATGACTAACAACTAAATTGAAAGCTACTTTTACATACCGAATACTAAACAATACAAAAAAACTTACGCTCTCCATGGCAATATAGATGCTAACAATGGCAGCAATAACAGTGATACAACTTCCAGTGACCACGGCAACGACATTATACCTCGCACAGACTTGCCATTTCTCACTACTTGAACTTGGGCAGTGGTGTTGTTGTTAATCCTGTCCTGTCCCATGAAGTGAATTTGCCATGGGTTCTGGGGAAGGTTTGAAGGTTCCAAGGTTCACTTTAATAACATACCCCTTAATAAGCCCATGTCACGACAAACCTACTTAGGTACTTGCAATTTACTAATTGCAACTTTTAGAAAACATGCGACACAAGGACATAATTCGAATGTTTTAAAACGATCTTACGACACTTACGAGGCTGAAATTATTAATTACTATAGTTTCTATTTCCGTAACGTGACACAACGTTTTCCAAATCTAAAATTCACCACTCCATATCTTGAACAGGCCAACTACGATCTATCAGGGACAACTAAGTTTTACTCATTATTATTTTCTCTTTTCATTTTCACAAAAGTCATGCGCAGTCAATTTGATCTGTAATTGGTCCGCTGCTTTGAGCGCGCGCCGGTTCAAATCGGGAATCAAATATAATTTCTTTGCATTTAAAGTTAATTCCTTTCCTTCTGCAGATTTAGTTTTACATTCCAAAGGAAATAGATTTAAATCCTAAACAAAAAAATCCGGCGCTTGGCGCCGGATTTGTCGACCGGGGGCGGGCCCGAAGTAGATGCTGAGATACAACAAGGGCACAAGATAATTTATGTTACACTAAAAGACGACATCAAATTAATGAAAGCTCCCCTACCATGAATAAGTCATATACAAATGTGCGTAGCATGTAGTTTAATGTAGCTCCCAAACTTTTATAAATTTCACCATTCACAAATGCCGTCATTTATGGAAGCTCCTCTACCATCAATAAGCCATATTTGGTTGTACGTGGCATCTAGTTAAAAAAAGCTTTAATATTTTCAAAAATTGCATGATTCACAAATGACATCATTTATGGAGTTTCCCTTAAAATTAATAGGCCATATCCGAATGTACGTGGCAAGCAGTTAAAAACAAAGGTTGAAAAAAATTGTAAAGCTATAACATTTATATTTTATATAGATAGGTTCGTGACAAGTTGGTGGAATGGTTTGCAAAAAAATTCAAAAGATGGCAATGGTGGTACTAAAAACTGATATTTGTGGAACGTCATTATGGACGAACCTTAAATATCTATAATCTATAAAGATATGTTCGTGACATGTTGTTAAAATAGGTTGAAAAATAATTGAATTTCAAATTAGGGGTACCAAAAACTATGATATTTTTGGGACGTCATTATGTACGATCCCTAAATATATATAATTTGTATAGATATAATTGTGGCATGTAGGTAAAATGGTTTGAAAAAAAGTTCAAAAGTTGGCAATGGGGGTGCCTAAAACTATAATATTTGTGGGACGTCATTATGTACGATCCCTAAATATATATAATTTGTATAGATATAATTGTGACATGTAGGTAAAATGGTTTGGAAAAAAGTTCAAAAGTTGGCAATGGAAGTGCCTAAAACTATGATATTTGTGGGACGTCATTATAGACTAACCCTGAATATCTATAATCCAACGACCAGAGAGATCATTTTGAGCAAGCAAAGGAGGCGGACGTACATTTTTGTTCGTGCGTAAATATTTAGCATTTAACTACTCGCGCTTTTGCAGTAACTAAGCTACATTTTAGCAAGTTATACCAAAAAATTCAATTTTTCTTCAACAATAAGCTGTTTATTCCTTCATGTGATTTGTGATTAAAAGTTTGCCAAATTATTGAAAACTTAAAAAATATATTAAATTATAAAATAAGTTACAGATATTATTAAAATAAATAGTATAGTTATAAAAGTCATGTGTGAAGAAATTCCTATTGAAAGCTCTACTGGAAGCTATTTGCTGTGTCTGCAGAAACAATTATCATTACATTTTCAACTCGCAATGGCTAAGCAGAATAAAAAACAAAGCCGTAATTCACTGACGGAAACAATTTCGCTAACCGAGGCAGTTTTCAAATGTATAAAAGCAATAAACGGATTTCCTTCTCATATCGCAGCACTTAAAGCACAGTTTAAAGGCGAAATTCAAATAGTTAAAAATCTAGCTGACCTAACCAATGTACACGCCATCAGCAGGATTACAGAAATGGTGACCCGTATGAATTCTATAGAACAAGAAATCGTCAGTCTTAAGGAACAAGCCACAAGTGTTTTAAAACCTCTGTATCAAAAAATGCGACAAATTGACAAAAAAACAAAAATTGGCAAATCCCGCACTACTTTAACGTTTATTACTAAGAATCAAAAAAAGGTATCTGCAAATGTTTTGCCCTCCAACCATAGAGATATTTCCTCCAGAATAAGCACTATAGAGACAACCTTACGCAGCATGGTATTTAGCAAGACAGAGCGACAGCATTCAAAACTTGTAATTCATGGTATTAAAGAATCCCTCGATGAAACCAATGAACAACTGCACAGAAAAATTCAAATTGTAATGAGCCTTATTGGAGTGCAAAGATTTCAATTTGAAAACGCCTATCGTCTTGGCGCAGCAACAAACATTCGCATCCGGCCTGTCCTAATCTACGTGCTAAATGAAAGCGACACAACCCACATCTGGCAACATAAATGCAGATTAAGAAACAGCAAGCACTAACACTATGTATATTGAAAAATGGCAAAACATTCTTGACAACGAAATACACCGGACTCTCTTGCTAAAAGCTAAGGAAATAAAAGTCCACAACCCCAGCGCATACATAAAATTCGAGAGAACCAAATGACTGTCACAATCAACTTACAAAAATACGCATACACATGCAACAGCTCTCTTTGTCTTACAAAACCAAAAATTGAACTTGGCACAGGCACCTGCTCCAGCTATGCAGCGCAGCAACACTAATTTTGTATATATGAAGAATCGTTACCATAGCGTCGACTGAATTTCGCACTGATATATTCACTTTCTGCACTCTGGCCAAAAAATCTGATATTTAAAAATTATTTTTTAACAAAATTAATTTAACATGATATAGCACACTATGCGCTCATATGTATACTTTTGATATCTTATTATGTATATTATACCATGATTCTGTAAGCCTGAAGAATATCTGATTATAATTCTGACTGTAAAATTTAATTCGCTCAAACCGATCTCCCCCTACCCATTCCATCCTTGAAATTATATTCATGCAATACTTAATTATTAACTTTATTCATGAAATAAATTTTACCTCCTCCCATAGGCGGTATGCCTACAAGGGAGTGTATGTGTAACCTAACCTAATCCAACGACCACTATACCAGTCTGCCCTGTGAACGTACATATGTCATCAGTACATTTACTTGTAATGGGTATTGGTGAAAATTTTCCATGTGTATTTCTAACGGCGAAACTTGACAAGCTCTCAGCTTCATATGTACCTTACATGTATTATCAGCCCTTTTTAGATGCTGAGCAAGCATCTATTGGTCTGGTGTCTGTCTGTCTGTCTGTCTGTCTGTCTGTCTGTCCGCATGTCGGTTGGTCGCACGCTACAGGTCGCATTTTTGAAGATTTTTAATTGAAACCTTTTGTAATCGCCCAGAAAAGCGAGGGAGAAGTGCTGTATAGTTTTTGGTTATTATTCAATTTACAGTTTGTTCGCAATTGTTCGTTAAACCGACCAAGAATAAACTCCATTTTTCAAGATAAAAAAAAAAGGGCAAAAAATACATGGAAGGTACATACGGAGCTGAGAGCTTGTCAAGTTTCGCCATTGAAAATACACATGGAAGATTTTCACGAGTTTCCAATGCGAGTAAAGGTACTGCTCACAATATGTACGTTCACATGCCACTCTAGTGTAGTGGTCGTGGTTCGTGGTACTGGGACTGCGACATGGAGGAGAAAAAAATCCACGCTCAATACTGGAGTCCACACATCGAGCACCAGTTTAGCTATTCTCCTTCCTCGACATACCTAGGTATATAGGTGTTCAGGGGTCGTCCACAATGACGTCCTTGGACAAAATAAACATACATAGGTATATAGGTTATTAATGTTCGGGGTCGTCCACAATGACGTCCTTGGACAAAATAAACATACAAAGGTATATAGGTTAATTATTTGGACAAAATAAACATACATAGGTATATACGTAATTAATGTTCGGGGGTCGTCCACAATGACGTCCTTGGACAAAATAAACATACAAAGGTATATAGGTTATTAATGTCCACAAAGACGTCCTTGGACAAAATAAACATACATAGGTATATTGGTTATTAATGTTGGGGGGTCGTCCACAATGACGTCCTTAGACAAAATCAACATACATAGGTATTTAGGTTATTTATGTTCGGGGGTCGTCCGCAATGACGTCCTTGGACAAAAAAAACATACATAGGTATATAGGTTAATAATGTTCAGGGGTCGTCAACAATGACGTCCTTGGACAAAATAAACATACATAGGTATATAGGTTAATAATGTCCACAAAGAAGTAAGAAGTCCTTGGACAAAATAAACATACATAGCTATATAGGTTATTAATGTTCGGGGGTCGTCAACAATGACGTCCTTGTACAAAATAAACATACATAGGTATATAGGTTAATAATGTCCACAAAGACGTCCTTAGACAAAATAAACATACATAAGTATATTGGTTAATAATGTTCGGGGGTCGTCCACAATGACGTCCTTGGACAAAATAAACATACATAGGTATTTAGGTTATTAATGTTCGGGGGTCGTCCGCAATGACGTCCTTCGACAAAATAAACATACATAGGTATATAGGTTAATAATGTTCGGGGGTCGTCCACAATGACGTCCTTGGACAAAATAAACATACAAAGGTATATAGGTTAATAATGTCCACAAAGACGTCCTTAGACAAAATAAACATACATAGGTACCGTAAAGCTTCTAATAGAAGCCGGGTCTCCAATACAAGCCGGGTCTCTAATAGAGGCCGGGGGTGACGGCTATAAATTACAATACAAGTCGGGTCTCCAATACAAGCCGGGTCTCCAATATAAGCCGGGTCTCCAATATAAGCTGGGTCTCCAATATAAGCTGGGTCTCCAATATAAGCTGGGTCTCCAATAAAATAAAACAATACCTTTCTACAAAGGATTGCACTTGATTCCATGAATGTTGGACGAAATTATCAACAATTTCGATTTTAGCATAATAAAAACGATTAATTTTCAGTATTAGTGAAACTTTACTACGCGCATGGCAGTGCAAGCCAATCGGTCCCTAACGAGCCCTTAAAAAAAATTGACCGAGGGTCCCTTTTTCTTGAAAAAACTACCTCAATTTGAGCCCGGCTGAGCCCGGAGGAGGGAAATCGTTCAACACCGTTCTTTTTATCTATTTTACCTCCTCCGGTCCCGCTTCCTTTTTTGAGGGAAATTTTTTTCCACCTCATTGAGCTTTTACCTCAATCTCCCCCAATCTGAGCCAACCCACTAGGTACTGGAAGTAAATTGTACCTACCTACAAAAAATGTTCAATACTAATACTAATATGACTAATACTAATACTACTTGGCGTAACACCATAAAAATGAAAATAAATCAATAAATGCATAAATAATATATAATACACACAAACACCAAAGGACATTTTATTTTTAATTTTTTATTATTATTAGGTTTTTGTGTTTCTAGTTACAATTATTAACAATTTGATAACTTTTAATGGAAAAAAAGATTTAATTAATAATAACTTAAAATTAAAATTATTAATTAAAAATTAAACTTAACTTAATTCTGCATTATCTTACTCAATATTTACCAACGGAATTAAAATAAAATAAAAATATTAAATAAAATCTTAAATTGGACAATGGACAAAAAAGTAATATTCCGTTATATACAACAATATAAATTTAAGTATTAACACATTATTTACTCTGGCTCATCCTCGTCAAGAAGTAGTTTTTCTGTGACAATAATTTTCCTTTGCCTTTTTTTCGCTTTACAATTTGTTTATACACAACATTTGACATCTCTGTCTCTGAATCAGACTCAGACGGCTCAGATCCAGAACCAAAACTAAAATCAGAGAAGTCAGAGTCTAAGGATCCTTCGCCTTCACTTTCACTACTGATATCGTAGCCGTAATTAGTTTGTTTGTCCTTATTATTATTTGCAGTCTGATGCCTATGCCTATTATGTATCATTACATGACGCTTGTAATTATCCTTTCCAGTAATAGTTACGTTACAAATCGAACACTGATATACTTTCTTAAGCTTACCATTAACTTTACTAGGCTTTTCAGTATGAGTAATACTTTGCCTATCTGAGTCTGAAACTGGGTCTGGAGTCACTTCAGTCACTGGAGTGACTGGGGACACTGGCCTTGGCATAGAAATATCTGGAGTTTCAGCGTTGTAAACTGAATCACTAACAGTAATAACACTAGTAAGACTACTATGATTAGTCTGATCCTGATTGCCCTGATCATTGTTGGCACTGTCACTGTCACTATTGTCATCAAATTCATTTCGGGAATTTTGGTATTGATATAGATCTACGTTGTCTTCTTCTTGTTTACTTACATGAGTAGACCAGTGTCTACGCAGAGACTGTGCGTGTTTTACAACACTAAAACAATTTCGTATTTTGCAAACAAATGCACCGTTTTTTGAAAAGTCAAATTGCTGTTTAATTATTCTCATAGGATTATTTTTCACACTCTTAAATTTCTTGGCGCAGTCTGAATATTGTTTTATTTTTACTTGATTATTCCCTCTACGTTGGTACAAGAGTTTGGTGACGTGTATGTGGATTTTTTTATCTTGAAACATTGATTTAATTCTTGGTCGGTTTAACTGCTATTTGCGAAGAAACTATAACTTTAATAATAACCAAAAACTATACAGCACTTCTCCCTCGCTTTTCTGGGCGATTAAAAATGGTTTCAATTTAAAATCTTCAAAAATGCGACCTGTAGCGTGCGACCAACCGACATTGTGACAGACAGACAGACAGACAGCAAACACCAGACCAATAGATGCTTGCTCAGCATCTAAAAATCAAATACAAAAGTAATGACTATAGTGAGTAGTAATGTAGTAAACAAAGGTGTCTTTCTCTGGAGATCAGTGATAATTCGCTGTGTGGGGATGACGTTGAAGCTATTACTTTACGTTACTATTACAACAACTGCTAACCTATCGAATATCGAATTGTACATTGTTTTTACACGATTTTATTAAATTTGATATCAACAAAAATACAATTTTATTCATTTGTACATTGAATTTGAAATCCTTTCTATTATAATAAATTTTATGTTTGTGGCATAAAATTAATTATTGTTTAGTATTACAGCAACACCAGATTTTAAGGTATTTAACCATGTGTCCATACGTGTATATTAACCTGGGGATTTGTACTAGCTGTCTCAATAGTCAGTCAAGTGAGGAGCAGATAAAAGGTCAAAAAGGTCAAAGAAACTTTATTTTTAAGGGGTTTGGGGTTTTTAATCAATTAATCAGATCTCCCAACACGAAACCCCCTGTACGATTCATTTGTTGACGGGTATTGACGAGGCAGGTTGAAATAATCTGGCGCATCGCGCCAGGTTTGTCGACCAGGGGCCGGAAGTAGATGCTTAGCTTATACAGCGCAATTCAGCTTTCAGTGTTTTTTTATTTTAATAAAAGAGTGGGACTTTATTGTGGCAACGCTCAAATAACGACAGCGTCTAACTAACCTTCCACGTTATTCACTTGGATCTCAAATTTTATTACATGTGTAGTCGCACGCACAATTTTATCATTTTAGAGTGTCGGATAGCCGGTGGCAAGAGGTTTGCGGGTTGTACAAATGGTGTACGTATGACTGGAGGCGTACAGTTATGCATCGAAACCTTGGGCTTCGAAAAAAAGGTGCCAGTGCGAACGCTCCTTGTATCACAATTGTTAATTTAATTGTTTTAATTAATTTTGTTATCACAAAAAATAACATACATTCAGTAATTAAACATTTTAAATAATGCAACGTGTTGTTTTTCTTTTATTTCAGTATTTTTATTATTGTGACAACAATAACGTGCAAAGTATATGACACCAATAAATATATAAGATACGTCGAAGAACCCAACGGTATCGGCAATACGGAAGAAATGTACATGTAGTAACGTAATTAGGGCTTCAAGAGCAATATAATATGCCTATACTTATAAAATGTTTTGAAACATACAGGTTTTAGTGGGCCTGAACACGGAAGTTTTAACTAAAAAGCATATTTAAAAAGTCCTACATTAGTACCTTGACCGGCTAAATAATTTCGAAAAATTGATACGCTTGTGGATTAGCATTATGGGAACGAACATGGGTAGTCAATAATAGATTCGGACTTTTTTATCCAAAGACAGCAAGTGGTTCAAAACTGGTGGAGCCTCCATACCAAACGGGCAATGAACTTTTAGGTATTGTTTTGAGTAGTAATGGAACCCATTCCTTCTTATCCTTTCCACCATATTTTACTTTTGAGAAAGTATCCCCGACAAATGGGCGAACAAAATTCGTCATAAGTACTTGTGCGACGGGGCTCACTATAAAATCGGCAAAATTGTACATTTGTTACTTCATCTGCTTTTCATACAATACTGATAACATTGCGATAAGATACAATATAAGAAGATATAAGAATATTTGAAACCTATTATTCGGAAATAATACAAAATATTTCCTATTGTAATTTCGCTTCAAAAATTAAAACACACATTTTTAAAAAACTCAAATTTAAAAATTTCTGCGTTAAGATATTATTAAAAATAATGTACACTTTTCTTTTTTACTTTTAATGAGATTTCCATAAGCCAATCTGCGCGCAGGACCGGCATAGAATTTTCTTCCAATTTCCATTGCAACAGCTAAGGCTGTATGAAATGCAACAAAAATAATTTTTTACAGTTCTTATGCTTATAGATAGTACATTTAAAATTATTGTGTAAAAGTAAAATTTCCTCAAATAAAGTGGCTTTTCCCGAAATTATTACATTTCCATATTTTAAACAAATATTTGATTCGATTAACGTCTTACATGGTAAATGGGTAAGCTGCGACGAGTCATATCCTTCAAAATCGACAATGAATGCAAAGAGTCCAGTACTATTAGATTTTTTACTACTTTCCGCTTTACTCCAGCTGTTGAAAATTAACATCATATAGTCGGTGTAAGTGTCCAGGATTTTGGAATCCCCGCCGTCCTCCAAATATTTTCGGACGTTCCATTTTCCGTACTCGACCACAAATACTGAAAAATTTAATTAATATATGCCTACGTACAAATTGGATATGTATCTACATAGAAATAAATTACTGAATTGAAAATACCTGGTTGTCCTTTATTATCCAGACCGCTAACGTAGTAAGGAAATGCCTCCTTCAACTCCCTTGGAACTTCCCATTTTTCTAAATCTGCACCTTCCCCCTATATATTACCCAATAATAATTTTACCCACAGTTTTAATATAAAAGATCATTCTAAAATTGTCATGTAATTTTGCCTTTAAAAATTATTATTCTCAGTTACAAAAATATACAAAATATTAGAATTTTCAACTGTACTCACGGTGGGTTGAGCACAAACCCTGAAATCCCTCACAACCATCAACAAGACGGCCACAACAATACTGCAGCTGCAAGAAAGCACTGCTGACGCTAAGTTTCTTCGGGTTACCATTTTTCCTTAAACTGAAAATGACCGCTCAAAAACTTCAAAAAAGGTATTGAAAAGTTCGAATTCTATTATGGGCTTAATGTAGTTATCTAATAAATTCAAAATACTAAAAGTAAAGTAGACAGTATGGTAGCTCATTACTCTCAATGTTGATCACAGACATGCTTTAACTTAGAGTGCAAATGTTGAAAAGCCGCTTCAAAGTTGTTGTTTTTATATGCGCCTGGACAACGCTAAAAAACTTAAAACTTGTTTGTAGTTACGAAAAAATTGAAGAGACAGGAGTTTCTTTGCAGGCATTTGTTAATGTAATTTATCGATTAACATAAATGTTTAAGTGGTAGTCAAAGTCTGATTCACAGACGACAGACATGTGTTGTGGACATTGCATCTTATGTACCTACATAATTTATATAACATGTACCGTATATTTCAAAGCTTTCGCTTGAGTAGTATTGGACCTATTATTGTCGCACGCAGAAAATAAAGCTATAAAGTACTTTCTTGTTAGGTATTTTGGCAGCTTTAGTTTTCGACTAAGAAACCAGTTTTGACTGTACGCTTTTATACTTAATACCCACAGCATAGCTATAATATTTATTCCTGCAGGTACATGCTACACAACTACAAGCTTAAACGTATTAAATACTTTTGGCAAGAAATCGAAAAAAAAAATCAAATGTATTTACTCACAGCAGCGCTTATATAACTTGTATAAAAAGGCGAATTAAAGACTCACAAGGTTCAAGGTTGCAACAGAAATATAATATACCAATTAGATGCAACAAAGGGAGGTAACTCGTGTTCAAAATGTTTGCTTCTAACACATTTACAGTCATAGTGTGTTTCACATAGCTCATTTGAATTCAAGACGCAATTGCATATATGCACATTTGATTCTTTACTCATATTGTTACGCACATAATAATAATACAGGGTGGGCCATTTATTACGAAGAATTCTAACATGCCATTAATTCTAATTTTATTATTCGATTTTAATAAAAAATATACCAAAATAAAGACAATTTCTGGGAAATTTGTTTGACACCTCCATCATTAAAATCGGTTAAGAATAAGTTGCAAAATGGCCTAACTAAAATAAATCACAGATTTTTAGTCAATCCTAAAATCGTTTTGTAACAACTTTCAATTAAAATTAAAGCGTAAAACATTGCAGTTTAGAAACATTGGATTTCAAATATCCAAACAGAAAAAAACCTGGCAAACATTTTGAATTTTGAAAATTGAAAAATTTCAAATTTTCAAAATTCTCAAAATTTTCAAATTTTCAAAATTTTCAAAATTTTCAAATTTTCAAATTTTCAAAATTTTCAAAATTTTCAAATTTTCAAAATTTTCAAAATTTTCAAATTTTCAAAATTCAAAATGTTTGCCAGGTTTTTTTCTGTTTGGAAATTTGAAATCCAATGTTTCTAAACTGCAATGCTTTACGATTTAATTTTAATTGAAAGTTGTTACAAAACGATTTTAGGATTGACTAAAAAACCTAAAATCTGTGATTTATTTTAGTTAGGCCATTTTGCAACTTATTCTTAACCGATTTTAATGATGGAGGTGTCAAACAAATTTCCCAGAAATTGTCTTTATTTTGGTATATTTTTTATTAAACTCGAATGATAAACTTAGAATTAATGGCATGTTAGAATCCTTCGTAATAAATGGCCCACCCTGTAATAACAATAAAATAACAATAATGACAATAATATTCACATACAGGTTTTAGTGTTGAGACTAACACGAAATAAACTCCATATATTGAGTACGTCCTACAATATAATAACTTGACAATTTAAATAATCAACACAAAATATAAGCTTGTCCATTAGTATTAGCATTACAGCAACACACATCTGTAGTCGTTAATAGATTCAGAATTTTCTATCAGAAGACAGCAAGGGGCTTAAAACTGGGGGAGCCGCCATACCAAACGGGCAAGGAGCTTTTAGGAATTTTCTCGAGTAGCAATGGAACCCACTCCTCCTTATCCTTTCCACTATATTTTACATTTGAGAAAGTATCCCCAACAAATGGGCGAACTAAATTCGTCATAAGTACTTGTGCAGTCGAGCTCACTGTAAAATAGGAAAAGTTGTAAATATGTTACTTCAACTTTTTTTCCAATTTTTTTCCAATTTCCATTGCAACAGACAAGGCTGTATGAAATGCAACAAAAATAGTTTTTTACAGTTGGTATTCTTCAATAATAGATGTAAAATTAATAATTAAAAGCGCAAATTTTCCTCAGATAAAGTGACTTTTTTTATGTTATTACAGTTTCATATTTAATTGTAAACTAGCAGGTTAGCAACCCGATGGGTTGCGTTAAAAAATTTAAAAGATCTTTTTCACTTTTAGTTGTTATAGTAAATAAGGTTGTGGTCAAATCGACTTTTGGGTTGCCCAGTATAATAGGGCCATCCATATATTAGGTTTCAGGTTTCATGGGGTGGAGAGAGTTTTGGCCAATGACGCTTTTAAAAGGCAGAGAGGAGGAAAGGGGGGGGGGGGTGCTCATGCGTCTGACGTTTCAGTCAATTGTTTGCGAATTTTAAATTTTTTGTTTCGGCAAATCAAAGTAGATACGGCATAGATAAAATTTAACATGTAGTACATATTTTATTTTTTCGAGAAAAAGTGAAAACATCTAGGAAAAATAAATTGTTTAAATTTTTTTATAAAGAGTTGAATCGTTTATGCGGGGGGGGGGGTTGAGAAATCACAGTGTAGTGACGATTGGATGGGGGGAGGGGTTATGGCACAAAAACCTGAAACTTAATATATGGATGGCCCTTGAAGGTTGAAATAAAGGCACTACTGGGTTGGACCGCGCAAGTTTTGACCTCATACTTGCCCGGGGTAAGCTTTAACCTCAACTTTGAAAGGGTTCAGATTTTCTCATAGACGTGGTAGGAGTAGGTTTTCACCAGAGCCTTGTCCGGGGTTAAAGTATGGAATCGGACTTGCTCGGGGTAAGTACTGATAGGTGACTTGCTCAGGTAACGCAATAGTTAAAGACTTTGATCAGAGGCTGGCACGGGAAAAGTTAAACCGTAGCGTTGGCTGGCTTAAGCATTTACCACAGACTTGCCCAAAATTAATAATTTGCCTTACCGGTCGCATTCTATTATATTTGTTGAGCTCACAGGCTTTCTCGGGATAAGTTTTTCCCAGAGATTTGCCCGTTTTGCGCTATGGTCACGGACGTGCCCAGGGTAATCTTCAAGCGCAACCTTGCCCTGGCTAAGCTTTGATTAAATGGGCCATCCATATATTACGTTTGCCCTTTTTGTGCAAAACCTTCTCCCCCCTCTCCAATCGTCACTACACCGTCATTTCTCAGTACCCATCTCTCCTCACTATAAACGGTTTAACTTTTTAAATAGTTGTTCAAAGAATTTATTATATTTTCTAAAGGCTTATATATGCATTTTTCCGAAAAGTGAATATTTACATACCACATATTACTTCTCTAAATAATTGCGCATGTTCCATTTTGCGTACTCGACCACAAATACTGAAATATTTATTTAATATATACCTACGTACAACGATTAAAAATATGTTCTGTAGGGTATATCGAGTATCATTACTTAACTAATGTAGTATTTTCCGCTAAACCTGAAACTTTAAATTTTTACTACAAAGCTTATAGTAAATTGGATATGTATCTACATAGAAATAAATTACTGAATTAAAAAAGACACCGGAATTTTCTATATTCCTCAGCGGACACAAAGTTGTTAATGCAATTTATCGATTATTTAATAATTAAAAGATTAAACGTGATAGTGAAGTTCAGGGTTAGTATGTTTAAAGTAAAACCGTCAATTTCAACAATAAGTGTTGGGCTGATTAAACGATGACAGACATGGGATATGGCTATTTCATGTTACGCTTAATATGCACATAATGTCTGTACTTTGTACCGTAAAGCTTCAAATAATTCCTATGTGTATGGTTACGTCAAATTTGAAATGATATATGTTAATGATTAGTTAAGGGATTAGTAATTCAAAATTAAGTACATTAGGTGTCACTCATAAATGACGTCATCAACATATCCCCATTTTAAGTCCCTATGCATGACCATCCTGTCATCAGATTACCTGTTGGGTGAATGGCTAACTTTAGCATGCAATACCATCAATATCCAAGTAGGCTGCTTGGCCATGTCCATGACGTCATTTATGGGCCACCCCTTAATTTTTTTAAAGTTGCAATACTGGTTTATTGATGAAGTAATTCCTTGTCTCATGAATGATGCTTCAATTCATTAATTTGATTAAATCCATTTACTGCTATATCATGCACTGTCGGCTGTGTTTCGTATTATTATACATAATATATGGGTCTGGGTCTCTGGGTCTGTAATAATAGACGGGCCTGGTCTGTGTCTGTAATAGTAGATGGGTCTGGAAGGTCGGAATTTGCGACTAGTAGACGGGTCAACTATTATACAAAATAAGTGTGATACATTATTTTGGCTTCCCACTATAAATTGTTTTTTTAGCCAAAACAATTATGAAATTCCTAAGGCTGGTTCTGGTAACTTGAGCAGGTAGAATTTTAAATTAGCTTTTTATTTGATAATGTACTGTAGTTTCCAATACAAGAATGAATAAACAAGGTGGATATAATATATACTAACAAGCAAACCACTTACAAGGGAATGGTTTCACATGGAACCCGTCGATTTCAAAAAGTCATATCTACAAAAATCAGGCTACTTTTGAATAGTGGGGATCCAAAGTAACTCGAGTGCATTCTGCGTTGTTCGGTCACAATAGCCCGCCAAAGTTTAAAAAAATTCAAATTTTAATAGTTTGCCGCCCTGTAGCTTCTACAGTTCTCATCCGATTTTGATGAAATTTCGGTTTTTGTGATCCTTAGGCTTTATACTAAAAAGTAATTTCAGGATTTTGAAAAATTCAAAAATTTTCATTTTTTCGAAAAAACGGTGTTAAAAAATTGGGCCTCAAATATACTCATTTCTTGGATTTTTTTCAAAAAAATGAAAATTTAAAAATTTTTCAAAGTCCTGAAATTGCTTTTCAGTAAAAAGCGTAAGGATCCCAAAAAACGAAATTTCATCAAAATCGGACATAAACTGTAAAAGTACAAGGGTCGTAAAATATTAAAATTTGAATTTTTTTAAACTTTGGCGGGCTATTGTGACCGAACAACGCAAAATGCACTCGAGTTACTTTGGATCCCTACTATTCAAAAGTAGCCTGATTTTTGTAGATATGACTTTTTGAAATCGACGGGTTCCATGTGAAACCATTCCCTTGTTAGTATGTTTCCTCGGGATCTGGAAAAGCTTAGCCAGAAACGTTTCCTTGGACCTTAGAATGAACGAATACTGTGGTAACTCGAGTGCATTTTGCGCGGTGCTTCAGCAGCAGCAGCAGCAGCAGCCCGCCAAAATTCAAAAAAACCGAATTTTTCAAAGTTTGCCACGCTGTAACTTCTACAGTTTCTGTCTGATTTCAATAAAATTTACAGTTTTGTGATTTTGAGACTTTTATCTAGAAAGAAATTTCTAGAAATTTTTTAATTCGATTTTTTTTTAATTTTTTCGAAAAACTAATAAAATGGCCCACTTTTTAGTCCCATTTTTTAATTACGGTTTTTTAATAAAACATTAAAAATACGAATTTAAAAATTTTTAGAAATTACTTTCTAGATAGAAGTCTCAAAATCACAAAACTGCAAATTTTATTGAAATCAGACAGAAACTGTATAAGTTACAGCGTGGCAAACTTTGAAAAATTCGGTTTTTTTGAATTTTGGCGGGCTGCTGCTGAAGCACCGCGAAAAATGCACTCGAGTTACCACACTATTCGTTCATTCTGAGGTCCAAGGAAACGTTTCTGGCTATGCTTTTCTAGATCCCGATGAAACATAGTAAGCGGTTTGCTTGTAAGATTAGTTTCGCAGATTTGAAATAATAGTAAAAAATAAAAGAATTAATTAAAAGTTAATTTTATTGCATGACACAATATTGCAAAATGACGTCAGCTGTATTACAAGTACTGTGTGCTTAATTCAATTTTATAATTGTAGATGTAAGCATTTATTAATCACAGAAATTATTCATAAATAAAATAATTACAAGTAACAATATTTAAAAAAAAAATAAATAGCATAATATACATCGCCCGCTTGGAATATTTTCGTCTCAAGTCCAGTGAATAGTAAATTTAAATTTTGGACTTACGACATAATTATTCTGCGCCGAGGATATTTAACCATAATATAAGTGGTACAGGTAATAGTGAAACCAATTATCAATTACAGTCCCCTATGTAAGTTCCATTGGAAACCATGTCCGGATCGTAGCCAGGTGCGTCCAGGAGTGTCCCAGCAATACATGCATTGAGTAGACCACAAGCACTACCCGCAATAAACGCATACCAAATAGTATCTGCTACATCTTTTCGTCTTTCTGGGGCCATGTAACCCATGGCACCTAGGGTAATTCCAATGGAACTAAAATTTGAAAAACTGCACAAGGCATACGTTGCTATGGCTTGACTCCGACACTGAAAAGCGAGTCATTTTTTGAAAAAAGTCATTTTGTTAAACTACATTTTTTTAAATAAAAATTTAAATAATTCAAAGGATTGCTTTAAAAAAATAATAGACTTGCAGATAAATGGGCCATGTCTTTAGATGTGAGACGCTGATAAGCCACAAATTCATTCACAACAGTTTTGAGACCCAAAAGTAAAGCAACGTCTTCTGTCTCCTCCGAGTCTACCCCAATCACGTACGCTATAGGGATGAACACTTTTCCTAGAAGGTACTAGAAAATGAATAATGAAACAACAAAAATCAAATGAATAAAAATTAAAACACTTAACAAAATCTTGGAAATTAGCCCAAAATTACATTAATTACATAATAACTAACGTATACCTCAAATGAGAGTTCGTCCCAACCAACGAGCATCCCAATCCAACTGAGCATCGCATTCAAAAATGCAACAAAAGCCATGAATGCAATTACATTTGCAATAATATTTCCAACCAACATCACACCTGTACCTGCTCCTTGAGCAGCTGCATCCAGTGCATTACCCTCCGTCCTGTACAAATAAAAACGAATAATAAAATTATATTTAGGCAAAATTTTTAAGAAAAAATGGAATCATAACAAATTTAATTAGAAAAAAAATATATACAGAAAATTGCAAAAACTATTTTTGTACTTTAATGAAATTGATTTAATTTGGTCAGCAGTTGTTTTTGAAACTTTTGTTTCAGGGTAGATCAGTTTGGCCGCACCGAGAGCAGCGGGGGCAGCCATGATTGATGCAGAGAGTAAATAAGATGGATTGATCCCAAAATTTATGTAAGCTCCCATCACAGTTCCTTTTGGCAGAGTTAAATTCTCAATATTAATAACGTGAATACATTAATTTTATAATTCAGTCAACGTTCCACCAATGCAATGAGGCATAGTACCTGCTATAGTAGCAAAGCCTCCAGTCATAACAGCATGAAGTTCAGATTTGGTCATGGTACGTATAAAGGGTTTAATCAAAATGGGTGCTTCTGTCTGTGTACATAAGGGTATATTATGATTAATTATGTTTTTGAATAGGATAGCTAATTATATATGCCTTCAAAACATAATGAATGATGCTAATACTAATAATTATAATCACAAGTTGGCACATACCATTCCAACAAAAATATTGGCAGCACAATTCATAGACTCTGCAGCTGTTGTGCCTATAATAACCTGTTCATAAAAAAATATTAACTAATTTGTATTATATTGCACAAATTAAAAATTAATTAATTAATTAATTCACTAAAATTTAAAATTTGCAAAGTTAATTTTCTGCGTACTTGAAGAACCCATCCAATTTTAGTAACGACCCACATCATGATTCCGTAATGGTAAAGAATACTAATGAAGAAACTGAAGAAGAAAATGACGGACAGCGACTGCAAAAAAATACATTAGTCAAGAATGCCTTTTAATGAGGCGCATGCGCTATATACCAAATAGCATTTAACCAGGATTTAATTTTGAAGTTATAAATAAATGCTCATTTAAATAATATTTTATATGCAAAGGTGTATATTATTATAGTAATTACACTGAAGGCAAAGACACCAGGTAAGATCAAAGATCCATCCCCATTAGGATCTCCCGTCACAAGGTAGCTGTAGACAAACCCAGAGCCGGAATTTGTGAAATCCAGGAATATTTTCACCTAAATACAGACACATGTTAAAATAACAAATTAGTAACTTTAGTGAGATACTTAAAAGTTTATTGACATGACTCCCGTCCAAGTTGAAGGTATCATATATAGTTGTGTGCTAATTGTCATAGGCTATATTTTATTATGTATACATAAAAGTTTTTTTCTACCTTATCACTAATACAGTCAAAAACTTGCCGTCCCCCATCCCATTTGAGTAGAATGACCCCGAATAGAAATTGTAGGCCAATCCCCGTCAGAACCATGGACCACTTGACCCGACCCGGATGTTTTGAAATGAGGAGACCAACGGCTAAGATAACGAATATCCCAGCTGCGGAAATTAAACGTCTGGGTTGGTCTAATGTGTCGATGATAATGAATGTGATGATGGCCGCAAATATTAGAGCGCCCAATACGTAGGAAAATATTCTACAAATAAAAAAATAATTTAAAATAAATTAATATTACAGGGAAATTCGCAAAACAATAGTCAGTCAAAAAAACCAAGTGCGTAACAGATACATAGCTGCGCCGAAGAATAAGTCGCCCCCACACGGCTCACCAATGCCAGTACCACAAAATGTCCTTTGTATTTTATTTGCAGTTTTCGTTTTCGCCCCCGGGGGACAAGTTATTCATGTGGCACAGCTACCTGTTACGGTCTTCGTTTGGGTCACTACTGAATGTTTTATTTGTCTGGGTCTGTCTGGACATACGGCCTACTCGTGATGGGTCTGCACTTGTTCGCAATCGGAATAAATATTTTGTTTTGAATTGTTGTCCCATAGCGGCGCTTGAGAATGAAATAGTAGAAGAAAGACCAGTAGGTGAGAGCAGTGATAATAATTAGAATCCCAACCCCATTGCACCAGTCAATGTGATCTTCGTAGACTACCGCGTAGTGGATAGCTCCTGCTAGGTAGGCGTTATACAGGAGAGCAGCTAAGACCACCATGGCAATGTTAAATTTCTTCTTGTGAGCACTGACGGCGTGACCCAGGGCTGAACGGGCGCTCACTACACCCCGTCCAAAAATATTTGGATCCCCCATATTCGGGTCATCTTCGTAAACGTCCCAAAGGTCATCAATTTCTGCGTCTTCCTTCTCCTTTTCAATTATGATTTTGTTCGGATTTGATGAACTTGTTGGTCTTGAAGCATTGTTGGGATTTTCTGAATTGATTGAAAATTAATTCTGTTTAATGCAAATTCAAAGTTAAAAATAAAGCACTACTATATGAATATAGTATATAGTAAAATGAAAGTGTAAATTACTGCAAAGTTGTTGTTTCATGTTTTATAATTTGTTTACCATTATTATTATTGTTGTAGTTAGAACTTGGATTTCGATTTATGTTTGAAATGTCTCTATTAGCTGTGTTTCTATTTCGGGGTCTTCCGCCATCCATCATATCCTTCAAGAAAGTAAAATTCAAAAAGCAAAAACTAAAATTTTATACAAACTATTTTATTTTTGCACACTTTCAAAGTTATGTTTTAGAATTTGGCAGTTTAAATTTCAGACATCGATTTTGATACTACTATTTTTAATACGCAAAATTACAAATCTTCTGTATAGAACCAAAATGACCCATACCCAATTTACGCCAGAATCAAAATGAGGTATGTCATAAAAACAGAATGAGATACATGCACAAAAGGTTAAACCAGAGTTTTTGGAAAGTGTCAAATGTTCTATTTGAATGTTTTAGAAAATCGTAAAATGTTCTATTTTGATATTTTTTAAAGGTCCAAAATGTTTTATTTAAATACTTTTAACAATGCAAAATATATTCTATTTACATGTTTTTGAAAAGCGTAAAATGTTCTATTTACATGTTTTAGAAAATCGTAAAATGTTCTATTTCGATATTTTTGAAAGGTCCAAAATGTTTTATTTACGTGTTTTAAAAAGTGTAAAATATATTCTATTTACATGTTTTTGAAAAGCGTAAAATGTTATATTTACATATTTTTAAAAAGTGCAAAATATTCTATTAACATGATTTTTAGACATTTTTCAATATTTTTGTAAATAGTGGATATTTTTTCTAGCTACAAATGAATATAGGTCATTTTGGTTCTTCACAGACGATATGAGTTGTAATGATATATTGCTGATTTTTTAGTCATAATTATCATTATTAAATTATAATGTACATACTTGCAATTATTTACTACTGGCCACAATTACATACTTGTTACAACAAACGCGCATTATTTGAGTTGCAAAAAGTGCAAAGAATTAAAATAACTAATAACACTGATTTTACCTGATGAATTGGAGGTTCATCAACAGCACCATACGTCCTGCTCCCAGCAGGTCTATTTGGAAGTCTTACGCCCCTCGAGTCAAACGCAGCGTTGTCCATTCTACAAAAAATTTTATAACAGTTTTCATTATAATATAATTGGAGTTTTATATGTAATATACCGCAAATTCTGTAATACGCAACGACCCGTGTTGCATTAAAACTCGGAGGTTATTTATCCCCGACGTTATATTAGACACCTTGGTAATATCACGTATAATGTATAGAATTGCAAACCTCCCTTGTTGTATTAAATATCAGACCCCCCCCCCCCCCCTCGCGTTCTAATAGTGACCGCGTTGTATTAAAGGATTTACGGTAATTATGCTATATTATAAAATAGTGTTATTTTTATTTAGGAAATTAATTACAACTAAGGTATATTTCAACTTTAAGGAAATATTTAAAAAATAATTAGTGCAATTATTTAATATGGTTTCACCACCTGAATTAATTTAATTCTAGAGGAACCTGATTTTATTTATTTATTTATTCCATTAATAAAATAGGCACACTGCTCTACATTTCAGTACTCTGCAATACCTAGAAATCTGGGATGATTTTGCTGTTATCAGAAGATGCATAAGAAATTATCTCTCCGTAAATTACTACATACATGATTTGATTGATTGAGCGAAATAACGGTCATCGCCGAAAAGTATTCACAGCATTTATCGCTACTCTCCTATTGTTACATGTTACAGATAACATTCTTTTAGTATTCACATAGTAAATTATGTCATCTGTGAAGAACTAAAATGACCCATATCCGTTTGCAGCAATATTCACTTTCTACAAAAATATTGAAACATGTCTTGAAATCATTTAAATAAAATAATTTGCACTTTTTAAAAACACGTAAATGGAACATTTTGCACTTTTTAAAAACACGTAAATGGAACATTTTGCACCTATTCAAAAACACGTAAATAGAACATTTTGCAATTTTCAAAAATATTTAAATAAAACATTTTGCACCTATTCAAAAACTTGTCAATAGAATATTTTACACTTTTCAAAAACATGTAAATAAAACATTTTACGCTTTTCAAAAACTCTTAATTAACATTTTACGTATTTTTTTCGTTTCGTTTTTAGATGCTGAGCTTAAGCATCTATAGGAATGGCTATGTCCGTCCGTCTGTCTGTCTGTCTGTCTGTCTGTCTGTCTGTCTGTCTGTCTGTCTGTCTGTTCTTTATGCGCTACAGGTCACAGTTTTTAAGCGATATTCGTCAAATATTTTTTAAATGGCCACAAATGCGAATGAGAAGTGCCCTATTGTTTTTGAGAGCGATCGAACTAACCAGTTTTTCACAATTAACAGTTGACTGGACCAACTTTTTTAGCCATCTAAAAGCATTGGAGAAAAACGGGTGATTTGCCGCTTTGCATCAGCCAAATGCACCAGCTAAATGGTTTCCTTACAGGCGCCAGTCAATGCACCATAAACATGCACAAGTCATCAGCACAAGCTACCCGCAGAAGTTACCTGCACCCACAAAGTATCCATAAGGGGGGAGGTGTACTTGGGGTCACCCAAGAAGACGTCCCTACAATCTCAACTATTTTTTCTTAAACCATGAAAAAACTTTAAATACTTGCACCTCCCACCCACAAAGTATCCCCTAAGGGGAAGTGGTGTACTTAGGGTCACCCGCAGATGACGTCTCTAAAATTAATTTGTTTTTGCTAAAACCATTAAAAAACTTCAAGTACTTGCACCCCCACCCTCAAAGTATCCCCTATGGGGAGGGGGTGTACTTGGGGTCACTCACAAATGACGTCCAAAAAATCTTAATTTTCTTGGTATAACCATTAAAAAACTTTAAATACTTGCACCATCTACCCACTTAGTACCCCCTGAGGGGAGAGGTGTACTTGGGGTTACTCACAAATGACGTCCCAAAAATCTTAATTTTCTTGCTAAAACCATTAAAAAACTTTAAATACTTGCACCCCCACCCACAAAGTATTCCATTAGGAGAGGGCGGGGGGGGGGGGAACTGGGGGTCACTTACAAATGACGTCCCAAAAATCTTAATTTTCTTGATAAAACCATTAAAAAACTTTAAATACTTGCACCCCCCACCCACGTAGTATCACCTCAGGAAAGGGGGGTGTACTTGGGGTTACCCACAAATGACGTCCCAAAAAATCTCAACTGTTTTTGCTAAAACTAATAAAAAACTTTAAATACTTGCACCCCTGACCCACTAAGTATCCCCTTAAGAAGGAGGGGTGTACTTAGGGTCACCCACAAATGACGTCCCAGAAATCTTAATTTCTTTGCTAAAACTATTAAAAAACTTTAAAAACTTGCATCCCCAACCCCACGAATTATCTCTTAGAGGAGGGGGGAGGGTTTAAGAATTAAAACAAGTCGCAATCTTAAAAATATAAATATTTCTTATACCTAATGCTTTACCAACCGCAAACTAATGCTCCCCTACTCAACAAATCATCCTTTTTAGGTTCAGAAGGGCGGGGGGGGGATTCAGGATCAATCGTTAAATACGTCCGAAAAATTTAAAGCCTCGAACCTAAGGTTGAAATGGAGCACGCGACACCTAGATTCCCGTCTACAGCAATGAATCAGTAATGGCCTGAGTAGGGTAGGCAATTTCAAAACTCCCTGGGAGTTTGGGAGCTTTGGGAGGGAGGGAACATTGGGAGTTTTGGGAGTTTTGACAAGTGGGAGTTTTGGGAGCGCTCCCTCTGAAAACTCCCTAGGGAGTTCTCTAAACGCCGGGAGTTTTCACGCTGGGAGTTTTGGGAGTTTTAAAGGGGCAAAACTTCCAAAAACACAGCATCTGTGAATTCCATGACAAGCCTTTACAGCAAGAGTCAGTATATAGTGATTAAAATTACAATAACCAGCGGAAAAAAGGCGTTTTGCAAGTTCATAAATTTTGTTTGTGAAAAATGTGTTTATAATTGCTAATAATTTAAATGTACGCTCCCAAAACTCCCAAGGGAGTTTTAGGAGTTTAAGGGAGTTTTGAAACTAGGGAGTTTTGGAGGGAGTTTTGGGAGTTTAAGGCTCCCTAGGGAGTTTTCAATACGCCGGGCGCCAAACGCAGGGAGTTTTGAATTTGCCATCCCTAGGCCTGAGCTAAGAAATCTCTGATACGAATCTGTAAGCGTGTCAGATATGCAACACATAAGATACATAGAGTCCCGTCAGCAAGTTAGCTTTGTTTCCTGTCGTTCCAAGAGAAAGTCCCGCTACGTTTCGTGTCTTGCAAAAGAGCCGGCTGCTTTTTGTTTTGACGACGTTAAGGCTGGTAGAGGTCAGACACAAATGGCGTTGCTTACCTTAAGAGTGGGTCACTTGACATTTCACCGTAAGGGCATCCATTCAAGCAATGCTTAAAAAGGTGACAAGCAGTTGGGTAGGCCTATAATTTTGGTAAATTTATGTGTCGTCATTTGTGTCCGTTCCCAAAGCTGGTCAAGCATACGAACTTAATATTTTAGGTTTGCTATCTTGTATTTGAATTGCATTCGGAAAAATCTATGCTTATCTGCATCGAGCACGGAATGTCAGCAAAAACCAATTGCAATATACCATGATATATTTAACGTGGAATGAAAAACGGGTGAAATTCACGACTTTTTAACTTTATGCTGTAAACATACGCACGTTGATCGTAAAAGGGAAGTGACCGTTCATAAATAACTGCATTAGAAATTTCTATTTTAGAAAACCCACCCCAACTATTTTTACTTCATTCTGTGAACATACGAACGAAGCTTATAGATAGTTGATGACCAACCAATAATGGCGTCATTCAAATTCTCAATTTTAAGGAACATAGTTTAACCGAATAGCACGCAGTTCGTAATTTTTAGTGTCCAGTAAATCTTATACATAAGTTATTTATAAATTATATTTCAACTTCGAGGGTTACACAAGTTAGGAGCCATGCAAGGATCATCTAAAAATGACGTCATTTAATTATTTTAATTATAGGAATCTCTTCTGTCTTTAGTTCAAAAATCAAATTAATGGATATCCCTAACACCGTCTTTTTCTAGCATACATACAGGGATCCTTCATAAATGACGTCATCACAAAATTACCATTTTAAGGATCCTTGTTAGTGCTGAATGCAAAATTTGGTAGATTTATATCTTCAAAATCAACTTTTAGTAGTATACACACAATAATTGTCCATAAATAAAGTCGTCTAAATGTCATCATTTAAAAAAACGCCCGTTATCAGTTTAAACATTATGTAATATAGTATTTTTAGCATGCAATATTATTATTGTACATATTAGGATCGTCCAACAATGTCGTCACTAAAATATTGCACTTTAGAGGGTATATAGTGTATTGTATGTAAATAATGTGAGAAGATGCATCAATTGACTAAAGTCAATATTCGCTGTAAGCTCAGCATCTACTTCGGGCCTACGGTAGGCAAATCCGGCTCGAAGCGCCGGATTTTTATGACATAGCTCGACTCGATTGTAGCCCAAATTAAATTGTATACGGGTCATTTTGGTTTTGGGTCTTCACAGACGATATAGGATGTAACGAATATTACAAGAATATGTTCTCATTCATCTACATACTACAAACTTTAAGCTCAAAACGTGATAAGTCCAATGGACAGAAAGTGTGAACTTAACTTGTTTTGCAAAAAAAGGTATTAACATATCTACAAAGGTTGAATAAAACAAATACCCATACTTACAGTTACAGTCCATATCAGTGTGCGCAATTCACTTTGATAAAAAAACCTACAGTGAATATTATAATTATGAAATGTGCAGATAGGCACACGCTACTGATAAAACTTGTGATAGAAATCCTAATCCTGATGACTAGCTGTTTCTTTTTCTTCAATGAAATTGTTATTCCACTCGAGTAATGCTACTACGTAATAGTATAAATGCAGGTAGCTAATATCAATATAGTCATACAGTGCCCGTGACACACCTCACTCAATTTCAATTTTTAAATTTTCGACTTACTACTAATATAAGTACATATTATTATGTATAAAGATAATCTCAACGGAGAATCAATGGGAATTAATTTATTACGTATAGAATAGTATGTAAACTGAATAGGAACAAATTTCTATTAATTATATAAAATAAACGCTATAAAAATTAATGCTCCATTAATTATCAAAACTTGACCTCTGAATGCTCCTATTATAATAATAATTATGTCTTGACGTATAAAATTTTTATTTTTAAAAAGTGTCAATTGGTTTGGCTGTTGGCTTACATAATATTTTTGTAATATGTTGTGTGCATATATCATAGGATAAATTATTGTATTTTACAAAACACTCTAACCATGCGAAAAAAAATTGATTTTTACAAGTGTTTCAATTAGGCAAGGATTAAATACTTATTATTATGCTGATATTACACTGAAGTTACCTTACAAATTATGAGTCACTTCTAAACTTCTGACTTATGGAATAATAATATAGTTTAACAGAACTCATAGGAATTAGGAATTACAGGACTGGCTTTGACTTTGACAGAGAACTTTTAGATTTGACAACTGATTCCTTTTTCCCAATGTGCAAGCCATGACCGTCAATAATAATTTCAATTAATTTACCAAAACCACACGTACCACAAATAATTCCAAGAATTGTTTTCTTGTTTAATTCATTGACAATTATGTTGCAGTATTCGTACTTCAGCCAACATATATCGTATGATGTATGTGAAAAATCAAAATGACCCATTTTCAATTTGAGCGAAAAACAAATTTTATCATCTTCAAAAAAATATAAGACATCATAGTCGAGAAAGTAAGTAAATAGTACATTTTGCACATTTAAAAAAAAAGTAAGTAAATAGCACATTTTGCACTTTAAAAAAAAAAGTAAGAAGATGATTTGTACATTTCAAAAAAATGTAAATATATAGAAAATGTTTCACTTTTAAAAACATGTAAATAGAACATTTTACGCTTTTAAAAAATGTAAGTAGAACATTTTGCATATTTCAAAATCATTTAAATAGAGCATTTTGTACATTTCAAAAAAATTTAATAACACATTTTGTACATTTAATTAAAAACAAAATGTAAAAAAAACATGTTATGCACTTTAAAACAAAATGTAAATAGAACATTTTTAAAACTTGTAATGAAAATTTTTGACATTTATATCATTTAGTGTTCTTTTTGACATAAGTAGCTTATTTTAATTCTAGTTTAAATTGAAAATGAGTCATTTGGGTTTTTCACAGTCGATATACTTATCTTCATAATAATAAAATTCAAATAACGTCCATTTCTGTCCGCCCTTTCTGTCCGCCCTTTCTGTCCGCCCTGTCGGTTCACCCTGTCTGTCCACCCTGTATGTCCGCTGTCCGTTTCTTTTACTTCAAATATCTCCTATTTACTGTAAATTACTTTAAATGAGATTGTTTTTGAGAGGTTTTGTATTCTGAATATGAATAATTTCAGAACAACCAATATGAATTTTAATACCTTGCCAGATGCCACATTTTAAAAAGCCAACATAGCGACAACGACCTGCAACATACTTTTCGATGGGAAATTAAATTCTGTATTAGATGCATTCAAATTTTGTGACATTGGCACAGTTAAGTGAGCGCACAGTAAAACAAAATTTAAAAAACCCCCCTTTCTGTCCGCCATTTCTGTCTATCCCCATAATAATAAAATTCAAATAATTCTGTCCGCGGTCCGCTCCCCCCCCCCTGTATTACTTTATATATTTTAAATGCATCATTACTGATTTGTATGTTATAACGATTTATTGCATAGTGTCTCCCAAATACCGTAAAATTTGCTTTTAATGAGTTAGGGTTTGGAATTCTAAATATAAGAAAATAATGTCAAACCAACTAATACTGATTCCAATATATTGATAGATGTATTTGTCAATTTTTTAAAAGATAATATAGCTACAGAAATTTGTAATATACCGTAAGGAAATTAAATTCTGTATCAGGTGCATTTAAAATGTTTGTCATTGGTGTTTAGCATTGACTGTATTTAAAAAAAAAAACTCAAAATGACGTATTTTTTAGTTTTTTAGCTATAAATATTGTTCGCTGATGGTTTTTGATCTCCAAATATTCATGTCTATTCTATTTTTTACCGTGTTTTAGATTGGCAAATGCATTTTAGACTTAGGAGAATGCTTGAATGGTTAAAGTGTTAAAGGTTAAACGTAGCTTTATTTGCAAGGGCCAGATGTTTTAATCACTTCGGAATGTTCTTCCAACATGCACCCCCGCATGACTAGCTTACCCTGTACTATCACAGGGCCAAATAAGCTTTAAATAATAATTGTCGCCACACAAAGTCGACAGCCTACTGAAATAGACTACTTCTCACGAAAGAGATCCGAGGCCGGTGGGATTTGAACCCAAGACCCTAACCAACAGCAGAGGAGATCCTCAGACGCTATGTTTCGCTTTGGCACCATTGGACCTCCAGAGCTCTCACTTAAGTGATTTTTGAGGTACACGCTATGGTCATATAACGATCGACATTCTAATAAAATTGAAATAACGAGATTAGTTTTCCAGGATGGTGCTAGCTAATCTCAATGACGTTGAACTCTTAATCCTTCAGCAGAGCGCCCCGCTAAATCATTAAATGCTAATAAAACTTGACACTCTGGCCAAATAATATAATGAATTCAAATAAGTCAGGAGGATATCCTTTACCGACGTCATGCTGGCTACACGCGTACCAATTGTCGCAAAATAAAATTCGTTACACGTTCAACGTTTACATCCTACCGTATATTCTATAATAGTCCTAATTTGAACCTTTTAGACCCGCGTAGCATTACAGACCCGCGTACTGCCGTTTAATACCGTGTTGAATTGACCCGCGTACCATTCAAACGGAGACCTCTCAGACCCGCGTACTATTACAGACCCACGCATTATTATAGGATATACGGTAATTAACCTCTAATTCTTATAAATTTTTTAGATTTTTATATTTGCCAACGAAGTGTAGACTAAAAAGAATGCTTGAGTGATGTTTGAAGCACAAACTATGGCATCGTTCATATTATTTTTCTAGGATAGTACTAGATAATCCTTATAGCATTAAACTCCTAACCCTTGATGTGTGTGCGCTGTAAAAGTATTAAATGCTGATATAACGTGACGCCCTGACCACTTATTTTGAGCTAGCTCCAGTTAGCTAAACATTATACACCCGGCATAAATGCAATCCAAATTCAAATAATAAATTAAAATTATTCTGTCCGCCTTGCTATTCGCTGTCCCACTCTACTACCTTTTATATTTTAAGCGCATCATAACGCATGTGAGTGAAGTAACGTTTTGCACAATATTAGTGCCGACGTAAGGTAAAACCACTTTTATGACCTAGGTTTTGGAATTCTAAACAAGTAAATAATTTCCAACCAACTAATAGCAATTTCCATACCTTGCAGATTTATGTAATTTCCATAAACAATGCTACAAATGCTTGCTACTAAAGTTACTGGAGCAAAATACAGGAATCCTCAAAAACTGATAAAATTCGAAAATATTTTAAGTGTGTGGGCTTCTGTTAGTCAGAAGTCAAAAAAACTTAAAATTCCTTTAGTGTGAGATTTAAATAGTAAAAATTTAAATTGCCTGCAATTTGACATTCCACAGAAGATGTTATAGTGTAATTTATAGTTTAGTACTGTTAAAAGTACCGCTGGCATACAGCAAATTTTGATTCAATATTTCAAGTTTAAATGAAAAACTTGCAATTTAACTTATGACCCTCTTAAATATGCACGCTGCGCGTTATTTATTAATAATATAATCTAAATTAAAGTCTGATTGTGGCACTTTCCTAATAACAAAATCCAAATATTCCGAATCTTAGTATTCCTTAATAATGCAATTCAAATTTAAATATTATTATTAACTACTCATAACATCAAAATTCCAATCATAGTCTAATTATTGCCTAATAATGAAATATAAATTAAAGTCTGACAGTGATGCTTTCCTAATAACAAAATCCAAATTTTATTTCAAATCTAAATATTATCTAATAATGTAATCTTAATTTGAACAGGTTATGTTAGGTTTAGAGTGCAGGATTGATAAAGAGCGGGGGATAGTTGGGTGAGGAAAGGGTGGAAAAAAATCACTGGAAACGGTTATATTTTCAAGTAGCTTTAAGAAGCTGACAAGAAACAATGAATCGTAATGGTCATTTTAAACAATAATAATAACAAAGACATCAAATTGAACCCCCTAAGAGGGTAAACCAGTTTTGCAGTGAAGTTTAGACAAATGAGTCGTTTTTCATTGATAATTCGCAATTTAAGTATGTATCTTACAAATTAATTTTAAAAAAGCCCAAAAATCTGTGTGTCCTGCAAAGATAAATAATTCGCCTTTGTATATTGTTTGCGTAAACATAATCAAATTTCATAAATACTGTTACGTTCCGTCCGCAGGACGGGCCGCATTACTAGTGTTATATTAAAAAGCCACGATAATGCATATTTCTCTGCTTCTGTCCAGACTTAAATACAAAACTATGCATAATTACTTGGGGATAAACGTACATATATATCAGTAATGACTTAAACCAGAATTCTGATGATAATATGATTTGTATTGCGTTTTATGTTTTTGTTTCAAAATTTATTAAAGCGCACTTCTAATTAGCAGACCATTAGGATTGTGTCCATATTGTATATACCTCACGCTTGGGGAATACCTTAACTACCGCAAGTTGCAAAGTAAATTGACCTCTCATCGCTTTTTACGCAAATAGGATAGAAAGAGGAAATTACTTAAACAATATTATTTCTATTTTTTATGCAATGAGTGGAAGCTATACAACAGCATAATATCGTATGTGAAGAACCAAAATGACCCATATCCAGTTTTATAGCTAAAAACAATATCAGCTATCTACAAAAATGTTAAAATATGTCTTTAGAGCATTTAAGTAAATAGACCATTTTGCACTTTTCAAAACTGTCTAAATAGAACGTTCTGGAATTTTTAAAAACATGTAATTAGAAAATTTTGCACTTCTTTTAAATATGTAAATTGAACATTTGACGCTTTTAAAAAACATGTAAATAGAATGTTTAACACTTTTTAAAACCATGTAAATTGAACAATTTACACTTTTCAAAAACTATTAATTAACATTTTACGCATGTTTCTCATTTAATTTTTATGACATTGCTCATATTGACTCTACCTTAAATTGGATATGGGTCATGTTGGTTCTTCACAGACGATATTTTATTCTAAAAGTATGACTAAAGTATATAGAAATCAACTTCACATTTTGTATTAAATGGCAAACCATGGGTAATAAGACTGCAAAAATACTCAATAACTGCTTAATGCATAAAAAAATGATACATTTTCAATAAACTAAAAGCCAATGGAATGGTGGATCCAGAAGATTAAACCCCTACTTCAAATAAATGACAATTAAACATAATATTATGCTGTTGTACTATATGGGTTGACTCTGACTTCAATGTACTTAATGACAATGATGGTGTGCTAAACGACAACGACCTGGCGGGTTTAAAGAACTGGCTGCATACTAGCTAGACACTTAGCTAAATTACAATCAATAAAAATTGCCGAGCACCATAAGCGAAACGTGGCCTGCAAAAAAAACATGTGCAGGTACAATCCTATTTCTACTAAAAGAACAGTGAAACACACATATACATATAATAACGGTAAGGGTCACAGACTGTCACTGACGCAGTGCCACAAGTTTTTAAGTGAAAGTACTATAGTTAGTTTGAAAATGAAAAGCACAGATCTTGACTGCAGATACAACATACAGTCACAGTGCATTAATCCACGTATGTATAAATAAAAACATTCTAAATAATAATTATTCAAAGCATAAAGCATTAATAAATAGTAAACGTTGCGCTAATAATACATTGTCTAGTTTTATTTCTATCTGTTACGTTTGAAATTTTATTGCCAGATGCTGATTTGCATTTAGAAAATTCTAAATACAAAAACACTCATAAGATGAACGATCGCATAAAATACCTAAATAAAACCTTGTATAAATTCTCTGGTATTAGAGGTGTTTCTATCACAGGGCTTTATTCCGATTTGGAAGAAACTTCTCTAAAAGTTACAAAATAATTCAAACAAAATTTGAGCTAAATCTCGATTGAGAAATTCTTGTTACATTATTTTTCTAAAACTAAATTTGGTTAAAGAAAATGTATCCTTTTTTAAATCTCGGACTTAGAATTGCTGTTGCGTGTCTACTCGTCTGGCAGGCATCACACGAGGTAACTGAAGGGGCTCACAGTGCATTGGGTGGGACCAGTGTCAACTCTTCCGTTTGTAATCAATACCAGGTATAAGATTTTGAATTAAAATTTATATACGAAACTAAAATTATTTTCTATTCCTGAATTTTGATTTACTAATTTTCTAATTTACTAATTTAAACGATTACTATTGTATTAAAAAATTTTTGTATTTTTCAGTTTACTTGCAACAGTGGACAATGCATTCCTAAAATCTATAGATGCGACTTGATTCCTGAGTGTGGTACATAATAATAAAAATTCGATTATGAATTATTGTTTCATATTTTATTAATGCCATACTTTTACAGTGACAGTAAAAAAAATTATTAAATTATATTATTTATATTATTGTTGAAATGATAGATGACAAAAGTGACGAGGATCTTAGTGAGTGTTCAAAAGTAAAATGCTTGAAACCTTCTCAGCAGGTGAAATTTTTAAAATTCGTAAAAACATTTTTAGTATCCAATTCGACAAAATTAATAAAACCAATGGTCTAAATTATTATTAAACATTCTAACCGCTAAAATTTTACGTGTGTGATTTTTAAATTGTAAGTTGATCTTTTATTTTCTATTCTATAGTTTCGATGTACAAGCGGACAGTGCATTTCTTCAACATGGAGATGCGACGGTTATTTTGACTGCGGTAAGCGTCTGTAAATACGCTATGTACTACACACTGCAAATATTACAATGACATAAAAGCAGTTAATTGTTTTTTGTGAATAAATGTAAATAATTTTTAATTTTCCAAATATAGAGGACAAGAGCGACGAGATTTCTTGCCAAAAAATGACGTCAATGCCTAAACCAGTACGAAAGAAAGCCATTAAATAGAAGTGAGATGCAAATGCCTTGAAATATTTCAAATTTTGAACACGAGGATTGAAAACATATTTTACAATAATTACAATTATTTCAGGCAATTAATGTAGAATTTTTATTTATGGTGCAATAATACTGTAAAATCATTATATACAATTTGACAAAGGAATAAATTAAATACAATTTCTAGAATAAAATACAACTTTGTGAGGCATACGACGGTAAAAATTGATTAACTGATTTAATAAAATCAAAATTTGATAAAATTCATGTAACTTGACCAGCTGTGTTGTACAAACTATTGTAGTGTTCGCGATAACTTTAATACGTTTATTTAAAAGTGACAAGAAGGTCGACCAAATTTTCGAGCATACTAAGCAACCCGTTCCGAGTAAAATCTCCATCACGATAAAAAATCCCCATATTAATTTTGATTTCTTTGAATGATGCATGATTTTTTTCTGACCATTTCTTGGCATGTTCAGTAATCCGAGGTTCATCTTTGATAATCCTCTGTTCAGTCAAGCCATCATTTTCATTATTCGCACTCGCTGTAGTCTCCTGCTGATTGACACGCGTTGTGAGTTCTGGTTGAAACCAGCACTCAAGAACTAGCCTGGATTTCGTTTGTAATTTGTCAATAAGTACAGACATGAAGATGAAGAAAATAATATTGTTGATGACAGTGTTAGCAGCGTAGCCCTTGAGCACTAAATCATCTAGGCGAACAGAGGCGTACATCCCCACGACAATGAATGATTGAAAAATGACCTGGGAGACGAGGACTGACGCATAGCCGACGTCATTCGTCATTTTGATAATGATCTGCAGTTCTCGGTATGTTTTTGCCATTGCGTGAGGATATCGCAGAATGTCTCGTGTCCAGTAGGGTGAATCCGTTTTGAGTTTCTTCATTGATGTATCCGGCTGCTTGCTATCAAACATGATAAATTCAGAATAATTTTAATTACTAATATTTTTGCCAATTAATTATTCCACCCAACGTTACCTACTGTTAGGTTTTGTTTGTAGGATTTTAATCAGTTTTTATACGGTTTGTGTTAACTACATAATTATCCAATCCGTTAGAAATCATTGCAACAATAAAGGATATATTTGTATACCTAATTTCGTCAAGGACGCAATTAATAATTTGGATTGTAGCCAAATGAAATATCCCCCAAATCCAGGCTTGACACGCTAAACTTAATACAATTAAGTTCATCAGAACTGTATTGATTGAGAATCTTGCAAAGTCTGACATGGACTCTGTTGGCGAGCCGGACAAATTCAAGATTTGTAGGTGAGATTTGGGATGAGTTGACATGAAAATGGTGGCCAATAGACACAGTGAAAACCGAAGGTAGTAAAAAGATTCTAACAAAATCCCAAACTTATCCCTGCGTTGTCTTCTATGCGTCTTCAGACGCTCCTTTGAGGTGTACTTTTCACAAAAGTACAACTCGTAACTGAGTATGCGTTGAAAGCAGCCTGGGATTTGTTTTCGCACTAAAATTAGAGCAACATGAAGATACATGACGACGTAGGCGCAACAACATATGGACCCTGTGATCAATATGTCTTTAAATTTGTCTTTTATCATGGATTTGTCATGCCAAGTTTTTATTCCAACACCTTTGAGCGTGAAAAGACGGTATGTTAAGACTATGGTTGTGCTGAAGCAAAGTAAAATATTGCAGATCCAACAACCAAAGCGAAATCCTGAAGGTTTCAAAACTGAAAGTTGTGATTTTGAATCCACGACAAAGAGAAATGAAGAAAATGAAGCTGTAGAAAGGAATTTGAAGCCATACTTACGCATTGTCAGTCCTAACAACATTTTGCTTTTTTTTTGTTTTTTTATTTATGAAATAATAGCAGTTTTTTTAGAGTTGCACAAGCTTTGCTTCCCCAACAAGAAATGAGAACTACGCCCTGCTTTTCCCAGTCGGGATATTTTATTTTGTAATCGTCATGGCGTCTGAGTTAAAAATTTCAATTTATTTCTTGTTTTCTTTTACTATGCCTTGAATTCTATTCATCACAACCGTAATTGCTATTGTGTTTTCCAATGGTGGATTTAGCTTTGCTAATTAATTTAATTTTATTTCATAAAATTACAGTTCATTAATGAAGAGTTTTTTGGCAAAACGGGATAAGTCCATCAAAGCAAATTTTACAGGAACAACGAAAAACGAATAAATGGTGACAGGTTGAGTTTCTGTAACTCAATTTTTTTACAGGTACTGCATCTGACGAAGCGTAATTACAAGTAGTTTTATAATTCTAGACAGACTCTGGAAGTTTTTACAAAATTTACAAAAATTTAAATTTGTGGACTTTTCCCGTTTTGCCAAAAAATCAATAACCTAACATGGAGTAAAAAGTCCGTAGTGACATGAAATTTTAGTGAAACCAAACTTTTTCTTAAATTCTTATCTTTCTTGGCATGAAAATATTACCGCACAGCAATTGTCTTTACAAACTACGAAAACACTCAAAAACCAAATTTAAATCAGAAATCCATATTTTAGATGGACTTGTCCCATCTTGCCAAAAATAATTTATTGGACTTATCCCGTTTTGCCAAAAAAACGAATTTTGGGCTATTTTTACAAATTGCTTTGGTTGAAGTTCGACCTTTACCATTCAACACAGTAATGTATCTAGTTAAATAGAACAAATAACGCAAATAATCTAATTTTTGAAAAAAATGGACTTATCCCGTTTGCCAAAAAACTCTTCATTCTTGTTGACAAATGTTTTTAGAAATATCAAAAACTAAATTAGCCCTCTTCCTTAATACAATTCCTGGAAATAAAATAAAGTTGTTCAATGTAGCCTACGACGTATAGCAAAATAAATTGTGATTGAATTGAATAGTCAAACAAACAAACAAATGTTTTGGATTTCACAAATAAATATAAATTACATATTTTTATATATGATTACATAATTTGTTGATTACATATGCCAGCAAATTAGGTTTTGTTCTTGCTAATTTTCTACAGTGAAATCATCTTTTTAAGTAATTGCTAAAAATATAAAGAAAACTAAGCTGAAAAATGTGAGGTAGGAATTTGAATAAAACGCAGTTTTTAGATGCTAAGCTTTAACTGTATCTATGTAAATGGATTTGGCGTTCGTCTGTCCGTCTGTGAGCCTGTTTGCGTGTCTGTAGCATGTTTTTTACAGGTCGCAATTCAAACCCGATTTCGTTCAAACAACTTATAAAGGCTTGCAAATGTGAGGGAAATGTGCTGAATAGTTTTTCTTGCTGAACTCATCCCTATCACTCGTTCCCTGCAAACTGGTTTGAGCCAAATTCGTATCTAGCTTACTCGCACTGACGTTATTCTTGCCAAGCTAACTCGTACCCTGCCAACTAGTATCATTAACTCGGTTCACGCTAACTTGTTCTAACTCTATTCTGACCAACCCTAATCATATCGGCACCTTTTGTGCCCAGCTACGACGAAGTAAACCCAATTATCACTTATTTAGCACTAACTACTCCCATGTCATCACAATTATTCAGAGATGATCAATGAAAGATAAAAATTATTAGGTCACACTATTGAACTGATTTTGTTCAAAATAAAAAAATTATTGTACGAATTTTACGAAATTTTTACATTAGAAACGACCGTTGCTGTTTTAATGAAATAACTATGCTTCATACGATATCATCTTTTAGCGTCACTAAAATTATCTTGCTCCTTCGCTGAGGCTCAGCATATACTTTAGGCTCACAGATGACAAATCTGGCAGAGCGCCAAATTTGTTTACTCTGCTCAGACTGACCATTTCTCCACAACTAACAGTTAAATTGACCCATGTCAAAACACATTGAAGTGAATGGGAGTATATTTAATTTGAATTTATTGATTTAGTTGTCAATTGGCAACAGTCCTTACAACCCCTTCATTTTACATTTCAAAGTATTGTCTTTGAAGCAAAAAATGTGAATCCCAAGTTGGATAACTAATCGATAATTTAATTAATATACTATTTGTTTATATTACTATGAGATGTATTTTGTAGTCATAATAATTCAAAATATATATAATATAAATGATATATATGATTCATATAATATATGAATCATCTTATTATATTATAATCATATATATATGTGTCACATATTATGTGGGATTGGGTAGTGTTCGTAGTAGCTGGTTCGTAGGACGTTTTTAGTAGGACTTTATTCGTATGACGGGTTTCGTAGTTTGTATACTTTTGGTGGGACGTGTTTCGTAGGCAGAAGATTTACTTTACATGCATGCATATGCGTTAGTATGAATAATATGTAATTATGAATGATTTGAATTTGAGTATCATAGGAATAGTGCGATAAAAAAAGCGATATTTGGAAAATCTCAGTGACAAAAGTGAGAAAAATAGAAATAATTGGAAAAAAACAAGGGGCTACGCCCCTTGTTTAATGGCAGCCTTAACAATATTATAGGGCAGTAATTTTTTGTAGTAATAATCATTAAGTGTATCGTATCATTGTACGCCGTTCTACGATGAATGTATAGCAATATATGTTTCTGCCTAATTATGCAATTTATTGCGCTTTTTAAATACTGGACTGATTTGATTTCTACATATTTACATTATTTGGGAATTTTGAAATGCTTCATTGATTTTGACGAGCTATATACCATTTTGAGGCCCTTTGATAAGAAAAATCCCGAATATTGTTTATTCACTTCCAGCCAATACACATCTTTGGTGGTGATTTTAGCTGATTTTTTTCTGAAACACTCAAAAACTGTTGTAATATCACGCTGAACTCGTCCGCAGTTAGATTCTATTCATTATTGCCGTCCCAATGACGCATTATTTGTATGCGCACTCTGGGTGGTCGAAATATCGACTTTTAGAAGAGTTTGGAATTGAATGGAAAAAACCCGAAGTGCCCACTAATGTTAACATTGCAACTCTGAAAAAAATTTCATATGTCCCTTTTAGCCAACCTTAATTTTAGAAATAGGGCGTTTTTTGATATTTTCCATGGATTCCTTCTAAAAAATGCCTTTCTATAATAAAATCCAGGTTTTCTTCGACACGGGTAGTCAAAATTTTAAAATTTCAGCTTTGAACCCTATTGTTAGCTACCAGGATTAAGCCATAAAAGTTTGGTAAGAATATGAGATGTGTCATTTTAAAACTCAGGAAATAAAAGAATAACACACAGCTTCAAAATGATTTTTGTAGGAAATCGAAATTGCCTATTATTATTATGCAGTTTAACATTTTACACTGGACAGATCCCCGTATAATATATTGTCTATGATGAAAATACCTGACACGATAAAGCGACCCACCTTCAATCGTAAGCCAATTTGTGAAGCTTCTGCCATAAACCTATTTGGGGCCGAACACTAATGGTGCCACTCAAATTTACGGAATTCTGGATTCACCCCCCTTGTCACCCTCGTAAGCACTGATTAAATAGCCATGCTCAACATGCAGTGTTTTTCCAATGTGACATACCCTCAACATGGATGGCGTCATGTGTGGCCGGCTCCATAAGGAAATAATGTTAGGAGACAATTTGAAGTTCCCGCTAAAATCTTGTCGAAACCGAAAATCCGGCTTTTAGACCGGTAACTCAACGAGTATGGGCTAAAATGATACATCATTGGAACGCTAATGATTAGCAGAATAAAACTGCATTCGAGTTCAGCGGGATATTCCAACAGTTTCAGAAATTTCAATAAAAAACCAGTTTTTTTGTGGAAAATATAGGCGAATTTTTGAAAATTCCCTCTAAAAAGTGTTGTATGGGACCAAAGTAAAAAATGAATCCCCCAATGTTTTTATTTTTTCAAGGGCTTTAAAATTAGCTATTGCGCGTCAAAATCAGCTAAGTATTTCAACAATGTTATAAATTATGTAGATAGGTAGAAATCAATGTTGCAATTGACCCCATGATACACGATCTCAGTGAAAAAGAAGTCACTGATAAATTTAGTTTCTCCCTGCACCCTTTACACGACAATGTCTCCAATGCTGAGTTTGCAGACGATACCGGCATGTTTGAAAACTCCAGACATGCAGCCGTAGAGCTCTACCAGCAGGGCACGGAATCATTAGCTCTTATTGGTCTCCACATGAACCCAGGTAAAAGTGCAGCCATCAGCATCTTCAAGGGTGAATTATGCCAGGATTCGCTTCAAGTAGGACCAAATGAGTATATTTATTGTATTGGAATCGAAGATACGATAACATATTTAGGAGTCACCTTTAATGATTGTATTGTCTTTGATGAACACAAGGTTTTGAAAAAATTTAGTGACAAAGTAGAAAAATTGAAATCTACACCAATGCTTAGATGTGACCAAAAACTGAAAGTCCTTAAGGATTATTTGTGGCCTACTCTAATTTACCCATTCCAAAATGCACAGCTATCAAAATTATCTTCAAGGTTTTTGGAATCAGTTGATAAAATCATTCAAAGTTCTGTGAAACAATTTATAGGCATTACCATAAGCACTCCTACCAGTATGCTTTACTCGAGCTCAAAATTCAAGGGAATAGGCTTAATTCGTGCTAAATGGGAAGCTGGAATTCAGAGTTTTATGCTCTTGAAATATTATCATCTTCAGGCAATATGCTCATTCACGACGTAAAAGATATGGAGTTTTAGGCAAAATTTAATTGAATGCAAGGGCAAAAAAAGTAAATTTATACGTGATTATTTGCGAAGTATTGAATACGATATTTGGTGTAAGCTGCCTCAGAAAGGACAAGGTGTCATTCAATTTCAAGAATGCCCATATGCCAATAAATGGGTTCATTCAAAAAATAGACTCTCTTCATCCGAATGGACCACTGCTATTAAGATGGTTGGAAATGTTTTACCGGTAAATGCTATCCCTCGACCTGACCAAGGATCCCTTTACTGCCAACATGGTTGCAAAGAGATTGAAACGATAGGACATATCCTTGGACGGTGCCCACGTGGAGAGTTAATTCGTAATAACCGACATCATGCAGTTCGCCGTTTACTTGCTGAATCTATGCAAAAATTAGGATGAAAAGTTCTTCAAGAAGTTGAATGTACTGGTGACGGTTCTAGGCGTGGGGATATAATTGCTTATAATTCAGTAACGAAGATAGGAATTATTCTAGATCCTACTGTTCGTATGAAACAAAACGACGTAAATCAATCTGAGGCCGTAAATCAAGAAAAGAAAAGTATTTATTACCCATGCATACCCTACTTTAAGCAGAAACTGGGGCTTACGGAAATTCAAGTAGTTGGACTGTATATTGGGGCGCGTGGAACGATTTCAAAATTTTTCCTTGAATTTATGAAAACCCAGTGTCTACTTCCAACATTGATTGAAGACATCGTGGTTTCTGTTTTGAAGAAATCCGTTTAAATCTGCGTGCATCATTTATATTCTTCTTTGTCAGCTGATTAATTTTTGAATTTTAAATTTCATAATTATACTAACAGTCATAATCTATGTTTAACAAATTTATGTTACGTATACTGAGTCCTTTGGGCTATCCTCGTTGGAGGACAGTGTCAAGTTTATTTTAATAAAGTTGTCTTTCTCTCTGGTTTGTGTAATAGTTGTGCCCGTTAAAGCCGTCTCCACATTACTCACCTCCACATTACTCACCCCCACATTAGACAAACTCGGGTATTAGTCACCCTCGCTTACCTGGCACCCGTGCATTACTGGCCCTGTTATATAAGTGTAATGTGGGGGTGGGTAATGTGGGGACGACTTTAACGGGGACAACTAATTATGGTACCGACAGCACTAGTTTGTTTGAAAATGAAAAGCACATCAGATCTTAACTGCATAGATAAAACACAGTGCATTAACCCAGGTACGAATAATTACGTGCTAAATAATTTTAATATTCAAAGCAAAAAGCATTTACATAATTAACAATAAATGTTGCGCTAATAACACATTTTTTAGTTTTATTTTTCCATTATTTTGAAATTTTATTGCCGGGTGCTGATTTTCATTTAGAAAACTCTGAATACAAAACACTCAAAAGATAAACTCTCGCATAAAATAATTATCCATATAAAACCATGTATATAAATTCTCTGGTTTGAGAGGTGCTTTTATCACAGAGCTTTAATCCAATTGGAAAGAAACTACTCCAAATTACAAGATAGTTGAAATATTTTTGAGCTTAATTAAGATTTTCTTTTCTTTCTAATATATTTCCTTAAAACTAAAGTTAGCTAAAGAAATAATTTTTTGTTTTGTTTTTGTTTTTTTTCTACCGTATCGGTTGATAGCTCTTATGGCCAAGATAAGTATTAACGTTTCTATAGCTCAAAACAATCGCAATAAATAGTTGTATATAAGGGAATATACAAATGTGAATACTTATCTTGGCTAAACAAGTTATAGCAAATAAAATTAAATAAATTTCCAAAACTGCATATGGGTATGTTATAAGTATATCACACAATATCTAGTATCGATATACTAAAGCGCTGGTGCCACATTTCCACTTTTTCTTAGTCATAGCATAGCTATTGTCATAGTGCTACCATTCAAACGTACACTATTTCTTACGTCGTACAGCTGGCATCCGCTGCTTTCAAAGCAAGTCCATTGCTAACGCATTGTTTGATACTTCGTTCCATCTGGGTTCGAGACCCGCGAACGACGACTTGTTTGTAATTTTTTCTCTTAAACTATCAACCGCAATTAAATGATTCTTACATAGATGAAAAGCTGAATGCCTAATCTACAATTTGGTGTAATTTTTAATATATGTTATCTGTTAATGCCCCAGCAACAAAGGCCTGACTTTTGAACACGGGGATTAAAAACTTGTTTTACAATTAGAAGTATGTACATCAGGCAATTAATGTAGGATTTTTATTTATGCTGCAATAATTACGTAAAATCAATATACATACATTATGACAAAGCAATAAATTATATACATTTTCTAGATACATTAAATACAGCTGTGTGTAGCAAGACGGTGGAAATTGGCTTTGATTAAATCGGTATAACTTGCCCAGCATTGATTTAATCGCAATTCAATTGTGTGAGGTGCCCAATTACAATTCTACGACACAAGGCTATGTTGAAAGTGCTGGCATAATATACTTTCAGTGTTTTTCAAGCTATTTCAGTTTTTGTTATAACTATATTTTTATTAGAAGGTGACAAGAAGGTCAACGAGGTTTTCGAGCATACTAAGCAACCCGTTCCGAGTAAGATCTCCATCACGATAAAAAATCCCCATAATAATTTTAATTTCTTTGAATGATGTATGATTTTTTTTGACCATTTCTTGACATGTTCAGTAATCCAAGGTTCATCTTTGATTATCCTCCGTTCAGTCAGGCCATCATTTTCATTATTCGCATTCGCAGTAGTCCCCCGCTGATTGACACGCGTGGTGAGCTCTGGTTGAAACCAGCACTCAAGAACCAGCCTTGATTTCGCTCTTACTTGTTCAATAAGTACCGACATGTTGATAAACAAATTGACATTGCTGAGGACATTGTTAGCAGCGTAGCCCTTGAGCGCCAAATCATCCAGGCGAATGAAGGCGTACGTTCCCACGACAATAAATATTTGTAAAATGACTTGGGAGACGAGGTTTGACGCATAGCCGACGTCATTCGTCATTTTGATAATAATCTGCAGTTCTCTGTATGTTTTTGTCATTGCATGAGGGTATCGCAGAATGTCTCGTGTCCAGTAGGGTGAATCCTTTTTGAGTTTTTTACTTGATGTATCCCGCTGCTTGCTATCAAACATGCAAAATTTAGAATAATTTAACCTAGTCCAATTTATTTCACTTACAGTGCAGTCGCTTTAATGTGTCGCAAGATTTTAATCAGTTTTCATGCAGTTATGCTAAACCCTAATATAAGGTCGCCCGTTAGAAATCATAACCACGATAAGCGCTATATATTTATACCTAATTTCGTCGAGTACGCCATTCACAATTTTGATCGTAGCCATATGGAATATACCCCAAATCCAGGCTTGACACAGTATACTCGAGACAATGAAATTTATCAGAACTGTATTGATTGAGAATCTTGCAAAGTCTGATATGGAATCTGTTGGCGATCCGGACAAACTCAAGATTTGTAGGTGAGAATTGGGATGAGTTGACATAAAAATGGTGGCCATCAGACTCATTGAAAACCGAATATAGTAGGCGAATGCGAATAGTATCCCAAAAGCATCGCCGTGCCTCATTCGCCTCGTTAGACCTTCCTTTGAAGTGTGCGTTTCACAAAAGTACAACTCGTAATTGAGTATCCGTTGAAAGCAGCCTGGGATTTGCTTGCGGACTAAAAACAGAGGAAAATGAAGATACATTACGATGTAGGCGCAACAACATACGGTGCCCGTGATCAATATGTCTTTAAACTCGTCCATTGTCATGGATTTGACAAGCAAAGTTTTTATTCCAACACCTTTGAGCGTCAAAAGTCGGTACGTTAAGATTATTGTTGTGCCAAAGCAAAGCAAAATATTGCAGATCCAGCACCAAAAGCGAAATCCTGAAGGTTTCAAAACTAAAAGTTGTGATTTTGAATCCACGACAAACGGAAATGAAGAACGTGACAATGAAGCAAGGTATTTGAAGCCATACTTACGCGTCGTTGGTCCTAGCAACATTTTGCTTTTTTTTGCTTTCTTATTTATAAAATAGTAGCAGTATTTTTAGAGTTGCACAAGCTTTGCTTCCCCAACAAGAAATGAGAACTACGCCCTGCTTTTCCCAGTCGGGATATTTTATTTTGTAATCGTCATGGCGTCTAAGTTAAAAATTTCAATTTATTTCTTGGTTTCTTTTACTATGCCTTGAATTCTATTCATCACAACGGTAATTGCTATTGTGTTTTGCAATGGTGGATTTAGCTTTGCTAATTAATTTAATTTAATTTCATAAAATTACAGTTCATTAATGAAGAGTTTTTTGGCAAAACGGGATAAGTCCATCAAAGCAAATTTTACAGGAACAACGTAAAACGAATAAATAGTGACAGGTTGAGTTTTTGTAACTCAATTTTTTTACAGGTACTGCATCTGACGAAGCGTAATTACAAGTAGTTTTATAATTCTAGACAGACTCTGGAAGTTTTTACAAAATTTATAAAAATTTAAATTTGTGGACTTTTCCCGTTTTGCCAAAAAATCAATAACCTAACATGGAGTAAAAAGTCCGTAGTGACATGAAATTTTAGTGAAACCAAACTTTTTCTTAAATTCTTATCTTTCTTGGCATAAAAACATTACCGCACAGCAATTGTCTTTACAAACTACGAAAACACTCAAAAACCAAATTTAAATCAGAAATCCATATTTTAGATGGACTTATTGGACTTGTCCCATCTTGCCAAAAATAATTTATTGGACTTATCCCGTTTTGCCAAAAAAACGAATTTTGGGCTATTTTTACAAATTGCTTTGGTTGAAGTTTGACCTTTACCATTCAACACAGTAATGTATCTAGTTAAATAGAACAAATAACGCAAATAATCTAATTTTTGAAAAAAATGGACTTATCCCGTTTGCCAAAAAACTCTTCATTCTTGTTGGCAAATGTTTTTAGAAATATCAAAAACTAAATTAGCCCTCTTCCTTAATATAATTCCTGGAAATAAACTAAAGTTGTTCAATTTCAATGTAGCCTACGACGTATAGCAAAATAAATTGTGATTGAATTGAATAGTCAAACAAACAAACAAATGATTTGGATTTCACAAATAAATATAAATTACAAATTTTTATATATGATCACATAATTTGTTGATTACATATGCCAGCAAATTAGGTTTTGTTCTTGCTAATTTTCTACAGTGAAATCATCTACGTAAGTAATTGCTAAAAATATAAAGAAAACTAAGCTGAAAAATGTGAGGTAGAAATTCGAATAAAACGCAGTTTTTAGATGCTAAGTTTTAACTGTATCTATGTAAATGGATTTGGCGTTCGTCTGTCCGTCTGTGAGCCTGTTTGCGTGTCTGTAGCATGTTTTTTACAGGTCGCAATTCAAACCCGATTTCGTTCAAACAACTTATAAAGGCTTGCAAATGTGAGGGAAATGTGCTGAATAGTTTTTCTTGCTAAACCCATTCCTATCACTGGTTTGAGTAAAATTTGTATCTAGCTTACTTGTACTGACGTTATTCTTGCCAAGCTAACTCGTACCCTGCCAACTAGTATCATTAACTCGTACCAAGCTTACTTGTTCTGGCTCTATTCTGACCAACTCCAATCATATCGGCAACTCTCATGCCCAGCTAAGACGAAGTGAACCCAATTAACACTTATTTAGCAGTAACTACTCCCATGTCATTATAATTATTCAGGGATGATCAATGAAATAAAAAAATGATTGTACGAATTTTACGGAATTTTTACATTAGAAACGACCATTGCTGTTGTGATGAAAAAACTATGCTTCATAATACATCATCTTTTAGCGTCACTAAAATTATCTTGCTTCTTCGCTGAAGCTCAGCATCTACTTTGGGCCCACGGATGACAAATCCAGCAGAGCGCCGAATTTTTTTACTCTGCTCGGACTGACTATTTCTTCACAATTAACAGTTGAATGGTCCCATGTCAAAACGCATTGAAGTAAATGGGAGCATATATATGATTTATTCATCAAGTTATAAATTGCCTACAGCCCTTACAACCCCTTATTTTTAAATTTCGTAGTATTGTCTTTGAAGCAAAAAATGTGAATCCTCAGTTGGATCACTAATCGATAATTTAATTAATACAAAATTTGTATATATTATTATACGCTGTATTTTGTAGTCATAATAATTTATTATATCAATTTAATGTAATTTGATATATATAAATCAGATATATAAAATATATTCATCAAGTTGTGTATGTTGGCCATGCCATAGCCCTTACAACCCCAAGCTTGTATAGGTACGTTTAATTTTTCACATAATATGCTTTTTATTGTTGATCTTTGGTTGGATCATTCAGTCTTACATGGGAAGGCTCCAAAGTGTAAAACCCGAAATGAAGCAAACGATATCAGATCATGTACTACGTGGTGGGGTCACTACAACGTATACTATCATATCGGTGCAAATTGAGTTTTGGCGCCAAAAATGAAAATTGAAATTTTCAAAATTCCTTGAAATGAAAAATCACGGAAATCATATGGAAAATTAAATAGGAATTTTACCTTACCCAATGGTCCCCCCTTACCACTTTTTCAGTTTTCTGATTTTTTTCAATAACTTGTCTTTGTCTTGTGTTATTTGATTAGGAACAAGACTAAAATTAGTAAGGGGTCGTCCATAAATGATGTCGTCCTAATACTTTCATTTTTAGACCCTATGACGCAATCGTACTCCATTTGGGGATATAGCTTTGGATTTGCCAATTGAATTAATATATTTTTATAAAATTACCATTTATTCCTAGTAAACAATGATTTTTTAGAAATATCATAAATAGGTTTAGCCTTCCTGTAATGTAATTGCATGAATTTATATCGAATTGTTCAAGGCAGCATTCAGTCGACAGGTATTCAGTAAAATCGCGATATAATTGAATGGTCACTTGTCAAAAACTGACTTGAGTTTCATAAACAAGTTATATAATTTCTATTTTCCATATATCAGATATTTCGTTGATTACAAGAATAAAATCTGTGAGCAAAATAAGCTTTAATCTTGCAATTTAATTAACTACAGTCGAATTGACCCAAGTAATCACTTAACTACAAATATATAGGCGAATGTGAGTGGAAAAACGTGCGTTAGAAATTCTGGTGATACGCAGTTTTTTTTCCTACGATGGAATATTGTACTTGAGGTTTATGATATTTTGTAATAATATAGAAATTAAAAATAAAATATTACTATACTAATATATTTTATTAGCTGATGCCAAATCAGTTTCAATAATAATAATGAGATGAATTAACATTTTATCTTCGTATTATGTAAAGTAAAGTACTTTTCAGTGATTAAAATTCAAGAAACTAAAGGTATATGTACTATATAGGTAAAATAAATATTATATCTTTGATGATGGACGCAAGATGAATATGGATTGAGTTCCTATAGTTTTAAACTAGCAGGAAAAACGGTATACGTACATTTGCTGTCCGGACTTTTTCTACTTCGGACATTTGCTACCTGAACATTTGCTAAACTAACCTAACTAATTTGCTACCCAAGCACAAAGCAGTAACGAACTAAACGTCAGTACAAATATTACTCTCATAAATAGGCGCATTTGCATGTATTTAATTATTCAACTTATTCAAGACGTAGTATTATTATTATTACCCTTTTGCACCATTTCTATCAAGCGGTTTCAAGCATTTATTACTTTTGTAATATTGTATAAACATTCCCCTGAAAAAGTACTGCTCCTTACGTTTTAGCATGCATATTCTACATTACATTAAAATTACAAAGTCATTAAATCATTGTATAATCAATTAAGTGCCCTCATAAATTAAATATTATGATAAACTAATTAAATTATGTTCGGTCAATTACAATAATTACACATAGCAGGTATATGATTTGACTCACGCAATTCATAAATTCACCCTATAGTATCATTATTAGCTCGATGTAATTACATTATGGATTCAATACTTGATAATTTTATACATCAATTTCTAGACTTCTAGTGAATAAATGATATCGTCTGTGAAGAAACAAAATGACCCATATTCATTTCTAGCTAAAACGAATATCAACTATCTCTACAAAAATATTCAAACATATCTTAAGACCATTTGAATAAAACATTTTGCAGTTTTCAAAATTATATAAATAGAACATTTTACACGTTTCAAAAACACGTAAATCGAATGTTTAGCACTTTTCAAAAACACGTAAATAGAACATTTTGCACTTTTCAAAAACATGTAAGTAGAATGTTTTGCACCTTTTCAAAAACATGTCAACAGAACATTTTGCACTTTTCAAAAACATGGAATTAGAACATTTTGCACCTTTTGAAAACATGGAATTAGAACATTTTGCACCTTTTCAAAAACATGGAATTAGAACATTTTGCACCTTTTCAAAAACATGGAATTAGAACATTTTGTACCTTTTCAAAACATGGAATTAGAACATTTTGCACCTTTTCAAAAACATGGAATTAGAACATTTTGCACATTTTCAAAAACATGGAATTAAAACATTTTGCACCTTTTCGAAAACATGGAATCTAAACATTTTGTACCTTTTCAAAAACATGGAATTAGAACATTTTGCATCTTTTTAAAAACATTAAATTAGAACATTTTGATCCTTTTCAAAAACGTGTAAATACAACATTTTATGTTGTTCAAAAACTCCTAATTAACATTTTACGCATGTTTCTCCTTTTGTTTTCATGACATAGCTCATTTTGATTGTAGCCTAAATTAGATATGGGTCATTTTGGTTCTTCACAAACAATATATGTTTGCATATATAATTATATAATTTATGTATTATATTTTTATATTATAAGCTTCCACTTCCACGACTTCATCACAGCGTACGTACCATTTGGAAAGAAACTGCGATATGCTAGCGCTAGCTACTATTTTCATTTTGGCTCTACTTTATACATTACATTCTTTTAATGAGCAAACAAAAATACAACAGTCCTTTTCACACAAAAATGAAACATTTTTTAAATCTCAGAGTTAGAATTCAAATTATTACCTTTCTATTTATCTGTGTGACGATCAGCCCTGGTGTCGAATGTGACACCTGCTATCCATACCAGGTAAAACGTTTAATTGAATAAAACTCATATAGGGTATAACTAAGGTTTCATTTTTAAAACGACAGGCTTTAAAGTATTAAGTAAGCACAAGGTAATTTAAAACGTTTTATTTACATTTCAGTTTTCTTGTAACAGTTCACAATGTATTTCTGGAATATGGACGTGTGATGTGGATTTGGATTGCGGTAATAAAATTTACATTTTAATATATTCTGTAGTTCATTTTACGTTTTAGTAAACTCATGATGAGGTGTGTAATAGGCATGTTTAAATTATTCCTTTAATAATAATCAGTTTGTCACTCTTTGAATGATAGATGACGGATCTGACGAGGATCCCGTATTGTGTCCAGCATGTAAGCATTCGCATCAGGTAATTTCGAAACAAATAACAGAATTTAATAATGCATTTGGCCCAAGGTTCCTTACATGTAATGTATTTTGGACAGCAGCAGCTCCATTAGCAAAACACCATATCATACAACTAAATATGTGACATATTTCAATTTGATTTAAAACAGTTTTCTACTAATTTCTTTTTTATAGTTTAAGTGTGGTAGCGGAGAGTGTATTCGTTTAATGTGGAAATGCGACGGTTTCCCTGAATGTCGTAATAAATTACATTAAATTATTGTACAAATTATTAGGATACACATACCAAGAATTTAATAATTATAGTATAAGTACAACATCATTACGTCTGTGAAGAACCAAAATGACCCATATTCACTTGTAGCGAAACGCAATATCCGCTATCTACAAAAATATTTAAACATGTCTTGAAATAATTTAAATAGAACATTTTGCCCCTTTGCTCTTTTCAAAAACATTTAAATAGAACATTTTACACTTTCCAAAAACGTGTAAATAGAACATTTTCCAATTTTCAAAAACGTGTAAATCGAACATTTTACACTTTTCAAAAACATTTAAATAAAAGAATTTAAAGTTTTAAAAAACTCTTAGTTCACATTTTACGCATGTTTCTCATTTTGTTTTTATGACATAACTCGATTTTGTTCCAGCTTAAATTGGATATGGGTCATTTTGGTTCTTCACAGACGATAAGTTAACTTTATTATGGCACACATTAATGCACTGTTATTGAACTTTTGAAATTCAGGGGATGGAAGTGACGAGGCTTCATGCCCATAGCCGTAGCCTCACACTAATTTACTAATCAATCGGTGACAGCAAGCTATGCACAAGCAAGAATCGAATAGAAAAAAATTAAATATTTAGTGGAGCATGTGGGGCGATAACAACAGAAGTATTCCTAAGAATTCAGAATTATTTATACTTTATTAATAATATTTATTTTATTTATTTAAAAAAAAACTAAAAAAAGTATTATTTAATTGTACAAAAAATATTATTACAATAAAATTTCAAACCAACAGTAAAAACAACCTTATTATACTGAAAGCTCAGCAATTTCAACTTTTTTTTGTTTTTTTTACACTTTTCTACAATAATTTTATTCCATTCCTATTTCCTATCAGCCATCAGCTGTTGACTATTGGCTTGTGTTTCTGCAAATAAGTATTGGATTGTTAGTTTTCTGATTTTGGTTTAAACTAAACCTTGCTTTTTGCGCGGGGCGCGCGCGCGGCCTGAATACTCTGCACATTTTATTTTACAGCCATAATTCCATAATCCAAGGTAATTTTACTGCATCGGTGTTGAGTGTTGATACTTGCTTGGTGCTACTTGAACCAACAAAGTAAAACGGTATTAAAGTACCAATCAACAACTCAACAACTTTAAACTCAATGATACAATACTAAAATTAAATTGTTCTGATTCTTGAAGCACACATCCTTTAAAAATTTTTAAATGTGTGAGGACTATTAATTTTAAACAGGTTAAATCTTTTCAGATTCACAATGTTTTAATCTAATAGTTGTAAAAATCAAGAAAACAAAATGAATTGTTTGGATTTATCTTTCAAATCCAAATCTTGGTCATTTTATGGAATTTCACTGTGGGTTTTAATCGGATGGTTGACTCCCGCCTTAGCAGGTAGGTAATGTTGTAGCGATTTCCACAAATAATAATATTTAATTATGTATTTAGTCGATTTGAGCGCAACTCAAATTCAAAGCGCATTTCTTTTTATATTTGAAAATAAGTATTATTAAATTAAAAAAAGTACATTATGATTTCCACAAATAAATTAAGAATATTTTTGTAATATTTTTAAAATTATTATTGAATACAATTAAATTAACAAAAAATATTTTTCTGACTTCAGTTTTAAGCTGTTTCATATGCATTTACGAAGAAAATGAACCGTATGATCATATATATTACTACCGGCCACACGTAGAATGCAGAGACCCCGACAAGTATCCAACCAATATGTGACTTCGACGCCATGCACCGTTCCTGATGCTGCCTGTCAAACATTGAATAGACTCGAATTTAATACTTTTTACCCACCTAGAAATGGTCCTTACTACCTTTATGTCATTCGCGCCTGTGTGTCCAGGAAAATGGCGGGTAACACAGAGTACGTTTTCCACTCTTCAAAAGAAAGGCGAAACTTTACCTTAAGGTCCCAGAAGCCATTCAACGAGGGACCTGAATTTCACCAGCTCGAATTCTACTGCAATACGAAGAACAACTGTAATAACAAACCTGGTGTGAGCACAGAATACCATCCAGTCACAACAATCAAAACACCAGTCAATAAAAGTCCTAAACTGTTTTCAGCTGAAATTAGTTTTCTAAGTTCGGTTTCGGTGTCCGTACCTCTGCTGATGAGCTACTCGCTGCTCAAGATGTAGAAGAAAATCAAATCTAAATTACATTCACACAAAAAAGTTTGCGGGAAATTAAAAAACTTGCAACTTTGATAATGTGATTTAACATTTTAAAAAAAGTCCGTACTTAAGACGAGAAATGTACAATGCAATGCGGAATGCGGTCTGATAAATACGTTAATTCGCTATATAAAATGAAAATAATGGAATCACCTACAGTTATACCTAATGTACTATTTATAAAATTAGAGGATTTTAGTTTAGCAAGGAAAATTGTAAAAACTATTGAATTCGTAAATCACGAATGTTCCATTTCAATTGAATCTGATGCTGCTTCTTCTGTAACAATTGATCCAATCATAAATAAATAATATTAGCATGCTATCAAATTCTAAGTATCTAACAATAAAATGAAACTTTAAAAACATTTAAAAGTGGTCACCTTGTTTTTTATGCATTTTTAAAGGAAACCTTTTAAAACACGATGACAACCAATTTATTTAATTTGACCTTTTATACAAGTAGGTACTTACAAATCACAGAAAAAAGTAAATAAATAAAACAACGCTTATTGTTTGTTAGTTAAATTTAAAAATAGCGCATTTTTTTGCAAGTGGTATAGAGCTTAGCGGATTTGCACATCAACAATCCCGGATGTAAGTTCCATTGATGACTAACTTCCGGTCATACCCAGGTGCGTCCAGGAGTGTCCCAGCAATGCATGCGTTGAGTAGGCCGCAAGAACTCCCTGCAATAAATGCATATGAAATGATCTCTGCCAAATCTTTCCTTCGCTCTGAGGCCATGATGCCCAGGCCACCTAGTGTGATTCCAATGGAACTAAAATTTGAAAAACTGCACAGCGCATAAGTTGCTATGGCTCTACTTCGACACTAAGAAACAGTAACAAAATCGAAATTTTAAAACAATGAGCATGTTTCAATTTATGCTAATATCATTGCTAGATAAATTTCATGGATTTTAAATGCAATCTAGGTACCATATAATTTAGTTTACATTGAAAGGATGTGGTATCTGCAGTGTAAAAATACTAATATAGGCTTACAGATAAATGGGCCATGTCTTTAGACGAGAGACGCTGATAAGCCACGAATTCATTCACAACAGTTTTGAGACCCAATAGTAAAGCAACATCCTCCGTCTCCTCAGAGTCTATCCCAATCATGTATGCTACTGGAATGAACACTTTCCCAAGAAGGTACTGTCATTAAATTACATTAAATCAATTATTTAAACAATTCAAATAGAAAAAAACTGAATTAATTTCTGCACATAATAGTACCACACAGTAAAGGTAGTATGGTACTATACTATGTCAGCGTATTACAATAAATAACTTACCTCAAATGAGAGTTCGTGCCACCCAAGGAGCGTCCCAAGCCAACTGAGCATCGCATTCAAAAATGCAACAAAGGCCATGAAAGCAATCACATTCGCAATAATATTTCCAACCAACATCACACCTTGAGCTGCACCCTGAGCAGCTGCATCCAGTGCGTTCCCTTTTGTCCTATAATACAGATAAAAGAAATTAAGAAATATATTTAGACCTACTGTCGGCTACTGTAATAATTTGCCGGAAATTTAGGACATTACCAAATTAATTAAAGAACATTACAAAACTACCTCAATGAGAGTGTTTTAATTTGGTCAGCAGTTGTTTTTGAAAGTTTGATTTCGGGGTAAATGAGTTTGGACGTAGCGAGAGCGGCAGGGGCAGCCATAATCGAGGCAGACAGTAAATAGGACGGATTGATCCCAAAACTTATGTACGCTCCCATTACAGTTCCTGCATATGTGTTAGACGCTCAATGAATATATCACATTAATTCACAATTTGTTTATAATAAAAATAAGAAACCAAAAAACAGTATCTGAAACAGATCATTCAGTACCGGCTATTGTAGCAAAGCCTCCAGTCATAACCGTATTAAGTTCAGATTTTGTCATAGTGAGTAAAAAGGGTTTAATCAAAATCGGAGCTTCTACCTGCAAAATTTTAAGACATTTTTTGTGAGTTGAATTTTAAATTTTAGCCAATGAGCTCATTCAATAATTTGCATCAGTATTCATCAACAAATAATGTCACACAAAATTCACTATTTGGAAGTTCAGAATTTGAATCGTATGTACAGGTAATTAATTAACCTTACCACTTACCATTCCAACGAAAATATTGGCGGCAGCATTCATAGACTCTGCAGCCGTTGTGCCTACAACCACCTGTTGCAAAATAAAATCATAAGTTTTACATAGGCTGGTACTGAGTAACTGAGTACTGATAACTAGTAATATTTAATTACATAATTGGCAGTCTACTTTTGGAAAATACAAAATTCTTCAAACCTGAAGAAGCCATCCAACTTTAGTAACGATCCACATCATGATTCCGTAATGGTAGAGAATACTTATGAAGAAACTAAAGAAAAAAATCACGGACAGCGACTGTGATAAATAAATTACAAAATAATGTTTTTAAGGCAACTGAAAAGACTTAAAATAAAATTACGGTAAAATTTTAAACTATACGCAGGTTAATATATGTATTAGCAATTAAATTTTTATTTGATAATTCATGTAAAAAATTTAATACAATTTAATGTAATAATCTTGAGAATTATTTAATATTTACACTGAAAGCAAAAACACCCGGGAACACTAGAGATCCATCCCCTTTAGGATCCCCTGTCACAAGATAGTTGTACACAAAACCAGAGCCGGCATTTGTAAATTCTAGGAAAATTTTCACCTATATAGATATTTTGAAATATAAATTGACATTGCATGAAATAATTGTAGAATATTCAATGGTTAAAGTGCTGCTGCCTTTAAGCCTAAACTGCAGTGCTTCATCGTACATATACAGAAAAAACTTTTTGTCATTATTTTCCTACCTTATTACTCAAACAATTAAAAGCTTGCCGTCCCCCTTCCCATTTGAGTAAAATAACTCCGAACAGAAACTGGAGACCAATCCCCGTCAGAACCATTGACCACTTGACCCGACCCGGGTATTTGGAAATGAGGAGACCAAGGAGTAAAATGACGAATACGCCACCTGCTGAAATTAATCTTTTTGGCTGGTTTAAGGTGTCAATCACGACAAATGTGATGACACCTCCAAAAATTAGAATTCCTAGTCCGTAGGAAAATATTCTACAAACAAAATAAATTTCTGTTAATATAAAGAAAAACACTGATAATTATTGAAAACCACAATATCGTCTGTGAAGAACCAAAATGACCCAAATCCATTGTTTTCTACAATTCCACTATCTACAAAAATATTATAACATGTCTTGAGAGCATTTAAATAGAACAATTTGCACCTTTTCAAAAACATGGAATTAGAACATTTTGCACCTTTTCAAAAACATGGAATTAGAACATTTTGCACCTTTTCAAAAACATGGAATTAGAACATTTTGCACCTTTTCAAAAACATGGAATTAGAACATTTTGCACCTTTTCAAAAACTCGTAATTAACATTTTACGGATATGTTTCTCATTTTGTTTTAATGACATAGCTCATTTTAATTTTAATTGTAGCTTAAATTGGATATGGGTCATTTTGGTTCTTCACACACGATATATAAAGTGTACACGTTCTTTAACTTTTTTTTGCTAAATGATTGGTATGTGTGTACTTACGGCCGACTCGTGCACTTGGTTGCAATCGGAATAAATATTTGGTTTTGAATTCCTGCCCCAAAGTGACGTTTTATGATCAAATAGTAGAAGAAAGACCAGTAGAAGAGAGCAGTGACGACGATTAGAACCCCGACCCCATCGCACCAGTCAATATGCTTTTTGTACACGACGGCGTAATAAATGGCAGCCGCCAGGTAGGCGTTATACAGAAGAGCAGCTAATATAATGAGAAAAATGTTAAATTGAGTCTTGTGAGTGCTGGCAAAGTTGCCGACGGCTGAACGGATCCCAACCACGACCCGTCCAAAAATATTTGGAACCCCCACATTCGGGTCATCCTCATGGTCGTTCCAAAGACTAACATCTTCAATACCATCCCCATCTCCATCCGTAACCTTTTCAATTGGGATGTTATTCGGATCTGCTGAACTTCTCCGCCTTGAATGATTTTCTAAAATTAAAAATGCACATATACTGTGACTTCCGTGTGAACGTAAAATGTAAAGCGGGATGACAGTGTTATTACTGAATGGTAAAATTAAAGTGCAAAAAATACATAAACTTTATAGTTTTTATTCTATTGATTGCATAATGTACCATCTTTGATATTAATGTAGTTAGAACTTGTCTGATTTATATTTGGAATGTCTTCATCAGAACTGATAATGCTCCTTTTACGAGACCGCCCACCTTCCTTCGTGTCCTTTTAAGCGGTTAAAATAAATTTAAAACAATTAAATCGACACACTGTTACTGGTTTTACTACAAGGAACGTTTTTCCCTAGGATTTTGAGTGTAAAAATTGTAAAGAAATAAAACAACGGATTACCTGTGGAATTAGAGGTTCAGCAAAAGACCCATTCGTCCTTTTTTCAGATCCAGTCTCAACGGAACCTTTTCTTTTGCTAGTGACGACAACACCGGATCCTGCATTGTCCATTCTATGAAAACGTTATATTATTAACACTTTTCTTATACAACTTTTATGTTGATTTAGGTGTATTTTTAAAATGTATCAACCTTTTGAAACACGCGACGTAATCCTTGGTGTTGGTGCATCCTTTTAAAGCTCTGGATAATTTTTTTTTTAATTAAAAAAAAATAGTTAATTTTTTCATAAATAAATTTATTACAAGTTGAATATATTAACATTTTAATTTATTGTTTAGTTAGTAGGTTTCCAAAAACAAGCAGGGGTCTTACAGAATTTTTCAAAAACTTCCTAACCCTGAACTACTAAATAAAGTTACCTACTTTACTTTAAAATCAATTGCTTATGGTTTTTTCTTCGGAATAACAGTGAGGGGTCTTCCTGTGACCGTGATAATAGACCACCGATCCAGGAGGGACAGGGTCCCATTTTAAAATGGGAATTTTAAATTCCTAATGCTAACAAATGGGTACACACATTATCGAGTTCGAGTTATTAAAATCAAGCATTCACAAATACAAACTTGAACTTGGAAATTTTTTCTCGAAGCAGAGAAAAAAGGCAACCATGCCGAAATTCAAATTTTCATTCTCATGGCATTCTGGTGTCGTTTCTGTTGGTTGGATTTTAGGAGTTCGTTTTTTTTCTGACAGTGCGCAACGCAGTACTCGCTCATAAAAGGCTGCTTTTCGACTTTTTGATCCCATGGGATTGGGCACTAATGGCTCCACCCAACTTTACCATATGTTTGGACCCGCCCGGCATCCCTTTCATCCTCCTCTTAAGCATTGCATAAATGGCTATCTTTAACATGGGGTGTCATATTTTTTCACGTGACTCCCCCTCAACTTGAATGGCATTATTTGCGTCCGACTCCTTTTGTTATATTTAGATCTTTGCTTTTGAAAGACAGCTGGCATCCCTGCCGTAAGGTATTGAGTTTGAGGCATTTTTTTCCATTGTGTAGTACTGTGTGTACGTGTGTAGCTGTTATGGGGAACGGTGAAAAGGCCTTAAAATCTATTGGAGCGGGATGTTCAGGGGCCTACCCACCCTGCCCACCCAGTTGGTGGCATCATTCACGGAAAAGTTCGGTACGGTGGTGGCGGTTTCTGTGTTGTCAGTCAGTCAGTAGCAGTAGATCAGCAAGTAACGCCATCGGTCCGGTTTGTTAAACTGCATTTTATTGCCTTCAGCTACCAACTACTTTGACTTTTATCATGTTCAACAATTAACCGTGTAATTACACTGAGTCGCGTTAATAAACAAGTTAAAAAATGGATTTTCTTCAACTCTGAATTTTATTACAGGAATTTTAGCTGTCCAAATTGTAGGACGCAGGAAAAGTTTCTTACGGCTATGCAAAACTGTGGAGTATTTGTTCGCGATCGGTAAGGTTTACCTAATATGTTATCTTAATAATATCACTTGTATATTTATTACAAAAAATATCAAAACTGCTTCGAGTTACAATTACTTTATGGCTATGATGGTTGCAAAATGACCGTAAATTTTGGTAAATCATTTTTGTAGCGATGGCGATGCTCAGTGGGAAGAAGGAGACGGGAATTACGACGATTTAAAAGAACTGTATGCTAATTATTGTGATGCTCGCCATTGTTTGTGCCCTCATGGACGAGAATATGATGGGCTGAAAGAGAAAAATAATGACAAATAAGATTTCAATTACGTTTTTTTTTAGCTTAATCAAGTTAAGTTGTATATAATTATTAAGTAAAATGAAAAACTTAAAATTAGTTTGAAAGAATACATCATCGATGCTGAGAAAGCATAGTGTTTTTTCTGTTTGCACTATTGACTATTGCTTCCTTTTTATATACTTACGAGCATTTATTTTTTTTAATACATAGACGTTGGGGAATTGTACAGTGTAATGTTTGTACTGCCAAAGCTGTGCACTTTCAGTGTGGAAAGCTTAAATTTCTAAAATGGAAATGTTCGGATTGCATCGCTGTCATCACTGATGACAGAGGTTAATTTACCTACCTAATTTGAATTTTTTATTCTACTACCAGTTACTAATTTTAATTTTAGTACCCAACTAAATTGTACGATTTGTTTTTGGAATTTTTCAATTTTCACACATCATAGTTGAGACGTCAAAGGAGATTATCGCAGATACTGAAATTCTCGTTGGGGAAAGTTGCGTCAGTTGTGACGAATCTGTTTCTATTGGCGTTGAGGATTGTAATACAAGTAAAAAAAAATGTCTTTAAATATCGTCTGTTGAGAACCAAAATGAGCCATATCCAATTGATGCTAGAATCAAAATGAGCTACGTCATAAAAATACGAAAATACCAAATAAAAAAGATGCGTTACATGTTAATTAAGTGATTTTAAACAGTGTCAAATGTTCTATTTACATGTTTTTTAAAAGTGTAAAATATTCTATCTACATGTTTTTGAAAAGTGTCAAATATTTTTTTTAGATGTTTTTTGAAAAGTATCAAATGTTCTATCTATACGTTTTTGAAACGTGCATATGTTCTATTTACACGCTTTCAAGATCATACAATATTTCAATATTTTTGTAGATAGTGGATTTGTTTTTAACTAAAAATGGATATGCGTAGTTTTGGTTCTTTACCGACGACATGCGTATTAGCGTATTACATACAGAATACAGATTATTTATCACTAATTGTAAGTTGTAATTTTTGCACCACGAATTTCTAATTCACACTTTAGATCATGTATCTGAACTCAAGAAGCTCAGAGGTCGCTTTGACTTTATTTCAAAAAATCCTCACATAGTAGCAGAAATTCAGAAAATGTGTACTCTCACAAATAATCGGAGCATAGTTCATTCTGCGGTGTCGGAATGGACTTCTAAACTTCGTCTTTCATCATGGAAGAATTCCTCCAACAGCAATGTTGGAAGTAACCAGTGGAAGGAGCGGACTCCTGTTCCTGTTCCTATTCCTGTCGTTGACCAAAGCAAAGCCAAAGCCAAGGTTTTCAGCAGCCGAGAAAACAGTGGCTCATCCCCATGTAAGAAAGTGTTAGAAAATCTAAAGAGGTCCTCTAACACTCACGTCCTTGACAAAATCTCGAGTCACTCAACAAACTTGTCATCAGAAAATGTAAAACTAAACATGAAAAGAGCTCTTACAAAATGTTTAGTCGAGAAAAATGCGGATTTATCCGAACCGAAACGTGGCACTAAGTCATTTGCTATGGAAGTAAAATTACCCAGTTTTGTCACACGATCACTCGATGTTGAGGGGGACAGTGACATTGAAGTTCTTATGGAAAATTCTTCTCGTGCAAAACCTAGACCTAAACAAAATTCGCAAGGGGAAATTGAAATTATAGATTTATTCGACGGTCTCACGAGGTCAGGCCACAAGTACCAGTCATCGTCATCCACAGCCTTGAATACGAAATCTCCTGTACTTAATGGCGGAAAAAACAAACGGGATGTGGACATGTCCGAAATTTCAGTACCAGTACCAGCCAGTTCAAGTACTTGTCTTCCCTTTATTCTAAGCATTTAGTTCCACATGATACTTTTGGCACAATCGTAGAGCTCATAAAAATCAGATCGTTTGTTAAGAACCAAAATGACCCATATCCAATTGATGCTAGAATCAAAATGAGCTATGTCATAAAAATACCTAATTAGAAAGATGCGTTACATGTTAATTAAGTGATTTTAAAAAGTGTAAAATGTTCTATTTACATGTTTTTGAAAAGTATCAAATGTTCTATTTATATGTTGTTGAAAATGGACAAATGTTCTATTTACATGTTGTTGAAAAGTATAAAATGTTGCATTTACATGTTTTTGAAAAGTGTAAAATGTTCTATTTACATGTTTCTCAAAAGTATAAAATGTTCTATTTATATATTTTTGAAAAGTATAGAATGTTCTATTTACATGTTTTTGAAACGTGCAAATGTTCTATTTAAACGCTTTCAAGATCATAAAATATCTCAATATTATTTTTGATAGCGGATTTTGTTTTTAACTAAAAATGGATATGCGTAATTTTGGTTCTTCACCGACGATACCAATTCGAATCGATCTGATAATTATCTGACTCACCAACTTACGAGGGAACGTTCAGAAGTGATCACGCCGAATCGGCTCCATATATTTTTTTTTAAAAGAGCATGTGAAAAAAACTAGATTTGCTTAAGAACATGATGCCAATAGGCATTTTGACTCGCTAAGTCAGATTTTTGAAAGTATAAATTTGCTAATGGTAACTAAACGGGCGCCATATTTAGTTGACCAGAAAATGATTTTTTAATTTTTTAGCGCCCTGTAGCTCCTACAATTTTTGTCCGATTTATAAAAAAATGTATTTTTGTAGCTTTGAAAACACTATCTACAAATCGATTTCTGGGTTTTTGAAAATTCAAAAAAAAATATTTTTTTCAGAAAATAAGGTTTTTGTCTATGTCCTGGTCCTGGGTAATACGAATTTACAAAGACCCTTATTTTCTGAAAAAAATATTTTTTTTTTGAATTTTCAAAAACCCAGAAATCGATTTGTAGATAGTGTTTTCAAAGCTACAAAAATGCATTTTTTTATAAATCGGACGAAAATTGTAGGAGCTACAGGGCGCTAAAAAATTAAAAAATCATTTTCTGGTCAACTAAATATGGCGCCCGTTTAGTTACCATTAGCAAATTTATACTTTCAAAAATCTGACTTAGCGAGTCAAAATGCCTATTGGCATCATGTTCTTAAGCAAATCTAGTTTTTTTCACATGCTCTTTTAAAAAAAAATATATGGAGCCGATTCGGCGTGATCACTTCTGAACGTTCCCTCGTTAGTAATCCGATTTATTTCATTAACTCTTCAGACTAATTAAACAATGTTTTTTTTTAAATCGATAATATTTTTGAACTTCAGATTTTAATCTCGAATTATTGAACGTGAACATTGACTGACTGAGCTTAATCACCTATGGTCTCTGATTGCCGTGAAAAACATATAATTAAATTGTTGTTATTGTTGTGCTGCAAAGATTCTAGAGAATCTCTCATAATGAAGCATAAGCCTTGGAAGAAAAGGGAATTAAAAGGTGTATGGAGGGTGGAAAAGCTCAAATTTCTATTTTCTTGCATGGAAATTTTCCGAAATAAGAAAAATCTTTCATGGGAAGAAATATTTCCTCAGCTTAAAAGTCCACAATTAATGACTGAGCTGGTGAAAGATCACTATCCAAGCAAAGCTTTTAGTATGGTGGCGACTCGAGCGTTCGTTCTGTTTGTTAATCACCAGCAACGAGATCATCCAAAACTTCGGCAAGAGCTGGCAACTATTTTGATTGGACTTGGTGCTCCAAAACATTTAGCTGCAAAGTACATTGATAAGGTAAATTGCAAATTCTCTGACATCTAATCGAATCATTTAGTTAAGGTGAACGGCGGTTATGTTTCCATTAGTTTTATTATGGGCTAATTTACCGTCACAAAATGAATAACAATTAATTTGAATTAATTTAATACTTGATTAATTAATAAAAGACTAAAATTTTGTATTTAGATGTTTTTAAAGGTACAAAATATTCTATTTACATGATTCTCAAAAGTATAAAATATTCTATTTACATGTTTCTCAAAAGTGTAAACTGTTCTAAGTATTTACATGTTTTTCACAAGTGCAAAATGTTCTATCTACATGTTTTCGAAAAGTGTAAAATATTCTATCTACATGTTTTTGAAAAGTGTAAAATGTTTTATTTTCATGTTTTTTAAAAGTGTAAAATGTTCTATTTACATATTTTTTAAAAGTGCAAAATGTTCTTTTTACATGTTTCCTAAAAGTGTAAAATATTCTATCTACATGTTTTCGAAAAGTGTAAAATATTCTATCTACATGTTTTTTAAAAGTGTCAAATGTTCTATTTTCATGTTTTTGAAAAGTGTAAAATGTTCTATTTACATGTTTTTGAAAAGTGTCAAATATTCTATCTACATGTTTTCAAAAGTGCAAAATGTCCTATCTACATGTTTTCGAAAAGTGTAAAATTTTCTATTTTCATGTTTCTCAAAAGTATAAAATGTTCTATTTACATGTTGCTCAAAAGTGTAAAATGTTCTATCTACATGTTTTCGAAAAGTGTAAAATATTCTATCTACATGTTTCTTAAAAGTGTAAAATGTTCTATTCACATATTTTTAATCTGATTTACTTGATTTTAGAAAGTACAAAAATACTCTTTTGACGTTTTTTAAACTAAACTTTTAAACTCCTAACTGAAGACGACATCTAGAGTGTATTAAAGTGTATTCTGTAATTATTGAGCTGCTGGGAAATGCGAAGCTGTTTACTAGGAAAATTCATAAAATTCAGCTATGTTATTTCTTTTGTGTTTAATTAGGGCAGGCGTGCCTCACCTCGCAGTAACTGAACCTTGGGGAGCCCAGGAGTGTGGATACTGTGGTTAAAACAGAATTGATGGTGGACGTGGATGAGAATGACAATAACAAGCATATACACTCAATGTAGTAAAGATGGAGGTGTAGATGACAAGAACGGAAATTTTGATGAGCACGTGGAGGTGGATGAAAACGATTTTTAAAATGAAAACGAAACTGAATTTATTTCTAAATAGGTTTATCAACTATTTTACTGAATGTATTACGCTATGTGTTTAAACTTGTCAACCACCATGACATAACCACTTTATTAAATTCCATCTTGAACAAGTACGTACTTACAATTAATCACAGAAAAAAATGAAATAAGTAAAACAATGCTTATTGTTAGTTACATTTAAAAATAAATAGCACATGTTTTTCCAAGTGCTGTAAAGACATTAGTGGAATCACACATTAACAATCCCGGATGTAAGTTCCATTGATGACTAACTTTCGGTCATAACCAGGTGCATCTAGGAGTGTCCCAGCAATGCATGCGTTGAGTAGGCCGCAAGCACTACCCGCAATAAATGCATATGAAATGATCTCCGCCAAATCTTTCCTTCGCTCTGAGGCCATAATTCCCAGGCCACCCAGTGTGATTCCAATTGAACTAAAATTGGAAAAACTGCACAAGGCATACGTTGCTATGGCTCTACTCCGACACTAAGGAACAGTAACAAAATAAATATTTTAAAATTTAATAAACACGTTTTGAATATTAATATTAGTGTAAAATTGGGCTTACAGATAAATGGGCCATGTCTTTAGATGAAAGACGCTGATAAGCCACGAGTGCATTTACAGCAGTTTTGAGACCCAAAAGTAAAGCAACGTCCTCTGTCTCCTCCGAGTCTACCCCAATCAAGTAAGCTACGGGGATGAACACTTTTCCAAGAAGGTGCTGTCAATAAATTACATTTAAAAAAAAAATAAAAAAAAATAATTAAAATAGGAAAACTGAATTAATTTTTAAACAAAATGATTTCACATTGTAAAGATATTATTGTAATAAGTCAGCGTGTATATAGTAACCAATAACGTACCTCAAAGGAGAGTTCGTGCCACCCAAGGAGCGTCCCAAGCCAACTGAGCACCGCATTCAAAAATGCAACAAAGGCCATGAATGCAATCACATTTGCAATAATATTTCCAACCAACAGCACACCATGAGCTGCACCCTGGGCGGCTGCATCTAGGGCGTTCCCTTTTGTCCTATTCTCAGAAAATGCAGATAAAAGAAATTAAGAAATAATTTTCTGCCTGGGCAAAGTTTTAAGAAAAATTTGAAGCATTAATTATTACTAAATTAATTACAAAAAATTAGTACACTACCTTAGTGAGAGTGTTTTAATTTGTTCGGCGGTTGTTTTTGAAATTTTGATTTCGGGGTAAATAAGTTTGGACGTAGCAAGAGCAGCGGGGGCAGCCATAATCGAGGCAGACAGTAAATATGACGGATTGATTCCAAAACTTATGTAAGTTCCCATTACAGTTCCTTTCGGCAAAATTAAATGTTCAATAAAAATATTTTTATATAATATAACGTAAAAGTAATTTCAATAATTTATAATAATTAATTCAAAGCTACATCAATGGGACAGTACCTGCTATAGTAGCAAATCCACCAGTCATAACTGCATGAAGTTCAGATTTAGTCATAGTGAGCAAAAAAGGTTTAATCAAAATCGGGGCTTCTACCTAAGGATTTTAAAACAATTTTTGTTGGTTGAATTTTAAATTAACCAATGAGTTCACTCAATAATTTGTCATCAATATTCATCAATGAATATTGTAGCACACAAAATACACCATTTGGAAGTTCAGAATTTGAAATGTATGTACAGCCGTGCAGGTAATTAATTACTCTTACCATCCCAACAAAAATATTGGCAGCAGCATTCATAGACTCTGCAGCGGTTGTGCCTACAATCACCTATTGAAAAATCATACGTTGTTCATATTCACTTAAAACTGTAAAATAATTACTAGTATATAAGCAGGTACAGGTAGGCACGTATAATTAATTGGTTAGAAATTAAAAACTCTTCAAACCTGAAGAAGCCATCCAACTTTAGTAATTACCCACATCATCACTCCGTAATGGTAAAGAATACTAATTAAGAAACTAAATAAGAAAATCACGGACAGTGACTGTAATAAATAAATTAAAAAATAAATTTGAATAAATTCGAAAATTGAAAAACAAGGCGACTGATAGGCACATATATTATTGATAATATTATACTAACAATTAATTATAAATTAATTTTAATTTAATGAAATTAATGAATAATTACACTGAAAGCAAAAACACCCGGGAACACTAGAGATCCATCCCCTTTAGGATCCCCCGTCACAAGATAGCCGTACACAAAACCCGAGCCGGCGTTTGTGAATTCTAGGAATATTTTTACCTATAGTCAAATTTTGAAATGCAAATTGACATCGCATGAAATATGAAATCATTACAGAATATTAAATGTTTTGAAATGACTTATTTTGCTAATAGCACGTATAACCTATGTAATCAGTCAGACTCACGTTCAGTATACCGTGCTGCCCTGAGCCTAAACTGCTTATTTGTTTTCAATAATTTTCCTACCTTATTACTCAAACAATTAAGAACATGCCGTCCACCATCCCACTTAAGTAGAATAACACCAAACAGAAACTGGAGACCAATCCCCATTAGAACCACTGACCACTTGACCCGACCCGGGTACTTGGAAATAAGGAGACCGGCGAGTAAAATGACGAATACCCCAGCTGCCGAAATTAATCGTTTTGGCTGGTTTAAGGTGTCAATCACGATGAATGTGATGACACCTGCAAAAACTAGGATTCCCAGGCCGTAGGAAAATATTCTACACAAAAACAAATTCAAAATAAACTCATAATTGAAAACCACAATATAAAAAGTGTACGTACACGTTCTTTAACTTTTTTTTTGCTTAATGATTGGTGTGTGTGTGCATTTGTACATACGGCCGACTCGTGCACTTGGTTGCAATGGGAATAAATATTTTGTTTTGAATTCCAGCCCCAAAGTGACGTTTAATGATCAAATAGTAGAAGAATGACCAGTAGACCAGAGCAGTGATGATGATTAGAATCCCAACCCCGTCGCACCAGTCAATGTGCTTTTTGTAGACGACCGCGTAGTGAATGGCAGCCGCCAGGTAGGCGTTATACAGTAGAGCAGCTAATATTATGAGAAAAATGTTAAATTTTTTCCTATGAGTGGTTACAAAGTGGCCCACATCTGAACGGATCCCCACTACGACCCGCCCAATAATATTTGGAACCCCTACATTCGGATCATCCTCATGATCGTTCCAAAGACTAACATCTTCAATACCATCCCCATCTCCATCCGTAACCTTTTCAATTGGGATGTTATTCGGATCTGCTGAACTTCTCCGCCTTGAATGATTTTCTAAAATTAAAAATGCACATACCGTGATTTGCGTGTGGACATACAATGCAAAGCGGGGTTACAGTGTTATTACTGAATATGGTAAAATTAAAGTGCAAAAAATACATAAACTTTATACTTTTTATTCTATTGATTGCATAATGTGTATATACCATCTTTAATAATTATGTAGTTAGAACTTGTCTGATTTATATTTGGAATGTCTTCATCAGAACTGATAATGCTTCTTTTACGAGACCGCCCACCTTCCTTCGTATCCTTTTATGCGGTTCAAATAAATTTAAAATAATTAAATTGATACAATGGTTTTACAACAAGTGATGTTTTTCCCTTGGAATTTGATTGTAAAAATTGTAAAGAAATAAAATCAACGTCCCGGAGATTACCTGTGGAATTGGAGGTTCAGCGAAAGATCCATTCGTCCTTTTTTCAGATCCAGTCTCAGTCTCAATGGAGCTTTTTCGTTTGCCAGTGACGACAACACCGGATCCTGCATTGTCCATTCTATAAATATTATATTACGGTTCATATTATTACAGTTGGTTATAAAATCACGACTGAGTTTGCTGTATTAAAAGATATAGGGGCTTAGTTATGCGTATCAGCATATAAAATTTAGAATTAAAATCAAAAATAATAGTTTCGCTTTTTTGACACAGCAAAGTGAAGCAAAGTTACCTAGATAGTCAAATGTGAGTGGTAAAAGTTGAGGTAGAAGCTTATTTTAAATTTTGCATCTTTAGTTTAGCCATAGTCTTTAAGTTAAACAGTGATTATCCGTAAAATATATAATACACATTTTATGCTTTAAAATCAATTCAGCTACGTTTTACGGAAAACTGAGATCTGATTGAATTTATCCTTGTGATCGTAATTCCAACTTGATCTTCATCTTGCGAGTCGTGTTCAATGTCAAATGTTATGACCTTTGACCTTATTCATTGTACTTAACACTGAGCTTATTAACTCGAGAGCGCTTAGTTTAGGATGAAGATAATAAAGCTGGCAAAGAATTACAATAACAAAAATTAAAAAACATTCTTTTTGAAATGTCTAATATCACAACTCACAATATTAAATATGTTTACAAGATATTTTTTAAACCACTTTTATTTCGATTTCGGAGTATTTTTAAAATGTATTCACCTTTTGAAACACTCACCGTCAGGTGGTGCACTCTTTTAAGGTTCTGGGCGAAATTTAAAAATAAAAAATAAAAAGAATAATTAATTATTGCCCTAAATATATAACAATACTTGAATAAATTAAAATTGTAATTTATTATTTAATTATTAGGTTTGCAAAAACAAGCAGAGGTTTTACAAAATTTTGCAAAATCTTCCTAACCCTGAACTACTAAATAAAATTATGTACTTAAAAAATCAAATGCTTATGGCTTTTTCATCAAAATTTCAGTAGCGTGTAAAGCATGCGAACCGCTCACTCTTGCTACATCAGGGATTAAAGTTTTAGTATGAAATTACTTTAATATTAGTTAGTTGATTTTTGTGTGCTGACATTATTAGGTATAATTTTAAGTACCTAATTTTAATGAAATCCCCTTTAGTTTATTTTATTCCTAATAATTCCCATTTAAAGAATTACAATGTACTAAAATAAAAGGTGTGGAAAATAATATTTGTGTACGATATATGCATATAACCTAGGTATGTAATAATAATGTCAACAAAATGTTTCGCGAGAATCAGATGCCGCTCGCTAATCCTAAGTAAATAAATACATTTTTTGTTGTCAATATTTATTGTAGGCTTAATTCTAGAATCTAAGCGTTTGATTACACTGCATTTAATTTGATATGTTTGTATTACAAACCAGTCACGCAATAAAAACACACGTTTATTTACAAGCCGATGCCATAGAGTTCGTCATAATTTGATAGAAATTGCATTCCTCTTAATTCGAAAGTTTGAACTCGTTCCTTCCTATGAATGAAACCATAGGTGTATGAATTATCGGGTCATTTTATTTATAAAAATGCGTTTTAAATTTTCACTGTTTTCACTGAGATAAATACAAAAGTTGGCTCGATAATAAAACTATGACAAGGCACCTACTCTGACAAGTATATAAAGAGTAAAAAACTGTTCATTTTATATATCTTATCATTCCATTACACATCTAAAAATTAATTTGTAATTTCAATCCTGAAAATAAAAATCTACGAATTACGAAAGCGTCAAATTAAAGTAAAAAGAAAAACGCTACATTTAACTCAACTATACTCTCACAGTCGTCGTAACACAGACAGTTGTGTCATACCTATTACATTATAAAATAAACTTTTTAAATTCAATACGTTCCATTTCAATATTCAAAAATGGCGCGGGGACACTGCAATAATTTAATTAGTAGGTTATTTTTCATAGCCCTATTTGGTACGATATTTGCTACAACGTCGTCTGCTACTGGTAAGTTTAAAAACTAATTTAGTTTTTTTTAAATTTAACATAAGGTAATCTATGCAATTAACGTAGTTATTAATATTATTATTGAATATTGCTCAAATACGTGTTAAATATATTTTGCTTCTTATAATTTCAATGTGACTCCTCGACCTGAAGTTCTTTTCGACTGCACTGGAAATGCTGGTGGATTCTTCGAACATCCAAATCCGAACACTTGCACTCACTACATATATTGTGTGGGTGAGTCCAACCCTGTTTTGATGTCTTGTTCCCTTGGGGATGAGTTCGGTAGCCCTCTATACTGGAATGCAGACACTGCTGAGTGCGATTCTAGAGAAAATGTCGCCTGTCCACGAATACGGTAATCTTTTTTTTTACCCCAGTCCAGTCCAGAATCCAGAACAGAAATTGAAACAGAAATTTTTTTTTGTATACCTTTCATAGCACAATACTGTAAATCAAAATCAAACTGAATTTATTTATCATGTTAATAAAATTCCTTCAAATTGTTTTCTTACATTTATTATGAATTTGAGTTTGGTATTTGGAACATTCAATCACCCCAAAAATTACGTATTAACTGAAAAACTCGCATAACATGTAATCGCAATAAGTGCATATAGGTATTCCATTAATTGGGCTGCCTAACATGCATAAAATGTCAGAACAATACCCAGTACAAAACATTGCATGTCGCACTTTAATTGCCGCCCATTAATTGCCAATATTTTCCTGCTTACAATTCTACTAAATGTTATGCAAGCTTTTCAGTGTTTATGCCGTAATTGGCGTGGAGTAAACAATGCATTATTGTACGTACTATCAGTTATCGTTATCGGTATTACTACGGACTACGGAGACTATTAGTGAAAGGGTATAACAGAAAGTCCCCTTAGTTTTCTTTTAAGCATTGATGCATATTATACTTTACAGTAGGCAAGTAAAGTTGTCCGTCTATCTCCAAGCATAAAAATAAAAACAAAATGCTCACTAAACAAGAATTAGATTTAAATCTTGTGATTTTTTCAATTCTCTCAAAGCTACGTATTTTACCCATAAGTGTCAATATAAAAACTGGAAATATTTCGTGTAAAATTGGCACGTGTAGGAAGTGTATCTGGCTATTATTTGTTTTGATAAGCGCATTCATTATTTTGTACAGATGTTTTAGTTGTTTTGCATTCATTTTTTCCACGTTTAATAAGAACGGCTTTGCGTGGGCATTGCGAGAATTCCCATTAATTCATGTGGCACTGGCTGTTCTTGAGAGTGTTGGTTTGTTTTGGCACTTGATTATTTTTGGTCGTTGGGCAGATGTTTTTGTGGGTCTGTTTAATACTTTCTTTCCAGCTCAAAAAGGTATGGTTTTTGTTATGGATTGGCATACGTTTACAATCAACCAAGTTAAAAATGTGGGAGACCTGTTTTAGTTATTTCTTATTATTTATGAAGCATTTGAAGCAACTTTAGGTAATTAATAAAATTCGTTTCTGGCAACTTTCAGGGAAAGTTTCCAAATGGAAAAAGTTGCAAAAAGCAAGTAGTAAAAAACGGAGACCTTTCGGGAAATATTCCTCATTTGAATTACTCATCCTGTCTCTACCTTTAGTAATAATTCTAACACTTTTGCTCCCCTTCACGTTTTATATCTTGCTCCAAGTGGTTTTGAACACGGATATAAAATTACTTCTCTGCTCAGCACTATATCCCTATGTCATTAGTAAGAACGAACATCACAACATCTGTGATATTCAAAACGAGAACAAGGTTCAAAATGAAATCGTATTTTTCACACTTTTGGCTTCAGAAATACTTGCCCTTATTTTCACAATGTCTTCAATTATTTTTGGACTTGTATTTCAAATGATGTATTTCCTCAAATTGGATGATACGATGCAACAAGCGATGACGAAATTAAGGTTAGAAATACTAATATGTATAATGTATTTATAGCGAATTTACTCTAATTCGCTGGCCTCTATTAATGCGTGGGTCTCTAATAGTACGCGGGGGTTAAAAGCGCAAGATTGAGTAGTACGCGGGGCGTACTATTGGAAAAAATACGGTAGGTTGCATATCGTCGGCGAAGAATCAAATCTGACTATCTCCTTTTCGTGCTAAAAGCGAAACTGACTATTACCATTTTTCACTAAAAGCGAAATTGAATATCTTCATTTTTCTCAAAATACTATAAAAAGAAGGTCAGAAAAACTATATTTGTCACTAAAGCGTGTTAACATTAGGAAACAGTTGTTTGTGTTAAGAGATCGTCCATAAATGACGCTAGATAAATTATTACTCTTTAAGAACCTACCTACCCTCTTTATCACAGATCAGTTGAAACAAGGCGTGTAATAAATACCGGACAAGACCCACACACGCTAAATGTGACATTATTTATGGACAACTCATTATAAATATTACAATCTTAAAATTTCTAGTCATTGATTTTATCATTAGTTATTGACAATCTAAATCAATGTGTCAATCTTTTAGTGACTCAACTCAGAGTAAACGTTCAAATTATCAGATTCTCGTTTTTCACTTAACGAGTAGCTAATGACAATGACATAAATATTTTGTAATAATGACATGCCTTGTGATAGCTAAGCATTGATAAAGGGAGTAGGTGTTTTCTGAGCAAGCAATAATTTTTGTGACGTCATTTATGGACGACCCCGAAACAAAAACGTCTACTTCATAAAATGCTGCACTGCCACATATAGTTTTTTTGTCCCCTTTTAATAGTATTTTGAGAAAAACGGAGATAGTAGTCAGTTTCGCTTTTAGCACCAAAAGGAGATAGTCAGATTTGATTGTTCGCCGACGATATGGGATATCGCCTGGGAAGACTCAAAATGACTACAATCACCCATTATCCATTTTCAGCTATACATACGTAAAATTCACTATGTCCGAAAAAATTAAAATACCTTGATGCTAAAAACATCAAAATGATATTTTACGCCTTTCAAAAGAAAGTAGTTACTTAGAACATATTGCAGTTTTTTTAAAATGTGTAAATATAACATTTTGTGCTTTTTAAAAAACATGTAAATAGAACATTTTGCACTTTTTTTAAAGCATGTAAAAATAATATTTTGCACGTTTCAAAAACATGTAAATAAAATATTTTGCACAATTTAAAAACATCTAAATAGAATGTCTTGCTCTTTTGAATTTTAGGCATTAAATTAAATCAACAGTTTTTTGACATAGCCTATTCTAATTCTTGCTTATGCTGGATATGGGAAATTTTGGTTCTTTACTCACGATCACGATATGCAGGGAGACAGCAATGTATAGCATAAGTATTGACAGCTTTTTATTTCGACTGTTTACTTATGCTACTTATGTAATTCTTTCAGAGTTTCACTACAAAATTTTGGACTAGCATTTAAAACGAAACAAATTTTGATTCAGCCACATCATTATGGGGAAGTACTGGACACATGTCAACACATTGTTTTATCTCTCAATTGTTTTAATCAAAGCAATCGATTTATTTTCCTGTCTATGAAGATTGCAGTTACTTCACTGTCCGTCTTAACTGTTCTCCACACCATTTTTTCCAGCAGCAATCTCAACTCACTTCCTTCAATTCATGGAATACTTAACATGCTTCTATCCTTTGTACTATTTAGAAAGAAACTGTTTCAAATCACAAACAAACTTCAGATTATTACAAGCACACTTCTTGTAAGAGTTCGAATGGATTTTAAGGGGAAGGAACAACGCTGGTTTGTGAGATCCATCAAGTCTATCAGAAGCAGTGGGCTTGCCTATGGCTATGGCTTAGTACTGTTGTATTTTGTTCACAATTGTTTGTGATAATTGTGATTTTCACATCACAAAACAATCACAATTTACATTGTTAACAATTTATTTTACCAGCCTAAGATTGTGATTGTGAAAAATTGTGATTGTTAACAAAACGATGAAAAAACCTAATTTGTTGACAACGAGGTGGGGGTGGTGGGGGGAACTTTTCCAGTATTATTGGGATCGTCCACAAATGACGTCCCGCAAATTATTATTCTTTTGTTGGGATCATCCATGAATGACGTCCCGAAAATTATCATTCTTTTAGTGGGATCGTCCATACATGACGTCCCGAAAATTATCATTTTTTTATTGGGATCGTCCATAAATGACGTCCCGAAAATTATCATTATTTTATTAGGGTCATCCATAAATGACGTCCCGAAAATTATCATTGTTTTATTGGGATCGTCCATAAATGACATGACGAAAGGATCATTATTTTATTAGAATCGTCTATTAATGACGTCCTGAAAATGATCATTCTTTTATTGAAATCGTTCATTACTGAAATCCCGAAAATTATCATGCTTTTGTTAAGATTGTCGTTAAATTACCGCACTTGAACTATCACATTTTTGGGACCCACTTACCCCATGACATTTTTTGCACATTTTGAAAACTGTATTTTGTTTACATGAAGTTTCATGCCTATGTTGTAGACACATTGGCCCTCCTGTTTACATGAAGTTTCATGCCTATGTTGTAGACACATTGGCCCTCCTGTTTACATGTTTTATTTACGATCTTAAGTGCATAAATGACAAAAGTTAGTTTTCCGTTTTAATTTTGTGTTCTTTTAAAATTAGTCGTACTCTCTACTTTCTGTACATTTTACTACGAACTATTTTTAGTAAGACTCAAAAAACTGACTAAACTACAAAGAGCACCATGAAAATGGTATCGTCAGTGAAGAGGTGTTCGCCAATGTCCATTCGTTTCTTACACGCGCATTAGCCCAAGTCCATCAAAATGCATAAGTGCATTAAATTATTGGTGCATGCTTACAATGTTATAAATAGAGTGGAAAATGTATTACCTGCACCAGTAAAGTGCAGCATGGAATATCCACACCTTTGAAGTGCAGAATTGATATCTATCGCATTTAATTGTAAAACAAATAAGAAACTAAAATGAGGAAGTTAAAGTAATACTTTCATATTTTTATCATTTATTGATACAACATTTTAGTGTTCAAAGAAGTATATATTCCTGATTCTAAGTTTTACTGTCCAGTAATTACACAATATGATGAGTGCATTTTATCACATTGTACACTTATATTATCATATTTTTGGTGCAATATATATTGAATTTCACTAAAAATATGATCCAGATATGATAATGTCAACAATAGCTGGTTTGCTGAAAATAAAAACAAAATGAGCTAAAATTTGATTCCATCAAACGTAGAAACTGTAGTGTTGTAGGTACTGCATTTTAAACTTTGCTGGAGCAAATATCACACTTGAAACTCTATTAATAACACTGTACACACACCAATAACTAAATTAACTTGTGCATTCTGCACTGGAGTTAAATAAATTGTTTTCAGTGACAAATTTTTTTTAGCTGCACACTTACTTTGAGTAAACATACGTATTTTTAATTTGTGTACAACAAAATAATACGAAGTGGAGCGTATAAAAAAAATATTAATAATTTATTCATTTTGTAAATCTAGCAGCAGCACATAAATCATAAAAAGCAATATATAAAATTATCCTTTACAAAATGTGCAGAGGAGTATGTGGGTC